>JAFHAW010000238.1:0-252359 GCA_019022515.1 Quercus aquifolioides
CATTATCAACTACTTACCGAGAGAAGGCTTTACCAAGGACTACAGCAAAGGAAGTATACTCACAGTGAAGCTCCAGGTTGTGGACTGATTATGACGCTATGAAGTTATACTTATATGAACGAAGTATGGGTTCATCATGTGTCGTATCTACTGGGTGGTCTGCATTTGCGAGGGAAAATATGTTGCGAGTAGGAGATGTTTGCGTATTTGAGCTGATCATGAGGGACGATGTTGTGTTGAAGGTCCACATTTTCAGATGCATCGAATAAGTGGTTATGGTGGATGCATTCGTCAGTAATGTGTTAAACGTTAAACTTTGGATGTGTTTATTTTGCAACTACTATGTTCATCAGTTTTTTTCCCTTTTTTTTTTTTGGAATGGACTGTGGCCAAGGTTGATGTTTTGTTATATCTACAGCCCTGGCATGTTGTACTGTTTAAAAGCAAAGCTGAGTTGCCATGTAATATCATCGATACTAGTTGTACCAGCTGCAATATCACATTGTTATGTCCAATATAAACTGTGAATTTGCAATATCAGATTTGGTTCTTGCTTTTGAATTTGATTAGGAGTTTATCTTTATCTTTACCAAATTGTGATGAAATTAGTTACGACACTATCTGCCCACTTTCTAATGTTGGGCAATTTTCTGGCCTAAAAGTTGGTAAACAAGTAGTTTGAGTATCTCAAGAATGATTGACTTCATGACCAAAAGCTATAGGTCCAAATATGGTAATTCCTATTGTAAATTAATTCCAGAATTATAAGGCTCACTGCATAAGCTATTGCAATTAAGTTTTAAACCCTTAGACTCACTTGCCGAACTAAATTTGATATCAACTAAGAGCATCCAACTCTCTCGAGTTCCTTCAATTAAGCATAATTACCTATTCAGTTAAGCTCTTGCAAAAGAAAGATTTAAATGTTGGGCTATTTTCAATTAACCATAAGAAAGATTTAAATCCTTAGCATATTAAGCTCTTGCAAACAACTCTCTCTATGATTGCATAAGAACTTATTTTTTTATTTTACATACAAATTTTAAAATAAACCCCACGTCAAATTATCTATTTTACACTACATTTTATTAAAATATAAGTTGTAAAAGTTTGACCAAATTGGCTGGAATGCTCTACGACACTACCAGAAAATAGCCTAACATTGAGGCCAGACACTTGGATTCCTCTTGGACTGCATCTGGAGCGGTCCAAATATCTGGGCTGGGTGGGGAAACCCAGTGAACATAACTCGAGTTATACATAATCGAGTAACAGTAAACATAACTCATTTTCCATCGTATCGAGTTACATGCTACACATCATACATTGTTGTGATTTACAATGCACAGAACTCGGTTTCAGAGAAATCGGTTTATGTGGAAGACCTCCTGGACACTTGGATTCGTTTTGGACTGCATCTGGATCAGTCCAAATATATGGGCTGCTATGAAGCCCAGTGAACAAAACTCGATTTAGGAATAATTGAGTGATGTGAACAGAACTCGTTTTCTGGAGTACCGAGTTACGTGGAAGACCATTTTGGACATTAATTGTATTGGTGTGGTTTACAATACACTGAACTCGATTTCACATAAATTGGGTTATGTGGAAGACCCTCCTGGACACTTGGATTCATCTTGGACTGCATCTGGATCAGTCCAAATATGGTGGTTAGCCCAGTGAAAATAACTCGATTTCTAGATAATCGAGTTATTTCAAACAAACTCGTTTTCTGGTGTGCCAAGTTACATGGAAGATTAGTCTGGGCATAAATTGGATTCCTAGTTTTGTACGATGCACGTAACTCAATTTCCAAAGAATCGGGTTATGTGCAAGACGGCTGAACGTAACTGGATTCCTCTTGGACTGCATCTGGAGTAGTCCAAAATATCTGGGCTGACCAGTGAACATAACTCGAGATAGGATTAATCGAGTTATATGTGACTGGATTCCTGAAATTTACACTTCATATACCTCGATTTCCAATTAATCGAGTTATGTTCAAATAACTCGATTTACGTATCATCGAGTAATTCTCGGGCTATATCCCCTACCATTATAAACCCCATTGTTCTGCAGAACCTGCAGCTATGCTTCGTTACATCTTCGATTGCTGTCGCTGCATCCGGCCGAAATCGACAATTTCCTACGCAAATTCTTCGAAGATTTAACATAGTAAGAGTCTTTTAACATTTTGTTGTCTAGCTTATGACACATTTGTGGTGCGTTATTGTCAAATTTTTTATTCATGCTTCAAAGTTCATTGTCTATGTAGATTGTGATGAAGATGGGTGTTTGGGTAGTCAAATGCATTGTTGTTAGTAAGGTTGCTTATCTGCTAGGTTGTCTTCGACTAGTATCCTTCTACAAAATGAACTTCCCAGTGGCACCATATGTATGTGGTAGTCCTTATGCTGTTTGTATGTCTTAACTCTACATTGTGCAATTTAATGTTTTTTGTACAAGTTTGTGAAACTTACTACATGTAGCTATAGGAATTTTGAAAATGTGTCAGGTCCTACATCCACTTGTATGTTTCCTGTATTATAATGTCAAACATGTTGTTAGAATGCTTGCTATCGGTGCGTGACATTATTGATCATTTTGACAAAATTCAATATGTTAACAAATTGCATGTTGGCTCTTTGAGTTCAACTAAAGTTCATATACTCTAGGTCTCTATCTTCAAATTACAGGTCCACTCGGACCAAAATGCATTACATTTATTTAACCAACTAAACAACCCGTGAATAAGAATATTGTTTTTTCATTGTGTTGTTGTAAATTGCTTTAGACAGTATATTGTATGGATGATTTTATACACATGGTAGTGCGTTATATTTGGCAATTTTTGTTCTCTGCTTCAAATTTCATTGTTTATCTCTTCGTAATGCGGTATTTGGTTATGTTTTTGTGTGAGCTAATCGTGTTTCCACTACTGACCATCAGTTAGTTATGGCTCCGAAGAGGGCTAAGAGGGGAAAATGCAAAGCTGCATTTGAACAGGAAGTGGTGTTTGATCAATTAAGGTTCCTCGCGCCCGAGAATGAGCAAACCTTTGAAACCTTGATTAAGCGTAGGCGTATTTGGGGAGAAAGGCAAATCAATCTACATGAACTGCATCCTTCTGTCCGTGAGAATCTACAGTCTAGGCATTGGTTGTCCCTATGTACAAACATACAACCCCCTCCAGCTGACTTGATTAGAGAATTCTATTCGAATCTATCAGTGCATGAGGGTCTCGGGGGTCACAAGGTGGCATCGTCCATACGTGGTGTACCGTTTACAATAACTAGGGAGCGTGTATCTAAAGCTCTTGATGTACCTATAATTTGTAGACCTGCTTATCCATACTCTATGTCTCCTCGTGTTGATGATGTTATGGATGTCCTTTGTGGACGATCAGTCACTCGGGGTTCTGACCGAAGTATTAGCTCAAGTGAGTTGACTGAGCTTAATTATATCTTCTTTAGGATAGCTTGTCACAACATTTCCCCTATCTCTCATATCCATACAATCCCTGTACATAGGTGTTTCTTTCTTTACGCCCTCGTCACCAATAGTTACATTTGTTTTCCTTCCCTTTTCATCGAAACCATTATGGAGGTGCGTAGGAGCAAGTATAAGAGGCATGGTTTGTTTTTTCCAGTACTCATCCATAGGGTCCTCAAATATTTAGGATTAAAGAATTTTCCTTCCCAAGAGTTAGTTCACATCCAAGCCCCCATAGGAGCCAAATTTCTGAAACAGGAAAGTGCCCAAAAGAAGGTTGTCAACCCCAGTGTTGGTCCATCCAAGACACCACGAGTACGATCTACTACTGGAGATGTTCCAGATGAGGACATGCATGGGGATCCCACAACTGTTGTTGCCGAGGATGGTGATCATGAGGTAGATGTTGACACTGCTGATGCAGCGCATACAGGCCCTCTTCCTCCCTCTCTTCATGCTATGATGGAGACCATTATGACAACTCAGGCAGCCCATGGGCAGCTTCTACATGGTCTTCTTGCCGAGGTTGTAGCTCTCCGAGCAGTCGTAGCTGACTATAGATGTCCTGCTCCACCTTCTCCACCATCAGACTCTTCATGATTGCCATTGGCCATTGTACCCAAGGAGGGGACAAATTTGTTGTAGTTGTTATAGCATATTTGGAGAATTGTATGACAGTTCTATGAACTAGCTTTCAGGCAGTTGTATATTTTGTTATTTGAGTGGCAATTTGACGAACATGGAATCCGTGGATAGTAATTTGATATATTAATATGATGGCTAGTTTCATGCCCATCGTTACTATTATTAGTATTATTGCAATGGTTCTAACTGTAAGAACCGATCAATTTATTATGTGATTCTAGCTAACATCAAGTAGATCCAAGTCAGTGTGTAAATAAGATTTATTTCATAATTCTGTACGGCACTCACATGTTATTAAATTATAGTAATTATTAATACAAATTGAAGGTTTGTGAAAGATTTATTTCAACTTTGGTTGGCTTGTTTCACACCCACACTCACGTGAATACACAATTTTGAATTTGGATGCATAGATGTCCCATTTCATGCACCTTCTTACTACTGCCCACCTTTGATGTGACATTGGGAACATGTAAAATCTTGTTTAGATTGCAGTGTTTTTCCAGCATGTATTGACATGACAAGCCCTAATAACTAAAATTTTAATTAAATAGTAGACCATGAAATGAGGTTATAAATGCACCAGTGATATAATGTTAACTTTCTACCCCGCTAACTTCGTAGATTGATTAAGCTATGAGTCGCAACGCCTCAACATCAAAGCGTACAATGCGAAACAAGTTTGGATCTACTTCATCAAATGCATCATCACAAGTTCCAACAGATCAACAACTACATACATACACAGACCACTATGGAGGGATATGGGTTGGAAAGAAGAGAGATTTCGTTAATATGCCAATATACACGTACGAAAGTCTTGGAAGCATCGGGCACATCATGGTCGGCAAACCTACAAAACTAAGTACAGATACCACCACAATAGAGTTCACTGTAGCAGAACAAGCAGAACCACCATGGTCAACCCTATATGAGAAGAGGTGTGAGTTAGAGGTGTATTGTCGATGGCACAGGTTACGAGTTCCTAAGGCACGCTCAACCGAGTTACCTAGAGATGAACCTGCCAACATACTTGCTCGTCTTGAACAAGAGAACAATCAAATGCAAAGACAACTAGACCGTTTTCATGCAATCCAAAAAGCTAGGAAGCACCTAAAGGGGAAGGCACAATAGCGAGCCATCAAGTCTATTAATGAAATTACTGCATTAGATGATGAAACAGATATTTCAGACTTCTCATATTCAAGTAATGATGATTTCCAAAAATTTCTACCTACGAACATTAGACGTTGTTGTTAATGTCTACACATTATGTGCAATACATAATGTTGTTGTTAATGTCTTACAAATGAAGATTATGTACGTTCAACTTTTGCAACTCTAAAGATTAACTGTTCATTAGTTTCGACTAAGTTTATGTGAAATCAATTTCTCATTTCTTCCTTGTCGTTCTTTGTTGCTACATTCAAGTAATGTGCTTTGGTTGGACAATGTCCTTTTCTTTGTAATGTAGGAAAAACTGTAGGAAGTGAAATGCCTCCAAATTATATTTATTGCACATTACTTTTAGGAAAATTTAATAGATTCAATACATATAGACTCATCCAAAGCACATAGACCAACCGCACATATGATTCAATAATACGAATAATTCATTTATATGAGTTGTTTAAGTCATGGTATCATATACACGTATCCGTGTATCTTAGTTCTTATAGTGTCCTACTTTATATAGATACATTACATAAAGACTTGTTCGAACCAGACTAACCACTTCACTTACTAAAAATCCATATGGCTCACACAACACACTGTCACAATGATATTTGGTTTGCTAGAAATAGGGTAAAGGACTAAAAGCCTGATCTAGCTCTAAAATGTTTCATTCAAGTTATTGGTTTGTTGTAGCATTGCTCCAAAGCTCCCTAATATTGCAATTGTGATGTTCGAAAGCCATTGATGTAAAACTTGGAAGCATAATTTTCTTCATGTAATTTTACATTGCTGTTGAGAAAATGTAACTACATTTTGTACCCGCAAAGACTCCCTGAAATGTTTGTAAGGGAATATGGGGATAAAACTCTCCAGTGTTGCTACACTCGCTGCACGTAATAGCAAGTGAGATTGGAGATGGCTAACACAACTTTATCCTATTCAGCCAAGTCATGTTGCAGTTCTGCATGTGCTACTCAATAGCTCGGCACTGTTAAACCCTGTTCAGTCATATCATCCATGCTCACGTGAATAAACAGATATGCAACATTTTGCAATGCACTATTTTCAAGGATGCAAAGGATCCCTTAAAAGTGTAAGCAAAATTTTGGGGGTGAGCTGTCCACCATTGCTACACTTGATTGATGCAATTTTACATGTGATGCTTAATAGCTCGGCACTGTTGAACCCTGACCACAAGTACCCATCCCCACTCACGTGAATACAAAGATGTGCAACCCTTTGCAATGCACCATTTTCAAGGAGGCAGAGCATCCCTGAATTAGTTATGCATCAATTTTGGGGGTGAGCTATCCACCGTTGCTACATTGATGTTCGCAGTGCTGCTGTGGTGCTCAACAGCTTCGCACTGTTGAACCTTGTCCAATCATATCGCCTACACACACGCCAATGCACAGACATGCCTTCTTTTGCAATGCACCGTTTTCAAGGATGCAGAGCATGGTTGAAAAGTTTATGATACATTTAACACAGCTCAGCACTGTCTCGTCAAGTCATGTCAGATGAAGCACAGGAATGCTAAATAGTCTCCATCAAGACATGCCAAACTGGTTAGAGAACAGTCTTAAAACCACATCCATCAGATATAAACCATACTAGTGATCAATGTCCCTAATTAAATATAAGCATAAACATCACTAGTTTAAAATTTAAACATGTTATCCTAGTCCAAACTCTGGTGGTCAACCACATGAAATATTGAGACACTAAGCACAACAGGCTTCCTCTCGATCACCTCGAAGACACAGACATCTCCTGCTTCTAAATTATTGTGCTTTCGAAAATGCAACCCATCCCTTCCCGAATCTCATTGCTGAATATGTTTTGATGGAGGGTAATAGCAAAAGACATTGAAGTGTGACATCATGATCACATTATGTATAAAGGCTCACCATATTATGCGGCTGCGAGATACCCATGAAAGAAGAATTTTTAGGCTTGAACTTTTCAGCTGCTTGGATTGCTCTCTCTCTTCCTCTTGACATGCTAGATAATGTTTTCAAAACATACTTTTCTCTGACTTCATGTTTTGTGGGTCTGTACATTGAGGTTTGCTTATGATGAGTTTGTATCATCTTCATCTAAGTATATTATTTCTACCTGATGATCTTCCAATTTACAATTCTTCCTAGGGGGATAATGAATCTCAGTGGCAGTCTTATCAAATATAAGAACATGGAAGCTGGAATTTCCTTCATACCTGGGGACTAAAATATAACCATAACAGATAGAATGGTATTCAACGAAATCCTGCCAACCATTACAAAACCAAATGTTGTTATCAGCTTTCTTCAATCCCACTTGCCAAAAGTGTGGATAGGGAGCAATGAGTGTAGCTACGGTGGAAAGCTCAGCACTGTTGAACCCTGACCAAAAGTACCCATCCACACTCACGTGAATACACAGAGCATCCCTGAAAAGTTCATGCTCAACAGCTTCGCACTGTTGAACCCTGTCTAGTCATATCACCCACACGCACGTCAATACACCTTTTGCAATGCACGCTTAACAGCTTTTGCAATGCACCATTTTCAAGGATGCAGAGCATCCCTGAAAAGTTTATGATACATTTATCATAGCTCAGCAATATCTCGTCAAGTCATGTCAGATGAAGCACATCAATGTTGAGTAGTATTAACGTGAATAAATACGCAACCTCTTTTGCAGTACACATCACCAGCCCGCTGCTGTAGCACAAGCTATAGCCATATCAAACAGCTACCTCAGCGAATCACATGCACCAACAGACGCCACTGTACAACCAAGTCCCTTACCTGTTTTGCATGTGCTCCTCAACACCTTGCCACTGAACAATACACTGTTGAGTCATATCATCTTTATTCACGTGAATACTTACCCTTACATATAGTCACATCCACGTGAATACTTGCCCTTGCAAAACCCCTATATAAAGTCCCATTTACATCTACCCTTGCAAAACATCTACACATACCGAAGTCCCATTTACATCTACCCTTGCAAAACATCTACACATACCGATCTAAAGTCACATTTTCCAATGTCAATGAGCAATTGGATGCTACCTCATTTTCCAGATAACTATAGAAGGGAAAGAGATTCCGACGAAAGGGAATACTATGCAGGATTGCGCCGGGAGTGGGACTTTCGCGTGAATGAGTCCAACGCTCTACACGATGATCTCCTGCGACTCGGAGCGCCTCTTGTCAACCGTAGCTCACTCACATTGCCACGGCGAAACATGCACCAATATGAGCGTGCAGTTACTAAAATAAAAAAAGAAAACAATCTTATGATACTTCGTAGGTCCAGGTATCACATGCTACAACTAGCGGAGGAGCAGGCCGCCATAACGAACAACCAACTCACTCCGGCGGAACGTAACAATGTCCTCAACTATGAGGACTACTTGTCTATGTGGTGTGTGTGTTATGTCTAGTGTTAAGTTAATAATGTTAGTGTAAGTTATTTTAAGTTTTCTGTGTTATGTCATACGTGCTTATTGAAATCATCATGTGTGGGAATATTTAACTTTTATGCGTTATGTGAGAATAATCTAGATTACGAATAACATGCATGCTCCTCACAATCAATAATAAGGTTTACATAGTACAAATGCAACAACGGTGACACACATACATATAAAACATAGTTAAGCAAAATAGTTCTCCAACAAAATCTAATAACACCATGACACGATTACTCTTCATCTGACATCTCCACGTCTGACTGATAAATGGGATCGGCAAGAAGTGATTGCATGAACTGTGCGTGCTCGTACCACCCTTCATCCACTGATTCTCGAATCTCAACTTGGGTTCGATATCGATTAAGACGTATCTTCATTCGATTATTTTCTTCTCTTATGTGGTTCAATGCTTTACGAAGTTCGTCGATCGTGTCTCTAGGCATCTGCGATGCGAGTCGCTGAGGCACTGGCAACTTAAAACCAACGAGCTCATCATAAAACATTTGTTGTTCACGAAATAACCAAGCCCACTCCTGTCTCATGGTATTGTGAACATAAGCACTATTTCGCAGATTCGGATTGATTGGATAGCTGAACTCATCTTCTAATACCCAACAACGACCCATAGTAGTGAATACATCACGAGGCCTATAGATTTGTGGGTTGCCAGAACCAGACATTGACACTGAATACAATAACACCAACTGATCAAGTTAACAGTGTGCATCAACTGTTGGTAAATAATGTAATGCTGAATACAATAATGAAATACTAACACTAACACTAACTTTTGACCATGTGCAAACAAATTGTTGTTAATGTCTACCCATTGTGTTCAATACATAATGTTGTTGTAAATGTTTGACCAATGTGATTATGTGCAATACAAAATGTTGCTATAGTAAAGATTTCATTCTCTTGTGACCAACATTTACTACAACAAACAACCAAAACCACACCAATGTACTAACTTCACACTCATTCACCCAAAAATATAAAAATTTAGTACAATATCAAATAAAAATATCATTGCCCTAAAATTCTGGTGTGAGTTTTCTACCTGAGATGATACAAACTTCAGTTGAGTCCAAAAGCTGTTGATCTGAGCAGAGTGAAAGTTCAGCGGAAATCCAGACACACTAAATGGGAGGAGGTGTGGAGAAATTATACACGAATAACTTGATTTCTGGGAAATCGATTATACTTTATAACTCGATTACCGTAATATCGAGTTATGTTAAAACTATATATCCGTACGCCTGACACAAAGACAGACTGAAAACAGAGCGTATCTCGATATCTGAATAATCGGTTACATTACTCGATTAATTTATAATCGAGTTATTTAGGGATTTGAAAAAGAAAATACCACGCTGGACGTCCAACGTGGCACAAACCTGAAGCTAACTCGAGTATTCACTAATCGAGTAATTCATATAACTCGATTCTAGTATTATCGAGTTATGAAACAGGGGCATTTCCCTGTTTAGTTTGAGAATGGGGGCAAAAGGATGTTTAATTTTCCGGAAAAGGGCAGATGCCCATTTTGTCCACATATCTTTATTATTAAGCTATATATATAGGAATGTATATATAGGAAATATAGTTAGACAATAGTATGATAAAATCCAGGATATATATGGCCCTCTTGGTATAGTACCCTTATGTATTAATTGTCAAAAAAATTATAATACGAGGATCGATCATCTATTTAGAGTCTGGACTATTAAGATTCATAGGCCGATCGATATTCAATTTTGCACACAATATAATAGATCCTCATAATATAAATATTCAATGGATTTAAAAACCTATCATATGAGAGAAAACAAAGTGAAAGTTATATTTTTTTTTTCAACAGAATCAACTAGCTTCTTTAATTTATAGATTGTTACCATAAGTTTTTAAAATTTGGATCATAATAATTTGCATATGATATAGCTTGAACTCAATTCTATATATATTTTAATTTTTTTTAATGATTTAGGTATGTGTTTATAGGGTCCTCTCTTTTGTCAATTATTTTCATTCATCACAATTTAAGGTTGATACCTTTATCTAATGAGTGTTTTTTTTATTTATTTATTTATAAATTCAATAGTTTATAACAAGGGAGAATTTGAACTTTTAATGTCTCCATTAAAAATACCAAGACGCAGTGGTGGAGGAGCCATGATTTTTTGTTTAAGGGGGCCAAACTGCGGTATTCAAATATTGGACAAGAGTTAAGATAAATCATCACACGCATGCTTAATTTGTACCCATCTATTAAAATTATTTATATTCATGTATTTATAATTTATGTACGTAGAAAATTACAACCAACCAAATAGCAAAATGTTTCAATACATTATGGTCATGGTACATATTGTAATGCTTTTTGCTAATTGATGATTCAATGCCTTTCGTCGATGTATGTTTCTCATTAAAAAAAAAAAAAATGCCTTTGGTTGATCATTCCAATATATATATATATATATATATATATTTTTTCTTTAGTAACAATTGCTATTAACATAACGAAATTTAATGAAAATTTGATCTTAAAACAACGAAAAATAGACATTGTGATTATAATAAGACCAAAATGGACCGAAAGGACCGATTACGACCAAAATGGACCAAGTAAGACCAAATAGAACAGAATAGACCGATTAGGACCAAAGCGGACCAAATATGACCGAAATGGACAGAATATGACAGAATAGGAGCAAAATAGATCGAAAGACCGAGTGGACTGAGTAGGACCGAATGGACCGAGTATGACCAAAATGGACCAAATAAACCGACTAGGACCAAAGTATACTGTATAGAACCAAAATCAACCGAATGGACTGAGTATGACCAAATGGACTGAATGGACCGAAAAAGACCGAGGTGGACGGAATGGACCAAGTAGACCAAAATGGACTGAGTAGGACAGAAAGGACCCGAATAGGACCAAATAGGACTGAATAGGACAGAATGGACCGAATAGGACTAAAATAGACCGAAGTGGATTGAATAGGACTAAATAAGATTAAAGTGACATAATGGACAAAATAAGACCGAATTGGAGCAAAGTGGACCGAAGGGAACAAAAGTGTATTGAATAGGACCGAATAAGACCAAAGTGGACAGAATGGATTGAATAGGACTGAATAAGGCCAAAGTGGACAGAATGGACCGATTAGAACTAAAATGGACTGAGTAAGACCAAAATAAACGGAACGGACTGAATAGAACATAAATAGACTGAATAGACCGAAGTGGACTGAGTAAGACCAACGAGGACAAAAGGGACCGAATAGAACTGTAGTGGACCGAATATTACCAAAGTGGACTGATATGACTGAATATGACCAAAGTGGACCGAATGGACCAAGGTGGACCGAATAGGATCGATTAGGACCCAAATTTTTTTTAAATTTTTTAATTTATAAATATTAATCTTTTAGAAACCTAAATTACTTTTTATAAATATTTCCTTAGAAATTTAAAAAATATTATCAAAGGGTTTGAATTTTATTGCATTTTTTTTTATACCTATGTTACTCCTTTTATATGTGTGTATGTGTGTGTGTGACTCCAGTGCAATATAATAAAATGTAAAAAGTTAATCTATAGCTTACTTATTTAATATTTTGAAACTAAACGTTTGAAAAAAAAGAACTACTTAACATTGTTGATAGTCTTCTATGTAAAATTTTAGTTCTATAGTAAATTTGTTAGGGAAAAAAAATATTTCTATCAACATAATTTTGTGAATTTCACAACTTTCATATGACGAAATATTTTGTCAACACTTCTGAAATGCTTGAATCGGCAAAGATGTCCTTAGAAATTAGAGAGAGAGAGAGAGAGAGAGAGAGAGAGAGAGAGAGAGAGAGAGAGAGAGAGAGAGAGAGAGAGAGAGAGAGAGAGCTAGTAATAATCAATAATTGCATCAACCAATAACAACAACTTTAATAAATTTTATTGGAAATATTCACCAATAAATCATAAAGAAGTACCATTTGGAGATTTTGGGTGATATTCATCACAACCTAAACAAATTATATATTTTTAATCATTTTCTAAAACAATTCTATGTTATACATTAAAAACCATTTGTTATTTGTCTATATCTATAAAAAATTCATTATATTACATTGCTTAGCACCATTTTCAATATTTTTGTTGCTAAAATAAGCAAGTATACCAATATTTAGAGAAATATATGGTGTAATCAAACAAATGAGGATTATTTAATTGCAATTTTAACAATTTATAATCACATGCAAAACATGAAAATAAACGATAAAAACAATCAAAATGATTTCTAATGATGAAAAATATAGAAACAAATAGTTTTTTCTTTTTTAATATAAAATTATATGAGAATTTTTTAATTCATAAAATGTAGCAATTTCGAGCATAAAATTTAACTTGAAAATGAATAGCAATATTGTGAGGTCAAAGCCATCAACAATAACATAACAAATAAAAATTTCTATTGCATAACATCTAAAATTGAACATTGAGAAATTGCATATTAATTCAATATCTTATTCTATCAAAAGCAAGTACACATTATTTATTCATAAAGGTTATCTATTTCAAAAGGAATTTGGACCATTATTATTAAACTGTATATATTATAATATACACATAGAAATGTATATATAGGAAATATAGTTAGACAGATAGTATGATAAAATCCAGGATATATATGGCCTGCTTTGTATAGTATCCTTACGTATTAATTGTCAAAAAAAAAAAAAAAAAAATGATAATGTGAGGATCATCTATCTGGAGTCTGGACTATTAAGATTCATAGGCCGATATTCAGTTTTTTCACACAATAATAGGTCATCATAATATAAATATTCAATGGATTTAAAAACCTATTATATGAGAGAAAACAAAGTGAGTTATATCATAATTTTTTTCATAGTAAGAGTGTGACTTTTTCTGGTTTTTATATAATATTTATTTTCCTTCAATGTAACTTAATAATAAGCATTTTAATATACTAATTAGCAAATTGGAAGATGTCTACTAGAAAAGAGTGGTGAGATTTGTACACTTTAATCATGGTTACATTTTTCACACAATTAATAAAATAAATTCGACTTACTTTTTTTTATTTTATAGAAGAATTGAACTAGCTTCTTTAATTTAGAGATGGTAATCATCAGTTGTTAAAATTTGGATCATAATAATTTGCATATGATATAGATTGAAATCAATTTTATATGTTTTTCTTCTCAAAAAAATATATGTATGTATGTATATATATATTATATATATATTTGGACAAGTTAGACATGTGTTTATAGGGTCCTCTTTTTTGCCAATTATTTTCATTCCTCTCAATTTAAGGTTGCTGCATTTATTTAATGAGTCTTTTTTTTTTTTTTTTTTGAATAAACTCAATAGTTTATAAAAAGCAATAGAGGATTTGAATTTTAAATATCTCAGTTGAAACACATAAAAGTAACAGCTGCTGTTAACACAACAGAGTTTAATGAAATTTTATATTTGCACTAAAAACTATGAAAAATATACATTGTGATGATAATACATAGAACACTTATATTTTTGGCAAGGAAATCCTACATCCTTGTCTATGAGAAAAGTGTGTATGACACAATCACTTCAAGCAATCTATTTATTTGTGACTCCATTTCGTTTTACTTATTGCCTACTTATTTTGTTCATTTGGTTTGGTAGAACTCTTTAAAAATTTATTGTATTTTTATACTGTTTCTATTTTAAACAAAATAAATCCTACACTTTCTTTCAATATAATAAATCCTGTACTAAACGTACACAAAACTAAACTCATCCTTAAAAATAGATGGGTAAGATCCATGTTAGTTTTTGCTAGATAAGCATCTATATTGATGAGTAGGAAAACATCTAAGTTGGCCCAGTCCATCTCCAGGAATAAAGATAAAGATCCAAGCAAAAGTAATGGCAATGGGCTACAAAGCCACATTATTCGCTTCTTTTGTGTCCATTAAATAGGACATGCATATTCAACAATACTACAACCTTTTTTGATGAACTTCAACAATACTACAACATACTAAAGGAAAATCCAATGTGTTATTTATTTATTTTTGCTGGATTAAAAAAACGAGGTTTGGTAAGGATTCATGGAACTCACCTCACGTGACCCAACACGTTATTAACATTGTGTATGTTCCTCCAATATAAAGTCACAAGTTGTAGAAAAAACAAATTCTGAAACGTCATGTCGTTTAGTAATGAGATATTTTCTTTTAGACTAAGACGGCATGTTGCTAAGAGAGCCTTTAGGGGGTGTTTGGTAGAGTAGTTTGAAAATTGTTGTTTGTAGTTTTTTGAAATACGTATGGGTGAAAAAGTGTGTTAAAATGCGTGAAATGCTGTTTAAAAACTAAAAAATGCTGTTTGAAAACACAAACCAAACAGGCCCTTAATTTTTGTGGAAAAAACAACACGTTGTTTGTCTACATCTGTCTTTAATCTTCATTTCTTGTACTGCTTTAACAAATTTCCAAAAAGGTTTACTAATGAGTAATGCATTTGAAAGTGAGACTTGTAGGTACACAAGTGTGGGTTTTGGTTGAACCCAAGAATAATTTAAAGGTTTCTAATGGATATGGAAAATATTGGTAAGGTCCTATTGTAAAAATTGAAGGCATGATAGTAGAACACAAATAATCAATAAATATATAAGGTTTAGGGACATAACTCAAAAAATTATGAGTAAGCCCAAATAGATTACCAATAGCAACAAACATGTATGTGCACACTTGCACAAAACCTAAGCAGATACTCCTCTCCATGCTCCTCCTTTCATGACAGCTTTCAATGGGGCAAGCAACCATAATCTCTAGAAGAATGAGATCTATGGTTTTACTTTCATTTAACGTTAAGAGTGGAGAGAGGGCCTAGCCTTATATACACTAAATATTCACCCATTATTTTTGATGTTTTTGATTGATATTAATATTTTTTGAAGTGGTCCATTTTCTTTTAACTATTATTATTATGCTTTATATTTTCCTTTTTTTTTACAAATAAATATTTTTTTTAAATTGCTCATTCTTCGAATTGGACCGAAGTTGATCGATTAGACCAAAGTGGATAGAAATGGACCGAAATGGACCAAAATGCTATGCTAATGTTGCTCAACATGAGTGTAGCAACAAATATATATATATATATATATATATATTAATATTATTTTAGATATTATATCCTTCAAAAAAAAAAAACTTTAAAATAGTTTATATAGATATAATCATCACAATACAATCCATGTTTGTCCTTCATTTTTGTTTTCCTTTCTTTACTTCTTGGGCTGGCATTCTCTCTATTCTATTCAGGTCTCAATTCATTTTAGGAATGAGTTAGGGGATTTGGACCACGACATTCTCCGGTTGGACAAACTTGTACCAAAGTTGTATAATAATTAATGAACCATTTGACTAATACACTCTTAAAAAAATATTTTTTATTTAAAAAAAAAAAAAGGAATGAAAGAAGTTGACCCAACCCAGACCTGATTTACCCGCCAGATACCCAAGCTAACCCGAGTGTGTAAATTTTGGGTGAGAGAGAGTTTGGGCCAATTCTTTTGCGTTGAGTGTGGGTCAGGTCTGAACTTAACCTAGATTGTATTCAGTCTTTATTCATACCAAAATATATATATATATATATATATATATATATATATATATAACTGAGTTGCTTTGTTGAGACATTTGTGCACAATACAAATAACTATCTTGATAAAAATTAAATTTAAAAAAATTAAAAAAATAACTACAGTAACTATAGATCCCTTCCGCTTAGCTTATTTACCTTGCAGATGGCATAATTAAAGTACTTTTTGGGCTCATACAAAAAAGGCCCAACAGGCCGAATTATGTGCGCAAGAGCCAACCCATTAATGAGCATAGGCTTTATATATATATATATATATATATTTATAGGATGTGGGCATGGGCTTTAATTCCAAATACCGGACAATATTCCAAAGCCCATTACTTTAGAATTGGACGAGATCCGATTAGTTTCAGCTTTTAAAACGAAATCGAATTCTATTCATTCATGATTCATCTAATCTAATAATTATTTTATCATTATCATTATTATTTTTTATATAAGATAGAATTCTACGCTACCTTAATAATTAACAAAAAGTAGTAATAATTGTTTTTCAAATTTGTTTAGGTATATATTAGATTTCACAAACTTGTACCAAAGAGGTGATATCTAATATATCAGTTTTTAGTTGTGAAAAAACATATTAGCTACCACCAATATATCTAACATTTTGTTGAATATTTCGACTGCATTGGAGAAGCTTACTTGTGACATCCAATCCTACCTAATTTTATCATGCACTAGTCATGCTTTCATTGCTTCTTCCAACACCGCCATAGCTCAAAAATATCCTTGATCTCCACTAGATAAATTCCCCCCCCCCCCCCCCCCCCCACAAAAAAAAAAAACCAACAAGGTAACTATTACAAAGGCATTGAAATGTAAGTATTGTGACATGCTCGGAAGTGCACTAAACAATTGGTCTTAAAAAGGCAAAGTAAACCCTCGAGTCACTCGAAGGATTGCAATTTTGTGCAATTATTTTTATTATGGAATGAACCAATCATTTACTACTTTGATATCATATTAAACGAAATGGAAACATCATCTAATCTAGAATTTTGTGCAATTATTTTTATTATGGAATAATCAATCTTATTAAATAAATGGCAGCATCATCTAATCTAGAATTTTCTTTTCAAAAAAATCTATTCTAGAATTTCAAGATCCAAATAGATAATTCTTGTACTATGAAATTAAAAAAAAAAAAAATCAAGTGTTTGATGCATTAAATTTTTTTTAAAAGAATTTTAAAGATTTTTTTATTATTAAGAAGAGTTAGTTTCTAAAACGTAAACCCTAAACCTCCTCAAAAAGAAAAAAGAAAAAAAAAAAAAAAGAGCTAGTTTTGGAACCATCGTTAAGATATTATAATAACTTATTCATTTCTACAGTTAAATGTGAAGGACACCTATGGTTTAAAACTAAATTAACCAATGATTTTATACTATTACATCTTGTATCTTGAAAAATGAGTCCATTATAGGGATTCTTACAGTATGATACATAAGAGATGGATGAGATAGATTCAAGCAGGGAAGACCTTAGAAAAATGCCAGCATACTAGGTAGTCATGCATCAAAAAATGTCAATGATAAATTCTCACATGAAACGCTAAGAATTCTATAAATTCAACTTTTAATTCTTGTGGATAAGGTTAATTGCTTCCCCCAAATAAAACATAGAGCCAAAAGAAACCAAGGACTAGCATCGAAGAGTTTTAGCAATCGAATATACTAAATAAACAAATACAACATTGTATTGTACATATTTATAATAGGCCAAAAAAGACATGATGAATATATAAATTGTCGTAAGATTTTTGTCTTCCTAAATCCTATCACTACCCTTTTGAAATTATATTTTTATCTTCAAAGACAAGTGAGGATGAATAATGCCAGCCATTTTAAGTTCACATATGAAAAAAAATCTAATAAGTGTGAAAAACTCAGGTGCAAACTTTTTCACCAAAGAAGAAAGCTACATTATGTGAAAAAGGATATTATTTATAAGAGTCCGGTTAATGTGTGCCCTTAGGGCACACATTAAACTTTCTATTTGTGGAAATATTTTCTCGGAGATTGAAAAAGTTGTCATTACTTTTTCAATTCTCGAGAAAATTTTTTCCAAAAATAGAAATTAATGTGTGCCCTTAAAAAAGTGGCAGAGATTACAAAATCTATGCAATCGCACTCGTTAAAGGGTTTAGATGATCAACAGTCTTGGTCTTTACTTAAGAAGATGGCGTTTAAAGAGGGGGAAGCATTGAAGAATGCAAGTTTTGAAAAAATTGGGAATGAGATTCTAAAGAAGTGTGGAGGGATTCCGCTTGCTATAAGAGCAATAGGAGGTCTGTTGTCTTTAAAAAAATCTGTAGGAGAGTGGCAATCATTCAAAGACAATGAACTTTTGAATATATCACAGAATGACAATGGTATTTTACCAACATTAAAGTTGAGTTATGATTATCTCCCATCACATTTGAAGCAATGCTTTGCTTTTTGTAATATATTTCCAAAAGATTATGAGATTGAAAAGGCGAGTTTGATTTATATGTGGATGGCGCAAGGATTCATCAAATTGTATAACGAAAAGAAATGTCCAGAAGATGTTGGTGATGAGTATTTTATGGATTTGCTTTGGAGATCGTTCTTTCAAGAAGTTGAAGAAGATGAACTTGGCAATATTTCAAAATTCAAAATACATGATCTCATGCATGATTTAGCAATAAAAGTAATGGGATCAGAGAGCACTACCATTTATTCAAAAGAGAAAGACATTGACGAGAAAACTCGTCATGTGTCATTTGGGCATATATTATCCTCATCATTGGAAATTCCGATCTCATTATATAAAGCAAGAAGGATAAGAACATTTCTTTTGCCATGTCAACCAGATCTTAATTATATAAATTGTTCAGCTTATAGTGCAATTGTGGCAAGTTTTAAGTTCATACACTTGTTGGATTTGCATAACATGGGGATTAAAACAATTTCAAGTTCTATCAAAAAATTGAAGCATCTAAGATATCTTGACCTCTCTAATAATGGAGGCATTAAGATGCTTCCTAATTCTATTGTGAAGTTGTACAATTTGCAAACACTTATACTCTCTAGGTGTTATGAGCTTAAAGAATTGCCAAGAGATATTAACAAATTAGTCAACCTCAGGTTTCTTAAGATTGATGGGTGTTTGGGTTTGACTCATATGCCAAATGGACTGGGCCAATTGACTAATCTACAAACATTGTCAAGATTTGTGATGAGTAAGGGTAGGATTGATTCAGTGCCTAGGAGTTACGGTGAATTGAAGGAACTTAACAGGCTAAATGAGTTAAGAGGAAATCTGTCAATCGAAAATCTCAAACAAGTAAAAGATGCCCCTTTAGAGTATAAGGATGCAAATTTGAAAGAGAAACAATGCCTTGATAGGTTGGAATTAAAGTGGGTAGAAGAAGACATTAATGAGAAGGGTGCTGCTGGTTATGATGACATGTCATTGGAAGCCTTGCAACCGCATATAAATCTCAAAGCATTGAGTTTAGAGAGATACGGTGGAGTGATATTTCCACATTGGTTTCTGTCCCTCACAAATCTTGTCCAATTTAAATTAGAGGATTGTAAAAAATGCCAATATCTTCCACCGTTGGACCAATTGCCTTCTCTCAAAGTTATCTTTTTGCAGAGTTTGGATTCTTTAGAGCACATATCAGATTTAGAGAGAGATAACAGTGATTCTTTATTCTACCCATCTCTGGAGAGTCTTATAATTGATTATTGCCCTAATTTAAAGGGATGGTGGCGGGGAAGGAGGGATTCTCTTCCTTCATTTCCTCGTCTTTCTGATTTATTTATTATGGATTGCCCTCAGCTGACTTCCTTTCCTTTGTTTCCATATCTCGAAAGTTTGAAACTATGTAATTGTAGCTTGAAGCAGTCATTGGAGAGGATGATGATAAACAGCAAGACTTCAGGGAATCTACCATCAATCGCTTCTTCTTCTTCTTCTTCTTCTTCTACAATTGTTGCCCCTCTCTCCAAATTAAGTCACATGGAACCACATGAAGTGGAAGAAGCTTTGCCAGAGGAGTGCCTACCAAATCTCATTTCTCTCCGTACTCTATATCTATGCAACTGTCCTCTTCCTCAAGGCATGCGATATCTTACGGCACTTCAACATCTGTTTGTTGAGTACTCTGAGGTGGTTGATTTATTCAATGATTGGGATGAGATGGAATGGCAAGGACTTCTCTCTTTGACATTCTGTGAACTTCCGAAGTTGGTCTCTCTCCCAATGGGACTTCAATATGTCAGCTCTCTACAAAATCTCTCTATTCCGCACTGTCGTAGTTTGTTAGCTATACCGGAGTGGATCTGCAAACTTATTTCTCTTCAATCTCTTGAAATTTGGGATTGCCCTAATTTGGAATCATTGCCAGAAGGAATCGGTGCCCTTACCTCTTTGCAAACACTAGAAATTATCTATTGTCCCATGTTACTGAAAAGATGCAAGAAGCAAATCGGGGAAGATTGGCATAAAATTTCTCACATTCCCAATTTGGTTCTGTATCCGCAACCGTAAGAAGAAGCATCAGGTATATAAATGTCTACCATTTTACTCCCAACCTTAAATTAAAAAAAAAAAAAATCCAAAAGCCCAATTCTTCTTCTCCATTGTTCTCTCTCAACGTCTGTATTTCTTGGTGATTAAATTTCAGATGAAGAAGAACCAAATGAAACCTTTGGGTGCTGCAATTGGGACTTGATTAAAGCTTTTGGGTGCTGCAATTGTTCAACAACTCACTCACTGGTAATATCAACTTCCTTTTCTTTTCCTTTTTCCCCCTTTATCTGCTCAGTTTTCCTTCATCCAGTTTCTTACATTCTAATAAATTCCATCTTTGTATTTTTAACTGGGTTGATGTATTTGATGTGCTTTGTTTCTTGTTGTTTGAACAGATTCAAAATTGGCACAAGCTAATATTAGTAGGAGAATTGAATAAAGGCAAAGTTGCATTCGGCACTGGAATCTGGTAACCAAGCCATTGGAATCAGCTCATTGTACAGGTATTCTGTTCTTTAATTCCTTTTTATATATAACCTTCCAATTTTCTGTTATGTCTACAGATAATACCATGTATCACAATTTGTTATCTAAGTTAAATCACTATGACATCATGCTTTATAATAAAATATTATTTTTAAGCATCATGGTTTTTTTTTTTCAAAGTATCTTGATATTTAGAAGGAAAATGTTACCAAAACAACGGACTAACTAAAAGTTTTCTGACTTTGTTGATTTTAATATTGTTGGTTGGTTTGAGCTAAAAGAAAAGAATTCTACCTCTGATATGATTTATAACATCAGATATCAAGCACCTATTAATTGTTGTTATTGTCATTACAAACTAATTATTGTAGTCGAGACATCCTTTTTTTTAAGCTATTTTTTCTACTAATAGTACTAGTAGAACCTGATGCATCATTTTAATGCGGGTGTTTCAGGCTTTTATCATGTACATTTGTATGGCCAGCTTTTTACAACTAAGTGGCTTTCTCATGTGAATTATCTTTGGAGGTAGCTTATACAATATCCTAACCTCCCTCTCCAGTGTTCTTTGTCCCTTTTTTTTTTCTTTTATTTCTTCTTTCACATCTTCAAGATCTGAATTATCAATTCTTGTTTTATTGTATTTCACATATATTGGTACAGGACTAGAAGTAAAGAGTAAATATATAGGACCCCATGTATAAGTGATGTAGTGCTTTTAATCTCAAAGTACATTGAGATACAGGGATGATTGCTTTGATAAAGTGTGCAAATAGCCTCAAGACTCCTATGAAAGGTGAGCAAACGTATCTAAAATCATAATGGCTATAACTTTTAACCACTGCTTTTGTATATTTTAGGACTTTAGATTTGCAACTTTTACTTCTCTTGTTTGATATTTTGTACATTTTTTTTTCCTTCTAAATATCCAAAGATATTTCCCCGGTAATGCGGGAGCTGTTTCACCAGTTTGTATAGCAAAAGAGATATGCATGCATCATAGTGCTTGTTTGAAGAAATTCTGCTTTATCAGTTGAATAGGAAAGGGAGAGGAAGAGGAGGATTTTAATTCCTGTGAACCAAAATAATAAGAAGCATATGATTGGAAACTTGTTTGTATATCTTTTCTCACATATTTGAAAAATGCAGGAGGATATAGGTCAAGAGTGCACTATGATGCTTACATCCCACCCCAGCGATTAGAATTTCTTTTGGAAGGATTTAACTCCAGTGTTTCTACAGGTTTCTCACTAAAGATGTAAGTATTAATTAAACTAAAAAATAAGGTCCGAATATATAGCTAGTTACTACAGAACCAAATTTATCAAATACTAATCTAGTTCTCTCTTGATTTTATCCTTTGGTTTCAGGTTGATGAGTTTATCATTTATTGGATTCTATATGCCAAAGCTGGAGAGAATTGAATACTAAAGCAGGCAATAGTTTAAGAGAATGTTTTTTTTTTTTTCAACTAGCCTATACAAAATTTACACAGAAACTTGGAGAGAATTATGGTAACTATCTCGTTCCTTACCTAATTAATTCTTTCCACACAGAAACTTGGAGTGAATGTTCTTTATTTCTGTTGTTTTTCTTGCAATATGATAGGCCATAACAATAACAAAGCGTTAGTCACAAATATTGAGGTCAGCTATGGATCCTCATTTCCTCTCAAAACTTTTTCATTTTTTTTCAACATGGTAGAATACTTATTACTTCACTCACTTAATTCAGTTTTTTATTTCTCAAACTTTGGTCTGATAGGTTATCATGGATGAAAGCTATAGCTTGGTGTTACCGCTCAAAGTATTCTCTGCTTTTAAGGATAGCTTAATTTCATGGTGAATGATTCTCAACTAGTAAGACTTCATTGAATAAGGATTGCTTGGAGAGTTCTATTACTTCATAACGAAGGCATTCCTTTCATCTTTGGATTAATTTCTTAAGGTTGCTTAGCATACCATGGAGTTATGTTAGAGATATAGCACCTGTGAAATATCATATGAATCTAGCACCTTGTTGGAATTTTTTATTTAGTGCTCTGCCTGATAGGTTCATGCTTGCTGGTATATTTGTGTTGCTGTTGTCAAGTGTCATTCTTTTGTTGTCCTGAGTTGTAATTGTCTTAGTGCTCTGTTTGCTGGTTCAGACTTGCTGTTGTATATGTGTTGCTGGTTTTTGGCTTGGTTTCAATGAAATTTCTGCCTTATTATCCAAAAATAAAATAAAATAAAATCTAGCACCTTCTATTCTCAAGAACAACAGTTTTAGTTCCAAAGTAAAATTATAAGGACTTTACACAAATTGAACCTTTTTTCCTCATTTTTTGTAAAAAAATTCCAATTATGTTGCATAAGTAAATTCTCTTCTGGGCAGAAGTTGGCTTCCAAGGTGAAGGCAAGACTGTTCACCTAAATGAGAAAGACCGTTGCTTTTAAAACATGAACTTCCTCTCTTTGTGGTCCTGGGATGTTGGAATGGATACCAAGGCTTATTTGATTGAACTCACTGGTATTTTTCGCATTTCCTTTTTTTACCCTTTATCTGCTCTTAGGATTTTCGATCTTTAATTTATGACTTTTGCATATTAATTAAAAAACATGTGACTTTTCCTTCATCATTTTCTTCTTTCTGATAAATTGCATCTTTGTTTCTCAAATTGAGTTGAAGTGATGATGTATTTGATGTGCTTCAACTATTGTTAGGGTGATATTGAGGTACTATTGCAAGGAGAA
Organism: Quercus aquifolioides; assembly: GCA_019022515.1. Classification (NCBI taxonomy): domain Eukaryota; kingdom Viridiplantae; phylum Streptophyta; class Magnoliopsida; order Fagales; family Fagaceae; genus Quercus; species Quercus aquifolioides. Next base: position 24,187 of record JAFHAW010000238.1, read on the forward strand.
TTAAATTTTGCAACCATGCTGGTGTGATTAGCTCATTGTATAGGAATTTTGCTGCTTCAAATCCTTTTTATATGTAAGCACCTAACTTGCTGTTATATCTTCAAATCAAAATCATAATAATAATAATGACTCGTGATTTTTTCCAGTAACTTGGTCTTCTTTGAAAACACAGCTCGATTTTTTAAATCATTTGATAAATTCCAATAAAATGGAAAATGTTTCTATATGTTATCAAAACAGAAAACTACTATATTTTTCTCACTATCAATTTTTATATTATAGGTTGCTTGGGAAAGAAAAAGATCAAAAAAAAAAAAAAAAAAAAAAAATCTCTGGCATATGTTTCATAACACTAATTATCATATATTATACAACTAGAGATCCAAAAATATTTTAATTATTGGTGTTGCTATGACAGAATAAATAATATAGTTAGCACTATTTTTTTGTGAAGAAATCCTTTCTACAGAGATATTAGCAATAGAACTTCAGGCATCATTTTAATGTGTGTGCTTCAAGCTCTGATCATGTACATTTATATTGGCAGTTTTTCACAAAAATCCATAGCTTCCTTTAGTGAACCATCCAAAGAGGCAACTCATACAATGTCCTAATTTCTATCTCTAGTCCTTTTGTCATTTCCCCCTCGTTTCTTCTTTCACCTCTTTAAGACTTGATTTTTACTTGTAGATTGTTTGTCATTCCGTATGACTTCTTTATTGTCAGTTTATGTACTAATATCTATTCTTGATTTGTTCCATTTCACATGCTAATATGATGAGAAGTGTAGAGTAAATGATAACCCATGTATAAGGTGATGTAGTGCTTCTAATTCCATAATTACATTGAGATACATGGATAATTACTTTGACAAAGTATGCAAATAACTTCATGACTGATGACTCTTGCAAGAGGTGAGCCTACGTATCTGAATTAGTAATGGTTTAACAGTTGCTTAGGTATTCCGGCACATTAAGTTTGAAATTTTTTACTTGTCATAGTTGTGTTTGGATTTTTGTTTTTGTTTTTGTTTTTTTTGTTTTTGTTTTTTTTTTTTTATATCTTTTCTCACTTATTTAGTAAAAAAAAATCCAGGTGGAAATTTTTCAAGAGTAGACTAAGCTTTTCACAACCCAGGGTTCAAAATTTATTTCAGAAGGATTTAATTCGTGTGTCTACAGGTGCACACATCTCCATTCTCAGTTCCCTTCACATTTATTAAATACATGATTAGTTCCCTCTTAGCTTTTCCCTTTGGTTGAAGGTATGGGGACTTTATTAGTTATTGGGTTCTATACTTCTATATGCAAAAGCCTGAGGATAATTGATAATACAGCAGACAAGAGTTTAGTAGTGCATGTTTTTCTAAATCTACTTGGTACAAAAATTATGCAAAAACTAAGAAAAAGAATGGTAATTATCTCTTTCCTAACCTAATTAAATCTTTCCTCATAGATTAGGTTTCAATTTTTGAATTTTCTTTTTCTTGAAATATGTTAGAAAAAGTATTACTTTCTACATTCTCTTTTTTTAATTTATCCTTCTCTTCGTTTTTTGGCAATATGCATGGCATGGTAGATAAATTTTTACTTTTTCACTTATTCTCCTTTAAATTTATTTCTTAAACATTGGTCTAATAGGTTCCCATGAATGAAGACCATGCTTTTAAGGATAGTTCAATTTCATGGTGAGTGATTCTTGGACTTCTCAACCAGTAAGAATTCATTTAATAAGGTTTGCTTGGAGAGTTCCATTGCCTAATATTGAAGGCATTCGGCATTCTTTTAATGTTTGGATTAATTTTGTAAGGTTGCTTGGCATACCATGGAGTTATATTAGAGATATGACACCTGTGAAATATCACATGAATCTAGCACCTTGTCGGAAATTTTTTGTTTAGTGCTCTGTCTGATAGGTTCAGGCTTGTTGGTGCATTTGTATCACTGTTGTAGAGTACTAAAGTGTCATTCTTTTGTGGTCTTGAGTTGTAATTGTCTTAGTGCTCTGTCTGCTGGTTCAGACTTGCTGTTGTATTTGTGTTGCTGGTTTTCAGCTTGGTTTCAATGAAATTTCTGCCTGATTATCCAAAAATAAAATAAAATCTAGCACCTTCTATTCTTATAAATGTTCCTATATGTTATCGAAACAGCAAACTACTATATTTTTCTCACTATCAATTTTTGTATTATAGGTTGCTTGGAAAAGAAAAAGAAAAAAAGAAAAAAAAATCTCTGGCATATGTTTCATAACACTAATTATCATATATTATAAAACTAGAGATCCAAAAATCTTTTAATTATTGGTGTTGTGATGACAGACTAAATAACATAGTTAGCACTATTTTTTTGTGAAGCAATCATTTCTATAGAGATATTAGCAACAGAACTTGATGCATCATTTTAATGTGTGCGCTTTGAAGCTTTTATCATGTACATTTATGTTGGCAGTTTCTCACAACAATCCATAGCTTCCTTTAGTGAACCATCCAAAGAGGCAAATCATACAATATCCTAATTTATCTCTCTAGAGTCTTTTTTGTCATTTCCCCCTTGTTTCTTCTTTCACCTCTTTAAGACCTGATTTACTTGTAGATTGTTTTTCATTCCATATGACTTCTTGTTGTCAGTTTATGTACTAATATCTATTCTTGATTTGTTCCATTTCACGTGCTAATATGATGAGAGGTGTAGAGTAAATGATAACCCATGTATAAGGTGATGTAGTGCTTTCTAATTCCATACTTACATTGAGATACATGATAATTGCTTTGACAAAGTATGTAAATAAACTCATGACTCCTATGAGAGGTAGTCTATGTATCTGAATTTGTAATGGTTGAACAGTTGTTTTTGTATTCCAGTACATTAAGTTTGTAAATTTTGCTTGTCATGCTTGTATCTGTTTCTAAGTATTATTATGCATGCATCAGAATTTTTATTTGAAGATATTTCCCCCATGGTCTCGGCGCTCATTGACGAAGACACAAGGTGTTGGAAGGTTGATGTTGTTTGAAGAACCTTCCTACCTTTGAAGCAGACATCATCCTAAACATCCCTCTCAACTACACCCTTCCAGATGATCAAATCATATGAATTGGAAGCAAGAAAGGTGAATTCTTTGTCGAAAGCGCTTACTATGTAGCACTTCCAATCATTCATCCATCTAATGAGGGTGAAAACTCGAGCGATGATCCTCACTCCCCTCTCTGGAAAAGGATGTGGCACCTCAACATCCTGGCAAAGATCAGAATCTTCGCCTGATGTGCCTACATGAATGCCTTTCCCACTATGCATTGCCTAAGAACCAGAGGAGCAAGCACATATGGTATTTGCCCTGTGTGTGACTTGTGCCCTGAAAGTACTCTGCATGCCCTCATACAGTGTGACACTCCCAAAGAGGTGTGGATCAGTTGTCTAAACTGTCCAGTGGATTAGGAGACAAATTCTGGGGATTTTACTGATCTAGCATTTCAGTTCATCACCAATGGCACCACTCAAGACTTGGAAAGTTTTTTTGTCACAGCCTGACCTATTTGGTAGAACCAGAATCAGATGGTACATGAGTCATCATCACTTCCCATCCAAATATGGGAAACTGCTTGGAGAACTGTCAAGGACTGCAAAGGTGCCCTTATCAACTGCAATTCAGCTGAAATCCAACCCAGCTTTGTGCTGGACTGCCCCACCTCCTGGCACTCACAAATATGGTAGAAAAAGTATTTCTTTCTACCTTCTCTTTTTAATTTGTCTTTCTCTTCTTCATTTTCTTGGCAATAAGCATGGATTGGTAGAAAATTTGTTACTTTCTCACTTATTCTCTAAATTTATTTCTTAAACGTTGATCTAATAGGTTCTCATAAATGAAGACTGTTGGCACTTAGAGGCTTCTTAACTTGATTAGTTCCGTGAACAAAAGGATTGTTTGGTGAATTTTGTAAAATCGTAAACAAGACATTTGCTTTCATCTTAGCTCTAATTTCTCAATGTTGCTTACCATACCATGATGTTATATACACATTTTGAGATAGGAAACCTGTAAAATATCAGGTAATATTATTTCCAACTGTTTGAGTTCCGAATAAATTTGTAAATATGGTCTTGGCACTGATTGGATATTTGAATCTTTAGTTTTTCATTTCAGATGAAGAACCAAAGAAACCTACTCTTAAGAAGTGGGACTTAATTAAAGCTTTTGGGTGCTGCAATTGTTCAACAACTCAATAACTCACTCACTGGTACTATCACCTTTCTTTTCTTTTCCTTTCCTTTCCCCCTTTATCTGCTCATAATATTCTCATTCTTTGACTTTTTTTTTTTTTTCCGTTGTGTAAATAGAGTCAAATTGGCACAAGGTAATATTACTTGGGGAATTGAATCCAGTAACCATGCTGTAGGAATAACCTCATTGTACAGGTATTCCCTTTGCTTCAATTCCTTTTTATATATAAGCTTACAATTTTTTGTTACGACTACGGATAATACCATGTATCACAATTTGTTATCTAAAATTAAATCACTATGGGATCATGCTTTATAATAAAATATAATTTTTCAAGCATCATGGTTTTATTGTGAAAAGTTGCTTGATATTTGTAAGGAAAATATTACTACATGTTACCTAAACAACAAACTAAGTAAGTTTTCTCACTTTGTTGATTTAATATTGTTGGTTGGTTTGAGCTAAAAAAAATTTCTACCTCTGACATGTTTTATAACACCAACTATACTTTATAGAGATCAAGCACCTATTAATTATTGTTATTGTCATTACAAACTAAATATTGCAGTCAAGACAAATCCTTATTTTTTTGGAGCTATGTTTTCTACTGATAGTAATAGTAGAACCTGATGCATCATTTTAATGCAGGTGTTTCAGGCTTTTATTAAGTACATTTGTATAGCCAGCTTTCTGCAACAATATGTGGCTTTCTCAAGTGATTCTTGGACTTCTTAACTTGATGAGTTCCATGAACAAAAGGATTGTTTGGTGAGTGATGTAAAATCATAAACAAGACATTTGATTTCATCTTTGCACCAATTTCTCAAGGTTGCTTACCATACCATGAAGACTTTGCACTTTTTTCTCAAGGTTGTTTACCATACCACGAAGTTATAGACATTTCGAAATAGGAAACCTATAAAATATCAGGTAATTATATTTCCAATAGTTGAGGTTCCAAAAAATTTGTAAATATAGTCTTGGCACAGATTGGATTTTTGAATATGTATGTTTTTCATTTATTTTTAATTCTTTTAGTTATGTTTTGTTCTTAGGTAGGATCCTTGAAGTAGTGAATCCTGGAATTGAGTATATGTGTATAGAAGTTTCATTCTATTGATAAGATTATACACAAATAATTATTTGGGCACAAGTTGGCTTTCAATGTGATAGTGATGTAGAACGAAAATAATTTAGATATCTTTGTAACTGAATGAATACCTTGAAAGCTCAGGGGAAAAAAAAAATGGAATCTTCAGAAATTTTGCAAAATTCTCATAGAAGTTTTTTTCCCCAATCTAATCAAGGCTAAGATATATGGTATATACAAAAATTGGGGAAATTTCTCTTGTAGACAATTGAGAAAGTTACTTTTTTGTTTATTTTTGCAACATCCTTGAGCTTCACTTCAAGGATAGTGATTAGAGTTTAATTTTATCTGTAACTTTTTTATTCTCATACTAGATACATATAGATGTACTTTATCCTTGGATTCATAGGTCTTCATTGGGAAGATTTATAAGAAAAACATAGTTCAAATGACACCCCTTGTGGAAAAGCTGAGACAAAGGGAGAGTTGGAAGGGTTTTATTATTATTTCGAGATAAATAGAGGTAGGGAGTATTAATAAATGAAAAGAACATCATGAGTATAATGATTACAAAACAGTAGTCAAGACCAACGTTACTGAAGAGTGACAGTCCAAGTGCCTATGTGAACAAGTGTGAATTGATGAAATACCATCTTAAGGCCCCGCGAATAACAGTCTCCATTCTAAACTATCTCGTTTGACCATAACAACCTTCATTCTTGTCTTGACTAATACTCCCCTCACTTTTGGCACTCGCGAAACTCCCTACACCTGTAGCCAGATAAATTACCCACAAATTTAAGAAGTTTTCTGTAGTATCAAAAGAATTTGAAATGAAAAAGAAGACTTATGTATGTTGGTTACATTACCATTAGGAGTAGGAGCAGGACTACCATCACTTTGATTAGAACTCCTTCCCAATTGGTAGAAAATTTGAGCTTCTGGTGAATTAGGATCCAAGTGTAGAAGAGCTACATCCATGACCAAGCAAACAGATCAAATTAGTGTGTCAAATATTAGCCACTTCTAGGGACATTTATCCTTTTTTTTTTTTAAAGTAGTGTAAAACCGAAAAAACTCTATAGCACTCACCATTCATTTCTTACATTGAATTTCATAAAAATCTATTAGCTAGAACAAAACAACTCTTATAGCTAAATGCATACCGGGACACTAGGAGACTTTAGCAGGGGCATGGCAAACTAAAGGCAGGCCCAAAGCAAGTGTTACATTAATCTGTAGTCCTAATTCAGATTAATGTAACACAAGCACTTCTTGTTGTCCTTTAGGACTTGTTTAAGACCAGTGCAACAATCTAGTGTAGGTGCTTTTGCTTGACCACCAACGTAAGGCAGACATGTAGCCAGTCCTACTAGTTGCTGTGCACATTCCTCTGTCTTTGGCTACATCTGCCATTGTATAGCTAACCATAACTGACATTAGCACTAAAAGGAATGGAAGTATCAAAGTGCTTGGGTGTAAGGCTATTGCCATTTTGTATCATTGCATTTGCCCTCAGTAGTCACTACTTGTTGAAAACATTCCACATTGAATGATATACACTCTTTAAGGATAGCTCAACAATTGCTATCTAATTAGATGTGGCATTCTATGATTGCGGCAGGTTGCAAGAAAAGTAACCAAAATTCCATTCCTCTAATAAACGCACAAGATGAAATCTACCAGACATCTTTTCTTTCTTTTAGTCACAGTTGCTAGTAACACTGCTCGATTGGGGCATAGGTGATGCTATGTAAAGAAATAGAAGTTCACAGAATGTATAATTTTTTCTCAAAATTTTATTGTAGATAATTTTTTCTCCCTAAAAATTAAACAATTTGTAAAAGTAATTTTTATCTTTCTATCTTTACAAATATATATAAATTATTATTTTTGGTGCTTTTCATTGATTTTATTATTTTTTGAACTGGCTCATATTCTTTTAATTATTTTTATAATACATTTTATTTTCCTAATTTCTTTTGGCACTACTAAAAATTTTACATTTCAAATTTATCAATCTTCGAACTGGACACTGAAATGAATAGAAGTTGACAAAAATGTATCAAATGAAACTAAAATGGACCAAAATGCTATACAAATGCGGCTGCTCAACATGAGCATAGCAACAATAAATATTACACTTTTAGATATTCATATTATATAGATTCAGATTGAAATTATGGTATTATGCACAATTTTTAATGACATCAACATCACAATACAACCTCTACCTGCCCTTCATTTTTGTTTTTCTTTTACACTTCTTGGGCCAGCATTCTCTCTATTCTATTTGGGCCTTAATTCCTTTTAGACATGAGTTAAAATTTGGACCACAACATTCTCCAGTTTGACAAACCTATACCCAATAGGGGCGGAAACATAAAACAAGAGTTGAACTTAGAACGATTCATGGACAAGTTACTGCCAATCCACGTGAATTTATCATGGCATATGAAGGTACAAGGAGCCACTAATTTTTAGCTTCTCTTCTTAAAAATGTATGACTTTTTACGTACATGTAGTAATTAAAAAAGAAGAAGAAGATTGATTTCCCCAACCAATTTGTTATATGTTTTACACAAATACTACACTTCAACGATCCTCCATTAAAATTAATTTTCGATCAATATCTAACATGGAGTACCAGTTTTTATCTGTGAAAATGCATATTAGCTACCACCAATATATCTAATATTTTGTTGAATATTTCGACTGCACTGGAGAAGCTTGCTTGTGACATCCAATCCTACCCAATTTTATCATGCACCAGTCAAGCTTTCATTGCTTCTTTCAACACCACCATAGCTCAAAAATATCCTTGAAACAAACAAGGTAAGTATTACAAAGGCATTGAAACGTAAGCATTGTGACATGCTCTGAAGTGCATTAAACAATTGCTCTTAAAAAGGCAAAGTAAACCCTTAAGTCAATCAAAGGATTGCGATTTTGTGCAATTATTTTTATTATGGAATGAATCAATCATCTACTACTTTGATATCTTATTAATCAAAATGGCAGCATCATCTAATCTAGAATTTTCTTCTCAAAAAATCAAATCTAAAATTTCAAGATCCAAATAAATAATTCTTGCAGTATGAAATTTAAAAAAAAAAAAAAATTTAAAAGTTTGGTGCATTTAAAAATTTTTAAAGTATTTTTATGAAATTTTTTTATTATTATTAAGAAGAGTGGGTTTTGGAACCGTCATTAAGAAATTATAATAGCTTATTCTTTTCTTTTTTTTTGGTGCAGAGAACCTATGGTTTAAAACCAAATTAACCAATGGTTCTTTGCTATTAAATCTTGTATTTCTTGAAAAATGAGTCCATTAAAGAGATTCTAATGGTATGATACTTAAGAAATGGATGAGATAGATTCAAGAAGAGAAGACCTTTGAAAAATGCACCTCTTTTATACAAGTGATTGTTTGTTCCCATGATAAATGCTAGCATGCTAGGTAGTCATGCATCACAAAACCCCAGTGATGAATTCTGACATGATACTCTAAGAATTCTATAAATTTAACTTTAATTCCTGTGGATAGGGTTAATTGCTCTCCCCAGATAAACCATAGAGCCAAAAGAAACCATGGACTAGAATTGAAGAGCTTAGCAATCGAATGTACTAAATAAACAAGTACAACATTGCATTGTACATATTCATAATAGGCCAAAAAAGACAAGATAGATATATAAATTGCTGTAAGATTTTTGTCTTCCTATCGCTATCCTTTCAAAATTATATTGTAATCGTCAAAGACAAATAAGGGTGAATGCCAGCTATTTAAGTTCACATATGAAAAAGATCTAATAAGTGTGGAAAGCTGATATTCTGTGAAAAAAGGCTAAATTATCATCCCCATCAGCAATTTGACCATGGGCCTTACTTAAGCCTTAAAAAATTCATGGGCCACATTTAAAGCCCATCAAGAGAAATTTTGGGCTAAGCTTTTGTGCGACCTTCCTGAATCAACTCCAAGTGGGCCTTGCAACTTCGAACTACCAACACGGTTTTCTTTTGGTATTTTTTGTCTGATTTTGATTATAGATCCAAGTTGGGGAACAGTGAATTTTTCGTCCTTGTATTCCACAACCATGTACATTACAACATTACTTGTCTCATCACAAGCGTTTTTGCGCATTGAATAAGGCTTTTTATTTTTTATTTTTTGGGTTTATATGTTTTATTTATGGAATTTTTATTTTATTTTTTATTTTAAGAAAAAATTGTATTAGTACTTGACTACTAATGTGAGAAAAAAATGTACAGGTGGGAGAAAAACCTTTTTATATTTTTATAATTTAGCTAAAAATTAGGAGTTTTTAAATTACTAATTTTACGTGTCTAACCCTATGATTTATAAGAAAAACATAGTTCTAATGACACCCCTTGTGGAAAAGCTGAGACAAAGGGAGAGTTGGAAAGTTATTTATTTATTTATTATTTTTGGGATAAATAGAGGTAGGGAGTATTAATAAATGAAAAAAAAAACATAACACGAGTATAACAATTACAAAATAGAAATAGCAATGAAGGCCAGAGTTACTGAGAAGTGACAATCCAAGTGCTTATATGAACAGGTGTGACCTGAAGAAACACCATGTTAGGACCCTACCAATGGCAATTTCCATTACAAACCATCTCTAGTCCTGACCACTAGTCCTCTCACTTTTGGCACTCGTGGAACTCCCTCCACCTTGTAGCCAAAGAAATTACCACAAATTTAAATAGCTTTCTACAATATCAAAAGAATAGTAATTAAATTGAAATGAAAAAGAAGACTCATGTATTTACATGACCACGAGGACTAGGGGCAGGACTACTATCACTTTCATTAGAAGGGGCATGGAAAACAGAAGACAGGTTGAAAGTAAGTGTTGTATTAATTTGTAGTCCTAATTCAGGATCATTACGATCTTTGATAATGATGCATAAGCACTTCTTGTTGTCCTTAGACTAGTTTGAGACTAGAGTCACAATCTGGGTGTAGGTGCTTTTGCTTGACCACCAACGCAAGGCAGACATGTAGCCAGCCCTACCTGTTGCTTTGCCCACTATTCTGTCTTTGGCTACATCTGCCACTGCATAGCTAACCATAACGGGCATTAGCACTAAGAGGAATGGAATTGTTTAATTGTTTAACTCAAAATATTATGAGAATATTATCTGCTCATAATATTCTCGTTCTTTAATTTATATCTTTTCAATATGTGAAATTTCTTTCATCTAATTTCATACAGTTTAATAAATTCCATCTTTGTATTTTTGAGTATATCTAATATACCAGTTTTTAGCTGTGAAATTACGTACTAGCTACCACCAATTTCTAACCTTTGTTGAATACTTCGATCTTTTCGTTAGAATATAGTCCCTGGATATACAAAACATCCTTAAAAGAAAAAAAAACTAATTACAAGAGATTTATGTTTCGAAAAAAAAAATTATAAAGACGCAAGGAAGCTAGACAAGTGCCTATATATACTTAAACTCGAAAAAAAAATACACTGGAGATCATTTTTATCATGCTTGTGATATCCTATCCTACCTAACTTTATCATTCACTTTTTATTTTATTCAGAAGACAGAGGATAAAAACAGTATGTCTTGAGTCACCAAATGCTCAATAATAAATAGTGTTTCCTCTATCCAAGCACTAAAGTTTGAAAGACCTCTAGCATATTGAGCTAGTCCATGCACAGCCTTATTGCCATCCCGTGAAATGAAAGAGAGTTAGTCCTATCAAACTGCTGGAGTGGTGGTAAAGACCCTGTAAAAATATATGAATTATAATCATTTAGGAGACAAAATAACTGGATATTAAAACCTAGCCCTAGGCAATCGTAATACGTGCATAAAATCTTGTGTAGGACATGAAAACATAACAATCAGACATGACATCTGCATTTGTACTTTCTTCTGGAACCATTTGCCTATATAGAGCTAGAAAATGAGGTTTAAAAAACTGATTTGAAGAACATATAAAATTTAATTCCTTTCGTTCAATATTGCCAGTGTATATTAGACATTTTTTTTTTTAAATGTTTCACTTGTGTAAAACCCTCTTGTAAACCCAATCACAAATTAGAGAAAGTGATTGCTATTTCCTTTTTTTTCTTCATTTTATTCTTGTACTAGAAGCAAGCAATGCAGACTGAATCAAACACACACATATGTAAGAAGTATAAGAAACACATATTAACTTGTCACTAGTCTCAAACTTGAGCACCATTGTTAAGGCTCCAATGAATTAAATAACAAAAAGAAAAATCAATGAAAGGAAAAAACAATGATGGATATTAAAAAGCATTCAAAACAAAACAAAACAAAAAATGGACTAGATAGATATAATATTCCACTATTACAGTATCTAGTTATGTATGTTGAGCATATCAAGTTGTGAGTAAAAAAAGAAACACAGAAAAGAATATATATATATATATATATATATATATATATGTACCAGTTCACCAGCCAATATGGTTGTAAATCCATTAGCTACTCGCCCTGAAAGCATAACCATAGCAGCATCCCTATAAAATGAAACAAAAATGTCAAAAAAAAATTTATAGGAGCTCAACAATTCAATTATACCATGAGGTAAAAAGAACTCAATGCAGCAACACACAAAAAGCTTTATTTCAGAACAATTTTGATGAAAACATAAGGAAATCAAGAAGTTATATGTAGTGTTGTTAGTGTGTGCTTGATATAAATTGTTTGCTGATTTCACTATATCCCAAAACTAAAATCTCATCATGCCGCAAAGAATAAGAGTTTGAGTTTGGTAGAATATCACTAGATTTACTTTTCCCAAATAACATATACAACTTATACTTGATAAATCCCTTATTACCAAATTCAACATTACCCAGGATAAACACCATTTTCCTTCCATGTATCATTTTTTTTTCATCATCATACTTTTTTAAAAAATGGGAACCTGCAAAATATGAACTGAAGCATGAGAGAACAAGCATAAATAGCAATTTGGCAGAGTAATCATGTTGGAGTATTTTTTTTATAAAACATTTATTACTTTTATTCTAATTTGGAATAAACGATCATTCACGTCAACTATAGAAATAATATATTCATGAATTAGTTGTCATTTGACTTTCTCATATAAGTTGACAGGCTTAGCTACTTACTGAGCTTTAGTGATGCATTTCTATTGTTCAATCTTAATTCATAGCTTTAACAATTACCTTAATTGGCTGAAGTTAATGTCTTTAAACAAATTTAACAACTAAACAAACTATGATATTTCTGTTTATATAATTCAATGTTTTACCGGATCCATAATATGTCTATAACATTTATAGTCCATCTGCCTAAGGGAAATTTAAGAATAAAAAAGGTACTTTTTAAGCAAGCGAATAATGTTGCTATTTGTTAGACTTCTTTCTTATTAGAGATCTCACTAGTATAAGCAATAAAAAGAGAATTTATCTCTAAAGTTTATTTCATTAATAATGGTTTATTGGTAATATCATTTTGCGTGAATTTCAAGAAAACTCAAGTTATATCTCTCCTTTATTTCCAACAAATCAGAATTAGGTTTACTAATGATTATACTTTGTCATCCATGCAATGAGTTTATGAGAATTTTACCACACCCAGCAAAATTCTTAAATGCCCTAAATATTTCCAAACATAGTTGTTGCTAAGCCAAGTTGAAGGTAACACGAGTTATCATCATCAAAAAAATGCCAACATACAAGGATAGCAGACTCAAGGGGTAATGAAAGTATATATGCTTGCAGACCCAAGGAGTCACTAACCACCCCTACCCTTTAAGGATGGCAATGCTGGAGCGAGGGCTACATTGGAATTGGTGAAGCGCCCTTCATATCGTTGCAGTTTAACTTTTTCTTTTTCTTTTTTTGGGAGGAGGGGGTGGGAATTAATGTTTTGGCCTTTCTTTTGGGGAATGGTCTTCCTAACATACAAGATGCTAAGCATGATGCAGAAATAGCATGAATCTAGACCATTCGAGTATGTGAATGCCACATAGTCCTGCATTAAGTACTAGCATTGCAAGAGATATGGGAAGATTGACACTTTGGATAGCCTTTCAATGACGCCTTGATATACATATTGGATACAACTTCAATTCAAAATCTTAGGCCATCTTGTTTGGGGATTAACTATTATATCAATCTCTCAAACTCAACACTTACATGTGAACGCCAACAAGTCGTCCCCTTCATGGCTCATGTTCAAACCTCTATATCTTTTAGGACACTCTTGCCAATTGAACATACTAACAATGATGCTCTGTTCCCAACTATAAGAAATATTTTTGATATCATTTGAGACTAATGAATCGCAAGAGAGGACAATAATTAAAATAATCTTAACAAAGGGACCGAATACTGTTCCTCTCTTTTCCAGCATTCCTCTCCTCAAATTCAGCTACATCCCATTTCATATGTTTAAAGAAACAAGACATGCCATCTTGTTCCTAATCTACGCCCAAAATAAAAGTCATTCACTTGGTCTTCAATTTTGCTAACAACTCAAATTAGTAAATTTAATACATTGATGTAATGTTGGGCAAGTATTTTGGCAAATCAAAGAAATTCCCCTGTTGTCCAGCCTAGCTAACAGATGAATAATTTTACTTTCTTTTTGCATGATTTACATATAGGACAGGAAGCTCAAATACTCAAACGCATAATTTTTCACAACACATGAATAATGTAAGAAATGGATTTGACCATTTCAAGCTCCACACAGCGTTGAACCAGATACAGATACAGATACAGATACAGAACACATGGACTCCAATTAACTCAACAAAATCTGAAATATCAAATTTAGAAAAATTGAAAACAATGAAGGAACCATTTCTATTGAATTTGGTGAACACAGGGTTCTCAAATTTAACAAAGCTTTTACTTGTTATATAATGTTTCTCAAATACGCTAATATCTTAATCATATCCAGTGAAGAACCAAGTAAACTTTCATAGTCCCATCAAAGTAAACCCCCCTTCCCTCCAGAGTCCAGACTATATTGGACAGCCCCAAAAGACAAAAACTTTCAAAGTATAGTGTTGTTTAAATAATAACTATGCAACCCTCTGAGCCTCATCCATCCCCAATTCAGGAAAAGAAGCATTACCCACATAAATATCCTCATGTAAAATTCAACAGTCTAAAAGCAAAAGAAAAACTGACTGTGCCCTTATAACACCCAAAGCCGAAAGCTATTAAATTTACAACTTCAACAGCTTAAAAACCAATAATAATCATCAACTAAACATGCCCTTCATCCATAGCACCCAAAAAAAAAAAAAAAAAAAAAAAAAAAAACACAGATACAAACTATATATAATAACAGAAAAACTATAGAACCCAGATACAATTCGAATTCTACATAACTGGAAAGAAACGAAAAAGGGTCAGAAGGAACGTACAGATACAGGAGATAAGCTAAGCAGAACCCATCGCCGAGAGCCTTTCAAAAGTTAGCAGAACAACCTTTGTTGGTTACCCAAAAGAGAAACCGACATTAGTTAACTGTGTGAATATATATAATTGAATCTAAGTAGACCAATAAATATGATACTAATATATTCCTTTTCTGTCATCTAAGCAATGTTGTTTGTTTGTTCTCTTCTTCATAAGTTCCATTTCTATTTTCTGTCTTTTTTTTTTCCTTTGTTTGGGGAATGTGCGTCATCAATGTCACCGACTGTGAGAGTCTGTGAGTTATGGACTCTCAGAATAAGAAGTCCAAAGGACAGTGCTGTCCATGTCTGAACATTTTTTTGATGAAAATAATGGGGGGTGTTTTTGTGTTTTAGTAGTGGATGATTGACTAAGGAACGGGAGTGGCAGGGTGTGCCTTGTTTGTCCGATAAAGTCATAGAGAGAGAGACTGACATATATTCGTTGGCTTATAGATTGCACAATTTGCACATATATTCTTATATTTTGGTAACAGTTAATTTTAATTTACAGTCAATTTAATCTCTATCATTATTTCACTAACAAAAAAAATCCTTACATGGCTTATAGATTGCACAATTTGCACATTAAAAGTTTACATGGCTAATAAAATATTTTAATTGCTATTTAAAAATGCCACATCAATCTTGTAAAATCCATGTCAGAGAAACAAAATTGAATTACAAACCAAACACAAATTTCAAATTTATGACTGGCAAGGTAACAGTGTGAGATGGGTGAGAGATATGACAGATGGGCGATAGAGATGAGAGGGCTCAGGGCTGTGTGAGATCGGTGAGGACGAAACGGAGATGAGAGAGTCAGAGAGCTGTGCTTGACTACTTGTGGCCGTGTGAGTGAGAAAGTTGAGAGATGAGATGAACAGAGTTTAGAACATGTTTATATCTAGGGTGAGGGGTTTAAATTTTTTTTTTTCTAATATTATATATGTATACTGGTTGGGTCCAGGCTGGGTTTGCATAATACTCAAACTCGACCCAAACCCGTTTTGGGTTTTTTTTATTAAAACCCAAACCCACCCCATTTTCTTCATGGATCGGGTACATGCCCCATTAGGGTCGGGTCGGACTGGGTACTTGCGGGTTAGGCCTATTTTGCCATCCCAAAAAAAGGAAATTGCTAAGTTGATTTATTTGATTCATTTTTTTTCTTTAAAATTAGCAATTCACTTTTTTCAAACTTGGATTTTTATGAGGTTGATGTTCCATTTTTAAATAGTAATTAAATAATATTATTAGCCACTTAAGCTTTAAGTGTGTCAACAACGCAATCCATTAACCACGTACCACATAGGCATTTTTTGTTAGTAAGTTATCTGTAGGGATTGAATTGACTATGACCCCAAAATGTAAGAACCAAAATAATGTTTTTGCCAAAAATTAAAACTGGGGTGTGATATTTTTTTCATGATTACAAATTACGGTTAGAGAAATATTATTGTTATTTTAGATTATTTTTATAATTGTAAACAATATTTTATGACATGTAAGAGGTCTATTTATCATGCCAAATTTATCAACCTTTGGAAAGAGATAATAACTCTATCTGTCTTTCTCTTTATAAAGTTTAGTTTTGTTATTCATTGAAAAAAATATGCTGATTCTAATAATGATAGATACTCACCTTTTGAATGCAGTTTTGGTTTCTTGTTCATTTTATGATGTTAAGTGTTTTTTTTTTAGGGGGGTGATGTTAAGTGGATGATATATATATATATATATATATATATTTGCTGAATAATGTGCTTGAATTTATGGCTAGTTTTGAAACCCATAAAATAGGCAAATCAATCAAATTTGCAAGATCTTTAGAACTATTTGATAATCAATACTTTTTGAAACTATTGAGATTAAAGTATAATAAAATTAATATTAGTAATGATTACGTGTAAAAGTGATATTACACTAATCACGTTTTTTACTAACTATATAAAAAGTGTCAATACGCTTATTGACGGTAATTTTGGTTTATTCAAGTGTTGTGCCAATACGGTGCGTTCGGGTGAGAAAAAGGCAAAACTTTATTAAACGGTGTGTTTTGTTGTGATTTTTTTTTTTCAACACAAACGCAGTGAAGGAGAGAGAAAGGAGCAGAAGAGTCAGTGAGAGAGAGACTAGGGAAATCACTAGGCCTCTCTCCCTCACGTTGGATTACAGACTCTCTGTTAGGGGAAAAAATTATTTATTTCTCACATTCTTTGCTTATTTGATTGAATTTTTGGATTTTTATGAGTTTTTCCTTGTTGGTTGCTTTACTTGCAGTGTTGGATCATGAAGATTTTGGGTTTGGGGACACAAATGGAGGAAGAGAAGGACGCTTTTTGGGGTTTATAATTGGCATATATAAGAGTCTGTCTGAGTGATTTCCAAGCTCAAGCCAGGTCTTCTATAATCTTTTTCATTCTTATAATTTTAATTTCTGACTTTATGTGTTTGAAAATGCTATGTAAAAGTAAATTTCTTTTTGGGTTTGTCTAATATTTTACATACCCAGTTGGGTTTGGCCTTGCGGGTCTTCTTTATTTGGATAAATTTCCTGTTTGCTGATATGAATTCCCCAAATTTTGTTAGGTCAGATTTTGCTTCTACATGACTTGTGCTGTCAAATTGAGAGATAAGGGGAAGGAAACAGCTCAAAATTGATATTCACCCATCAAAGGAGAGAGGGATTAAGAAAAAAAATTTAAAAGTTAGAGCAACTACAATTCAAGTTGTATCTATCACAATCTTGATTTGAGTTTCTAGATTACAGGTGCAACAAATTCAAGCACACACAGAAGGAGCAAATGATTTTGTGAGTGTATAATAATTTCATCTGGTATGAATAAAAAGTCAATAACTTCATTACAATAGATTCATTGCTATATTGTCGGAATGAGAAGCAAAAGGGAATTTAACTTATGTTCAGTTAGGAATTTTGGTGATGCAGAGCACATATTGATAAGGGGCATTATTGAAAACTGAGGGTCTAGTGATGTACAAATAATTTGCATTTTATATTTTCATCTATCTCTGCGATGATATATTGCTTTGTCATGTAGTTTTATTTGTTTCGTATCATCAGAAGGTTGGGTTGTCTTAACATGCTTAGCTCTTATGTTTTAGCGTAAAGCAAAGTTAGGAGCATTAAGGTTCTGTTTTGATTTAGATAACTACGCTTTTGCCCAAACTGGTTAGAAGTGTGCTTAGACTTTCCATTTTATCTTCTATATGTTTCTAAAGGTAAGGAATCCATCTTTTTTCAATGTAGCACTCACCATTTGTTATTTCTCATAGCCTCGATAGGATGCTTGATAATTACCTGATATGAAGTCCATTTGCTAACATATAGTGATTCAATAATTGATTCATTAATAGGTGAAGTAAAATGCAATATTCCACTGTCATGTAAAGGACTAACATCAAAACGCACCCATTTCTTTAAAGATAAAGCACTATTGAAATATAATCTTACAAAGAATGTGAAGTAAAAATGCGCACATAAAGAAAGATGATCAGGTGACTTTAGGAAGGGACAAGTGAAATAACACTAAACAAATGAAAAGTTTGACCTTTTTTTTTCCTAGAAAGTTCTGAAATGAACATAATTCTACAACTTTTTGTCCTACTTTTTTTCTTGGCCTTGGAACCTGATACAACATAAAGGGTAAGAAGCCAGAACTTCATTCTTAACTCAAGCATAAACAGAAAAAAATAAAAAGTTACAAAGCAAGGAGAGAACATGGAAGATTAAATGTTGTATATGTGACAATAGTTCTACTTTTAATTATTGACTAAAAAAAATACTTTACATCTAATCTAAGTTGCTTGGATAATTAAATCACATTCATATTTAGATTGCAATAATCAAGGAGACAACTATCTTAATTGATAGCCTAGGTAGACAACAATTGAAAAAGTTTACTGGCTTTAGTGAAACCTTGGACAACAGAGAAAATAGGTGAAGACTTATTTTTTAGGATTTTGCAAAAGAAAAAAAAGGAAAGTTCTGCATCTTTCTTCAGCATGATCTCCAAACCTTTGGCAGTGTGTTTTGCTGATGCAAATATGCACAACTTCACACTTATTCCAAGGTATGGATTTTAATTCTTTTGCTTAATGGATTTAATATTACAGGTTTGTTCAATTTAAGTTTATCTGATTTTTGCACATGTTATTTCAGTTTCATTATGTGATTGTGTCAGTTAGTTTGGTTTTATTGTGTTATTTCATATCCAAACTGTTTGTGTTTGCCTTTTCTGTTTCAATTTTTATTTATTTTTTCTTTTAAGTTTTATGTTGTAGTCATGGTTGGAAAGTTAGAATGGTTATATAAGGTGTTCTACTTGTTAGCTAGAAAACAATGATTTACTAGGTTTTAATTTTCTGCACCTATAATCTTATCTAATGGAAAGTTTGAATACCCATATATGCCTTTCGTTATCTTGTTCTTTTTTATTCATTTTTTCATGCATAAAGGAGTTCATTAAGAACTAAGTAAGCTAAACATCATAGCTAGATAAGATAACAAAGGAAGTATTAATAACAAAATCTTGATTGTGAATGGTTGTAAGTGTTTGATGAAAAGCTTCAATTGCAGCATATGACATC
Source organism: Quercus aquifolioides (assembly GCA_019022515.1). Taxonomy (NCBI): domain Eukaryota; kingdom Viridiplantae; phylum Streptophyta; class Magnoliopsida; order Fagales; family Fagaceae; genus Quercus; species Quercus aquifolioides. The sequence continues at coordinate 43,563 of JAFHAW010000238.1, forward strand.
ACACATTTTAAAATTTTATCTATCATGAAAATGTCATAGCAAAACTTAGTTGCTTATTGTTGGAAGTTAATGATATTCGTTATCATTCTTAAAAACTGTTAGTCAATGGATCTTGCCTTTAACAAAAGGGTTCTAAGGGACTATCATAGTAAAAGAAATATTCATTTGTTAATTTTCTACTCTAAGTATTTATGTAATCAATATTCTTATAAAGGAGAATAGTATTGTATGACATACTTTTTTTAGTACATGATTTTCATACTTTTTCAAATAGAAGATTTATCTTAATTTTGTCACTCAATGGGCAGCACGCACGTGCCACCCTAACTAGTGTCATCTTAAAAAGTTGTAAAATAATTATGAAATTTAATGTATTTGATTTTTTGTAGAATTGTTGATTGATGTTAGGCAAAAAACTAGTGGGCCGAGTCCAGCATCCTGCAAAGATGAAGGCCCAGTTGGGTTGAGAATAGCATCACATTGGCACTAGGCTACCACTCTTTAAAGGAATAAAATTGTCCATTTACCATCGGTTATAATTTTTGGTGTAGTAGATAAGTGCTTAGTCCTAACAATTGGTATTGTAAGTGTTTGGTCATAACAATCGATAATACTTGAAACCAACATTTGACTTAAAGCAAGCAGCTTTTAATTGACACATTGATTAGATCCTTCTATACCATACAGAAACAAATTAACAAAGTCGTGGCTGCGAACAAAAGCAACGTTGGTCTTTTGGTCTTTCTAGGATTGTTGATGAGTACACAGCAGAGCACAATGATTACTCTCATGGATGATACTTCATAAATAAAAATACATCAAAAATTTTTTTTAAATTAACTCTGCACTCTTATACAAGCGGGATCAAATATGTAAGCAATAGTTATCAACAAGGATAGAATGCCTTATAGTTCAATTAGTTGACATTTTTTAATGTTTCTAACAAACACATCCAATATTGAAATTCTCACTCTCCCCAAACTATTAGATTATCAAAAAAATAAGGGTAGAATGTCATTGGGTATTAGCCTATTAGCAAGTCAAGTAGTTAATTTTATTTGTGATATAAATCTCTATGAAATTAATTTTGCACCGTTATAGAAACTTATAATACATTAGATATGTATAAATTGTTGTAAGATTTTTGTCTTCCATCACACACTATCCTTTGAAATTATATTTGTGTTCCCAAAGACAAAAGAGGGTGAATGACTATGTCTATATGTATTATATATAAGCAAGCCAAATTTAGTGCACATATTCATCTTATTTAATTTAATAAACTCATGGATAGAATACAAAATAATATGCAAAACTGTGCTAAAATGTGAAAACTGCATTGAGTCAATTATCTTGGTTCTACCAAAACAAAAAGTGTGGAAAACTCAGGTGCAAACTCTTTTCCCAAAGAAGAAAGTGGATAATCTGTGAAAAAGGCCATCGTCTGATCATCCCCATCAGCAATTCGGACATGGGCCTTACTTAACTTTAAAAAAAAAAAGTTACAGGCCACACTCAGGCCCATCAAGAGAAGTTTTGGACTAAGCTTTTGCCCTTCCTGAATCAACTCCAAGTGGGCCTTGTGATTTCGGACTTACCTACTCACTACATCAGCATCACTATTTGTAAAAAAAAAAAAAAAAAACTGTATATAATTGCTGTGTGAACCCAAAAAGGTTTGAAAGATAGAAGTTAAAAACTATAGTGGTGCGTGCATCATGACATGAGTATATGAAAAGGTTGCTTTAATAATGGCGAAGAGTGGAAAGGAAACACTTTTTGTGGTCCACACGGTTTTCTTTCGGTGCTGAGGGCCAATGGGTGTTTTCCCTGCTTTGAAATTTGAATCATTGATGCAAGTTGGGGAACTAAATTATGCTTGTTTTCTTCGAATCCTTGCCTTGTACCCCACAACTACTTGTTCTTACTTTCATCGATCGAAGCACTCAAAAAGCAGGGTCTTTATTTCCATTGATAGGACAAGGTAATGACATGTAATTGTATTTATTCAGACTTCTATTCTTTTGTTGTTAATAGTCCTTGTAATTATTGCATAAAACTCTGACTTACTTTTGGAGTATCATTAATGAAATTTTTATGATTATTCTTGATGTTGATACTTTTATAATGAATTTTGGATTGAATTATCAAAAAGGAAAAATAAAAAAGTACCTTTGAGATATTTTCCCATGCTTTGGACCCTTTTAGGTTTGGGATGTGACAAATAGAACTCCGAGGCCAATAGTTGATGCGGTTTTTGGTCTCTCCCTCAATGACATAATTTCACTTCTCATTTACAACATTTGCATGAGTTTGTGCGAAACTTCCAGTCTATTTTAGTATAAAAACTTATTTTTTATATTTTACATAATTTTCTAAAAATACTCAAATCAGTCTATTTATTCTAAAAATTTATTTCAATGTGATATTTAATTTCTCTTTATTTATTTATTTTTTACTTCTTTCAACCTTCTCTCTCGCCTTCTCTCACAAATCACATCTACCACTATTAAGTAATGAATATACATTATATATATATATATATATAATTTATAACTTTTTTAGTAATATTATTAGATGTTTGTGTATCTTACTATATACAATACAAAATTCACTTTTTGATAACCTTGTGGAATGTTATAGACGGAAATGATTAAATGAATTTCCTAGAGCTTCATACTGTCCCTAACTTTGAGAATTATGCAAGTGGTGAAGGCTTGACAATTTCTACTTCTCTTAAAAATCAAAATCAAGAACAATTCTAATTTTCGTTAATCAGGAAACATGGCATTAACAATGAAAGATACAATTAGACTCACCATTTCTTTTTCACTAATTAAGCTAGAGAAATACATATTGGACAAGCATTCTACAAGATGAGCTCTCATGTCAAGAGTTTCTAGATTCCAAAGGTTTAAATATGGTATCTGAATAAACTTTCAAATGACATCAGATAATCTCAACTGCATGTCTATTGCAATTAGAATCGAACAAACATATACATGCACGAGATTTAAAAAAGTAAAGGTCATATTTTTTATGTATTGACATATTCGAGATCAAAACAAACTTTTTTTTATAATTGAGTCCAAGTTTAAATTTGTCATAATGTTATTTGCAGGTGGTATTAATGAAGACACAAGACGACTTAAGAAACTGTTCAAGAAGAGCTGATCTGCATGTCTCAATACCTTTTGATCTATCAGGAATAAGCGAATCTTGATACCTGGCTTGACATCTCTCAATCCATCGAGCCTTAGGAAAACTAAAAGATAAACTCTATTTTTGGCCCATGATGACTTGGTTTTCTAGGGATTCGTGTACTATGGTTCTAGAGCATATAAAAGACATTTTATAGTCGTCATTATAGAGACACAGAGACACGCATAACAGTTGTTGCCACGATGTTTGTGCACTTAGGGTTTTGTACCAAGCTACTTTTGGTTCATCTAAGCATGGATTGAATAACTCTACAAAGCTACACAATCAAAATGGTTGTTGCGGAGTTAGTCACATATAAGAGATTCGTGTGAAGAAAAAGTTTTCTACAAGATCAAGTGTAATTGGGGGATTGGAACTAAACTTCCTGAATAGATCAATAGATTATTCACTCGGTGAGGTTTTTACTGTGAGGGTTTTTCCTATCGCGATCAAATCGCCATGTCAAACTTATTTTGCGCTATACTCTATTTAGTTTGGTGATTTGATTGTGTCATAACTGAATTTGCATGTAATTCAAACTAATTAATCAACTTGGATAATTGGATAATTAACTTGGTCAATCTATAACCTAACAAAAACCAAAGCTTTTGATAAGCCATTTTGGTACACAAACACTGACCAAACTAGCATTATAGTATAACAACTTATTACTCAAACAATATACACATCAGTGCAAACAGTTACGTATACATTACCCGGAACATGACAAATTATTGGAAGTAAAGGCTTGAAAATTGGAAACTAAAAAAGGGTAACAAGTATGTCATACATCATATTGAAACCCGTAGCCATGGACAAATGAAAAGAACATATAGGAACCCCTCAACCCCGAAGCCATGGACAAACAGCAGCAGATGAAGTGTTCATTTATTAGCTTGCACTCAGGGGAGGATAAACTTCGAGCTTACACCCACTCTTCATTTGCAACTGCCGAAGCTTCCATGCCAAAGTTCTAGAGGGATATAAGACTTCCACATCCTGCAAGTCAGTCAAGCACCATAGTTCGTCAGGAAGCGTATCCAAATACTTACAAGTTTTGATGACCAAGTGTTGAAGGCTTGGCATTGCACCTCTTTCTATGTTCCAATGCATAATCTCCAAATTTTCCATTTTAAAGACCTCCAGTTGAGGAAAACTGCTCCCATTGCAATTGAGGTCCATCTGTACCGGATTGACTCCTCTTATTTTCAGTATTTCAAGTTTAGGAAGGCTACCCAACGCTGTCACGACATTTGGAGAAATGTTCATGCACAGTAAGGTTATCTTGGAGAGAGTCAACTGGAATGATTCTGGACTTGGAAGATCAAAAAGTCCATAAATTTTTAAAGTTTTCAGATGAGTTAAGGGATGGAGGTTTGACAATAACGTTGGCTCCACCCCGCTTGAAGAATGTAATCCTAACTTTTTCAAATTAGGAAATCTGGCCTTGGCAAGGAGGCTCTCAGTGTCTTGATTTATAGCTATACCAGTAAGGACTTGAAGATTCGGTAAAGCTTTTGTGTTTGTTCTAGGTAGAGATGTTGGGCCACCCAGGTACAAATGCTTTAATTTTTGTAACCTCCATAACTCTTTAGGTAAACAATTTATTTTAGATTTTCTCATGTCCAACGTCTCCAGATTCCAGAGGCTGCATATGGAAGCCGGCATGACATCAAGCTCACCAGGCTGAATCCTCAGGTACCTCACAAGGATTAGCTTTTCTATTTTCTTGGGATTCGAGCTAAGAGTCGCCATATTCCCAAGATCTACCACCCGAACCAACTTAAACGTTTCACAGACCCATTTCAAGTTGCTTTCATCATACAAAGTTTCATCGTCCCCCAAGCATAATAAAGAACGAGTATAAGAAGGCTCACAAGGATTTGAAGAAATGAATAGGTGGGTGGCACATTGGATGGAAAGTCTGCGGGATTTGCTAATGGATGAGATGTTATTTTTTGTACAAATGTCAAGAAACTTCTCTTCAACACTCTCCTTTATGCAGAAGTCTCGTAGAAGATCATGAATACGACATGTTTTGACTCCACTATCTGCCCTTCTCGTTGCCACTTGAATTAAGCTCCGATTAATGAGTTCCTCCAAGTACCATTCAGCAACATCCTCCACGTTTCTGTTGTGAGTTTGCTGTATAAATCCCTCAGCTATCCACAGTTGGATTAGTTGCCTCACAGATATCTCAAAACCTTCTGGAAACATACCAAAATATAGAAAGCAAGGTTTCAAGTGCCGGGGTAAGTAGTTGTAGCTTAGAGCCAATATGTCTGAGCAATTTGATGTTTCCTGATTAAGGTATGGAGTGACATTACCTTTCACCTTTTTCCATATATGACTTGATTTCTCCTTCTTGGCCAAAAGACCCCCCAATACCACAATAGCTAGTGGTAAACCATGACAACTTGCCGCAATTTCTCTCCCTAGACTTTCAAGTTTTGAAGGACATGTAGCTCCTGGGAAAACCTTATTAGAGAAAAGTTCCCAGCTTTCCTCCTCGTTAAGAACTGGGAGTTCGTAAGGAGGAATACGAGGACTTGCATGATTGGCCACTTCTTTCATGCGGCTAGTGATCAATATTCTACTTCCTTTCGACTTGTCAGGAAATGCAGCAGTTACCTCGTCCCAGACTGTATTGTCCCAGATGTCATCCAGGACTAGTAGGTACCTCTTTCCTGTCAAGCATCTAAATAGCCCTTTAGTCAATTCATCATCAGTCAAATCTTGCAAATCTTTACAGTTGCTTTCATATATTTTTGCCACCAAACTTCGTATTGAATCTCGCAATTTAGAGTCTTTTATAAGTTCCAACTGCTTGTACAGCATCTCTTGGAATTCTGTATCATCCTTTTCCTTCATTTCTTCCAAGTGTGTGAATAGTGAGCAGTCTTCCAATTTATCTTCATTGGATCTATAATTGGCTTCTAAATTTTGGAATAATTCCTTGTGCAAGTCGTCTTTCAAGATCATTAACTTCAACTGTGACGTTGGCTTCACAGCCTTTAGAAATTCAAGCAACAGATCTCGGGTTTTGTATTTTTGAGATACATAAACCCACCCAAGCACATCGAAATGTTTTTGGACTTGATTGTTGTCGAAAATCTTTCTAGCAAGAGTGGTCTTACCTTGGCCACCCATGCCGATGATTGAAATGACATCACGTCGAGAATCCCCTTCAACAAGCTGCTTCACCAATTTTTCTGTGTCTTCACGGAAGCCCACCACGTGATCTTTCTCGACAGTTCTCCTGCGCTTGTGCAGCATCGCCTCCGCTTCCTCATCTGCTACGGATTCAACTACTGTGCTGTAGTAGCTCCAATTTTCTTTAATTTCCTTGATGGCATTTTTGATGCGCTCTATCTCTTTTCCAACATCGTGAAGTGTGCTTAATTGGTTGCAGAGACAGATTAACTTCCTCACCTTACTTCTTTTCCTGTGCATTGCTGCTTTTATGATGTACGTATCGATAACATCCTCTGCCTCGTAGGCTACCTCCTTCAACGTGGCTTTCCCTTCAGCATCACGTTTTCCCTCACGATTTTGAAGGTCGCGGTTGATTATGCTCAGTTCGTTTTGAAGTGACCTGACTTGATCCTCCACCCCACCAAGCAACTTTGCTTCATCTGTGAGCCACTGATTCACGTTCTCTAAGAGGAAAGTCACAACACTACCCACCACACTGTCCACCATATTTGCTTAACAATAGAAGAATGGATGGGTGTCTGGAAGCTAGACTCTCGAACAATGATTGATTAAAGTAGCGGCTTTAATCCAAAATTGGAGCTTTTAATCCAAAGTAATAATCTCTACTTCAAAACCCAAAAAGAAAAAACCAATTAACACCAAAGTCCATGAATTGAGAACTAGTAGATCAGGAGTTGGTGATGAATATCTCAAGTTTAGGCCCATCTGGAGTGAAGCTGGCTTGGGCACTATCTATATTACACGGGACTAGGGGAGTAACGAAGGGGTTAAGAGGAGGAAATGGAGGCGTAAAGGCGACATTTTGCCCCGAACTGAACTAAATCCAAGCAAAAAGAGTGGTAGCACTGGAGAGTCTTCTTATCTCCAATGGCCTCTCATCTAGAAAGAGAGAGAAAGAGGGGACGGGCGGCTGAAGAGAGAGGAGAGAGGGATGGGCGGCTGATTGAGAAAGGGATGCCAGGGTTTAGATGCTTAGTTTTAAATAAAACCTAAAACGACGTCGTTTGAGTGATAGAAACTTAAAAAAAGAAAAAAGAAAAAAAAGTGCTGTTGGGAAGGTTAGAAGCTGGGACAGAAATTAAAAACAGCCACTAAAGGTAACTTGCATATATTTAGTTATATTTACCTAACGAGAGGGAGATGGTGGTGGGGACTGGGGAGGAGATGGGATAGGAGAGTAGACAGAATATAAAAGAGAGACTGTTTGGGAAAAGGAAATCTTGTAGGAGTCTAGTGTGGTGTTTATTATGCGTATTCAGCACCAATAATTATCCAACTTTTTCTAGTTAGTGTTTTTACTACATTTTTAAAAATGATTGAGGGACAGATCCTTATCGGTTCTTGTTTAAATCCATTAATTATATTAATTTTTTATTTTTTAATAACCGAGCAAGGATTTTTGCAAATTAAGTTACAGCAACTCTTGTAAAATATACACATATTTAGTGACTATTTGTTGAAAAATTCAATCTTAACAAATAAATTTTCATTTAAATATAAGTTTGGACAAGTGTTTATTTAAGACATCGACATTATGTGCATTTTTTTAGGGATTGCTACAAAGTAATTTGCAACAATCCATCATATTTTTCGGCAGAGTATGGCTTAAGCAAAAAACTTTTAATTGACTAACCAGATCGTTCTATACCACACACCAAAACCAAGTAGACGAGTGTTCTTAGGGCATTGGTTAAGAATCCAGTTAAAAAAAATTTGTATGAGAAAAAAAAAAGGTAATTAATGTTTTAACAACTTTTTTTTCATTTCTTATAAAAGTGATGTCAAATCTTTCCTAAAATAAATTGTTAACCAATACTCTAAAGGCGCTCATTAACATGACCCTTATTTATTTATTTATTAGTTTTTTTGATAAAATTTTTTTTTTAATCGGGATTGTTGATGATATTTAGTAAACAAATTTAATTAAAAGATATAGATAGAAGTTAAAAACTACAGTAGTGCGTGATTCGTGAATGAGTATATGACAAGGTTGCTCTAAGGGAAACACTTTGCGCCTTTGTGGTCCACATGGTTGATTTAATAAATGATTGATGCAAGTTTGGGGAAAGATGCATGTTTTGTTCACATCGTTGTATCCCACAACTACGTGTTTTACTATCATCCAAGCACTCAAAAACAAAAAGTAGGAGAGTGGAAAGGTAACACTTTGTGGTCCACACGTTTTTCTTTCGGTGCTGAGGGCCAATGGGTGTTTTTTCCCTGCTTTCAAATTTGAATCATTGATGCTAGTAGTTTTTTTTTTTTTTTTTTTTTTTTTGGGAGAATCGATCATTGATGCAAATTGGGAACTAAGGCCCGTTTGGTTTAGAACTTACTCAATTTTCACTCTCCTTTTTTAATGAAATGGAGAGGATCTGGATCCCGAGTGAATTATCTTGGTTCTACCCAACCAAAAGGAGTGGAAACTCAGGTGCACTCTTTCCCCAAAAAAAAAAAAAAAAAAAAAAACCATAGGCCACACCTAAGAGAAGCTTTGGACTAGGCTATAGTCTATACGCCTATACCCCTCTCTGAATCAACAAGAACCCAAATGCGAAAAGGTTTAAAAGATGAATAAGAGCATTCTCGTCAGTTCTCTCATAAAAAATGTCATTTTGACACACTAAAAACTCACTTTATCATTTTAGTACATCAATTTACAATATATCATTTATCAGATGTTCTATATTTCAATTTTATACATTAAAATAATATTAACAAAACATTAAAATAATATATTAACTCCTCTCATCAGCAACAACAACAACGTCACAGCCACCACTGCCGCAACAACGGCCACCAACAACGGCCACCAACAACGACCACGGCCACACTAACAACACCGACAGCCACCACAACTACCAAATTACAATGCCACTACCACAACTAACCCACAACCCACCACATTCACAAACCTTAAAACCCATCCCAAATCAAACAAACCCAACCTCCAATCCCTCTAGATAAGCCTGAACCTCACAACCTACCGGCAACAACAAAAAAAGCCACCACCAAAATCAACCAATAGCCACAACAATAAAACCCACGGCAAAAAAAAAAAAAAAAAAAAAAAAAAAAAAACCCACCATCAGAAAACAAAAGATAAGAAATGTCTCACACTGTGAGAGATCGGCGGCGTGGGGGTGGATGGCACGAAGCTCGGCTGCGCGGCGTGGTGAGCACTGTAGTGAGATCGGCGTGGCTGTGAAAGAGCAACAGAGAAGGCTAGACAGAGATGAGAGTTTGGGTCAGAGTTAGAGAGATCGAAGGTTTAGAGGGAGTGCCGAAGAGAGATGGGTTTTGTTTTTGAGTGATCTTTAGAGAGTTTTTGTGTTTTGTTTTTAAAGGAGACCTTGAGTTTGCATTTGCGTTTGAGAATGACTGAGGAAAGAACAGAGATGAGAGTTGAGAAAGAGAACCAAACGGAAAGAGAGAACCAGGCCGAGAGAGATATGTGTTGGGAGGAGAGAGGGAGCTGTGGAGGACGACTATGGCTCCGGCGAGATCGACGGCTTCGGCGAGATCAGCGGTGAGATTGGCAGCGAGATTGGCAGCTTCAGCGAGATCGGCAAGAGAGAAGAACTCAGACGCAGAGAGAAAAGATGAGATAAAAGAGAGAGAGAGAAAGCCGGAGTGAATATATGAGAGAGAACCCAGGGAATAAACAAATAATAAAAAAATTTGGCATTCTTGTCCGTACCGTCTCATATTTGAGACGGTACTGTAGCGTGTTGCAAATTTTTGAAACATTTAGAACAGCTGATGAGGTATGAATAGTAGTGTTTGATGTGCCAAATGTGCCAAATATTTAGCATTTGACACATTTGAGAGAGCTGATGAGAATGCTCTAATGATATAGACACATAAAAATGTAAAATTTTATACTATAATTTAACATGTGGTAAATTATGAATGGTAAAAATGTAATTATAAGCCATGTAAAAATACACCTTCACTATATAATAAATTATGACATAAAATTATACACTTTTATGTATCCTAACATTAAACTTAAAATATAGATGGAAGTTAAGAACTACTGCGTGAATGAGTATATGAATATGACAAGGTTGCTTTAATAAAATAAATAATGGCGAAGAGCGGGAGGGAAACACTTTGTACCTTTGTGGTCCACACGGTTGATTTAATAAATGATTGATGCAAGTTTGGGGAAAGATGCATGTTTTGTTCACATCGTTGTACCCCACAACTACGTGTTTTACACTACTATCATCCAAGCACTCAAACACAAAAAGTAGGAGAGTGGAAAGGTTACACTTTGTGGTCCACACGTTTTTCTTTCGGTGCTGAGGGCCAATGGGTGTTTTCCCAGATTTGAAATTTGAATCATTGATGCAAGTTTTTTTTTTTTTTTTTGGAGAATCGATCATTGATGCAAGTTGGGGAACTAAATTATGCTTGTTTTCTTCGCATCCGTGTACCCCACAACTGCGCGTTTTACCATCATCCAAGCACTCAAAAACAAAAAGTAGGAGAGTGGAGAGGTAACACTTTGTGGTCCACGCGTTTTTCTTTCGGTGTTGAGGGCCAATAGGTGTTTTTCCTGCTTTGGAATTGGTCCGGGCCAACTTTTAAACAACATTACACATATTTTTACACACTTTTTCATTCACATGTATTTCAAAAAATTACCAACAATAATTCTCAAATTACACTACTAAACACCCTTGAATCATTGATGCAAGTCGAGGAACTAAAATTATGCTTGTCTTCTTCGCATCGTTGTACCCCTTAACTCTGCCTTTTTTTTTTTTTTTTTTGGTTCAATCAACTCCGCGTTTTACTATCATCGTTGTGGTCTTTTCATATTCATCGTTGTCTCAATACCTCTGGCAAAATTTGCTTAATATTACTTTTTTTAGGAAAAAATTGAGTGAATAGCATATTTTAAAGTTTTTTAGTTAGTAGACTGTTTTTGGAAGTCGAGTTTATATTGATGCATCCTGCTTGGTCCTGCTTGGAAGTCGAGTCTGACAAACTCGACGTCCAACCCAAAGTCGAGTTTGTCAAACTCAACTTCCAAAAATAGTCTAATTAATTAAATAACTTTTTTTTGTGAGCTGCTTTCCTAAAATTTTTCTAAAAACATACTATTTGGCAAACTTTGCCCAATACCTCTTATTCCACCTAAGATTCTAAAAAACTACCATTCCTCAACCAACCCAAAAGTGTGGACTGGTAGATTTTGTGGCCATCCTGAACGGATGAAGATGAAAAGAGTAAAGCATGGGTTTGATATTTTATCATGATCCTCTTCTTTTGGATTGTAGGACCCTCATCACCAGATTTCTCAAGTAAAAATAAGCCACTATTTTTGTGAAGTAAATAAGTGTGCTGGCGTTCTAGCTAGGAAGAGTTCGAAGCTTGACCAGGATTTTAATGTTTTTTATAGTCCTCATGTGGACATTGGACATTTACATACTTTTATTTTATAACAATGTAGGTGTGTGCTATGAGAGGGATTCTGCCCTCAAACTGCTTCTTCTTTTTTTCATCAAAAAAAAAAAAACTGCTTCTTCTTTTGATTAGTTAACGAAATTCAGATTTTACCAAATTTTATTTTCATATCACATATTATGATTAGAGAAATATCATTTTTATATGAGTTTATTTTAATAATTCTGTATAATATTGTATCATATGAAAGAAGTCTATTTATTGTGCCAAATTAACCAACTTTTGGAAAGAGATGATACCTCTCTCGGTCTTTTGCTTTATAAAATTTTTATTTTTATTCAGCCAAAAAGAAATAGATGATTCTAATAATGGTAGGTGCAAAAAGTACTAACCTTTTTAATGCAATTTTGGTTTCTCTATCAATCACAAGGAGATCCATCAAATAGGTAAATCAATTCAATTTGCTGGATCTTAGAACCATTTGAGATTCAATATATCTAATGACACAACAAATTTCTCAATTTTTTTTTTTTTTTTTGATAACTATAGACGATAGATTGTGATTAATCTATATCTATATCTATACTATTATTTAATCTATACAACCATTTAAGGGGTTTTCCATATTTGGATTCCTTAATTTTGATATCTAAAATACCCTCATCATACCCACTTACAAGTTTTCAACTAATGGGAATAAATATATGAATTAAGTTTTCAACTAATGGGAATAAATATGTAAATTAAAACTCCTACACTCTAAGACCCACAAACTCACGTACGATTTGCCAATTTGTATCACACTTTCTATCTCTCATTATTCTTCAAATTCAAGACATTCAGTTTAGCTCTACATTCTCCTTTCTTTTTCTTCTACTTTTGGATTTGGTTTCTAAACAATTTAAACAGGCACTATCAAAGGCTTCAACAACTTTTTAGGTTCTATTTTTTGCAAGTCCCTTCTTGTTTTGTTTTGTTTTGTTTATCATTAACTTTTTTTGAGTTCTTACCTACTATTGCTGCCAAGTATTCATAATTTGAGAAGTACTTACCCATGACATGAGTGAATGTGATTAGGGATTCAGGGGTGTTTGACTGTGGCTTATTACCCATAACTGACTTTGAAATTTCAAAAGGAGAGTTTGTGCTTGGCTCCTTGAAAAAGGATATTGGTAAGGGTTTTTTCTTTTTGTTTTGGCCTAGAATTAAACACAAACTCTAATTTGGGTTTATTTTTGGAATTTACCCTTTTTTTTTAGGGGATTACGCTACTTGGTTTGATTTTTTTTTTTTTTTTTTTTTAATTTATAGAAATTTGCGCTTCTTTTCTTTTTTTTTATATAGTTGGAATTTACGGTTCTCTTTGTAAAATAACGTGACAAACTAAAACTCACCTCCAGTGTGTTAACTAACTGCATATATTTTCATAAAAAAAAAATAATAATAAAACTAACTGCATATATCAACTTCATCACTAACGTTTCTTAAAAAAATAAAAACTTCATCACTTACAGTACCTTGTGTCTTCAATTGCGCTCGGCGTAATTTACTGGGTTTTCTTTTTTAATAGAAAATGCTCGCTTGGCTCGCACATGAATTGTAATCCTATTTTATCAATAGCGTGTCACATTGTGATCCATAAGAACAAAATGTTCCTACTATCCATTGATCATAATTAATCCAATCAATAAATATTGGCATGGTTCTTTTTTCATATAGGAATTTACTCTCTTTTTTTTTTTTTTTTGAGAAAGTATAGGAATTTACTCTCTTTGTAAAATAACGTGACATAACATGAATGCTACTTGGTTTGGTGTTTTTTTTTTTTATAGGAATTTTTTGAGGGGATTAAGTTACTTAATTGTTTTTTCTTTTCTTTTTTCTTTTTTTCTTTTTTTGAGGAAGTACTTAATTGTTTTTTCAATTTAAAACAAACACAAACTCTTTTTTTTTTTTACTTTTTATATTAAAGTTTCTTTCTTTTTTTCCTAACTCTTTTATCTCTATCAGGTTGACGTATGCACAAATTTATTGAATTGCATTGAGGGTGCATTAGAATGAAATATTAGATAAGTTCGGGTGAGAGACTTTACAAGAATTATTGTATGATTCAAACTTCACATGAAGTGGTTGTTATCTAAGAAATTGTTGTAAAAAAATTTCTTTTGTAACGGAAACTATATTTATCATTTGCATAATTCTATGTGAAATTCAATTTACATTTTTTTTTAATAATTATCATTTTACTGCTCCATCAAAAATGTTAGGTACCTTTTCTCAGTTTTAAAGGTAGTTGATATATATATATATATATATATATTTATACAAGATAGAATTTCTACTCTAGCCTAATTTAAGTGTATATATGTGTGAAACTCCATCCTGGAGATTTGAACCCCGGCCCTTGCCCTCTACACCCCACAAGCACTTATACTTGTGGAGTGACCACCGCACCTAGGGTGTGCGGTGGTGTAGTAAGTGGCCGACTAACTTTTAGGATTAAAACCCTACATTTTAGGATTAAAATTGAGCCTTTTACCGTAAAATTAAAAAAAAAAATTGGTAGTTACTAAATTTTAAATATAAGCTATTTTTAACTTTTTGTTATGAATGTGTAGTACATGGCTAAATTTTAGGATTAAATACAACTTGATAATTGTCATAAATTAAAGAACAACAACAAAACCACTAAAAAGAAAAAAAATGTGAATGCACATCTAGAGCCTTTCCTTAACAAAAAAACTAAAACAACAAAAATTTGAGTCTTTTACTGTAAAAGAAAAAAAAATAGTAGTTGCTAAATTGTAAATATAAGCTCTTTTTAACTTTTTGTTATGGATGTGTAATACATGGCTAAATTTTAGGATTAAAACACTACATTTTAGGATTAAATACAATTTGATAACGGTCATAAATAAAAGAACAACAATAACACCACTAAAATGAAAAAAAAAAAAAAAAAATTTTGAGTCTTTAACCGTAAAAGTAAAAAATGGTAGTTGCTAAATTTTAAATATAAGTCCATTTTAACTCTTTGTTATGGATGTGTAGTATATGGTTAAATTTTAGGATTCAAACACTACATTTTAGGATTAAATACAACTTGATAACTGTAATTGTAAGGACCTCTGAATCTGGCGGCCCAAGCCCACTTAAAGAAATGGGTTTGGACAGTTCAACCCTGGCCCAAACCAATAAATTTGTAAGAGAGGGAAACAAACAACAAGAGAGGGCTTTGCCCGAGGATGAGAATAAGGAAGAAAGACTTGGTTTTATAGAATATGTAGGCAAATGTCTTAATACAAGCTTGCCCGAGGAGGCCAATATTACACAGAAAAATACACTGTTTACTCTCTTCTTTCAATGTTCTTGCTCTAACTCCCCTTTTTCCGATATTTTTGTCTAGATCCCCCTCACTAGAAACTCTCTTTCTTTTATATATTATCCCCCTCTTCACATCTTGACCCCCCATCTTTACCTAACCCGATTCTCATTGTGACACCTGCCCCTTTAAACATCTGATGAAGGTAATAGAATGAGCTACTTAGCTATGAATTACACTATTCGGGTCACTTCCTCATCAACGCAGCTGATAAAACTATTGCCCATCATTTAATGCAGAGGTAACAGGATACTTCTTGCTGGAAACTTCCCCTACCCTTCATGATTCTCTCTCTTCAACCAGCCCTACCCACCTGAAGCTCCTAAGAATCTTTTGTCTGTTCTCCTCTAATGAATTCCCTACTTGGGTAGATGGTGCCCCAACACTAGCGCTAACAGTTCACCAATCCCTTTCTCAATCCTCGGGCCCCTACAGTAATAAATAATTTTTTTTAAACAACACGAAAATAGCAACATCAAAAATGTATTGTTTTGATTTTAGTACAACAGATATTATATACATTAGATTTTGTGATTGTTACTAAAATAAATGAAAATATGATTATGAATTACAATACTATTTATTAAATCAGTACATTGAAAAGAACAAAAAATAATAATGAGACCATCCTAAAAATATTGTCATGCACAATGCGCAGGATCTGCGACTAGTGTATAATAAAAGTAATATCAATGATCACATATAAAAGTGATATAACACTAATCATATTCTACCACTTTAATAAGTTGTAAAAAAAAAAACAAAGGTTCCATTGGAGCAATTATTTATTTCTATTTTAGGGCACCTCATCTCTCCCTTTTTTTTTTAATAAAAAAAAATAACAAAGAAATGAGGTGTGGACAAATAAATGACAAAAAGATATTGGAACATCCTTATGGAAGAAGTGACCCAAAATTTGATTTTGGTTTATTTGAGATTATTCCTTTTAACCATAATCATAGATGTTTAATGTATTTATAAAAATTTTGATTGATTGTACTTGAAATTGAATACAAATATTTTATAATACTTTTTATGTTTCTTTTTATATTCCACCAATTATAGTATGTCATGTGTTTTGTTTTGTTTTGTTTTTTTTTTTTTTTAACTTTAATTATTTTATATGAAAAATGGATTAAATACATAACAAGTTGTGAGTGGTGAAATTTTAAAAATAGTACCGAAGATTTGTATTCCTTAAAAACAATGGAGAATGACTTAAACAAAAAGCTTTTAATTGACTCATTGATTAGATCCTTCTATACCACAGAAACCAAGTAGTGGCTGTAACGAAAGCGATGTTGGTCCTTTGGTTGGTCTTTCTAGGATTGTTGATGAGTTGTTTTATTTTTTTGAATCAGGATTGTTGATGATATTTAGTAAACAATGACTACTCCCATTGTTCATACTTCATAAACAACAATATGTCAATTTTTTTAAAAAAATTATAAATTAAATCATAAGCTCTTAGACAAACAGATCAAACCAAATTTAGTGCACAAATTCATATTCATCTTATTTAATTTGATTAACTCACATATTATTAATACACAAAATGATAGGACAGTCTAGCATTTTACCCTTAATTTTTAAAAAATTTGGCAATATGCCCATGTTTTCAAACTATATAGGGCGTGCCCTTGTTTTGATACTCGATTACCTTAAAATCGAGTTTCAATTAAATACTCGATTTGTAGAAAATCGAGTTATGCCCAATCAAACTTAAAAAAAATTAAAAAAAAAATTGCATGGAACTCGATTTCCATGCAAAAAAATTTTAGTGTGACCCCATACAAGGTTTAGGGAGCCCTATAGTGGCGTTTTGGAACTCGATCTCCATAAAATTGAGTTCTGCAATTTTTTTAAAATTTTTTTTTTTTTAAAGTTTGATCAGGCATAACTTGATTTTAAACCAATCGAGTTTTTCATTGAAACTCGATTTTAAGATAATCGAGTTTCGAAACAAGGGCACGCACCTAAATAGTTTGAAAACAGAAACATATTACCAAATTTTTTAAAAATTAAGGGTAAAATATCAGAATCCCCCAAAATGATATGCAAAACCGTGTTAAAATGTGAAAACTGCGGGTTACCAAAAAATTAAAAAAAGAAAGAAAAAGTTTTAAAAGAAAACTGCCACGAGTCAATTATCTTGGTTCTACCAAACCAAAAGGAGTGGAAACTCAGGTGCAATCTCTTTCCCCCAAAAAAAAAAAAAAATCGTAGGCCACACCTAAGAGAAGCTTTGGACTAGGCTATGCGCCTATACGGCTATACCCCTCTCTGAATCAACAAGAACCCAAATGCAAAAAGGTTTAAAAGATTAATAATGATATAGTCATATAAAAATGTAAAATTTTATTCTATAACCCACTACGTGGTAAATTATGAAGGGAGTAAAAGTGTGATTGTGAGCTATGTAAAAACACACCTTTACTATATAGTAAATTATGTCATAAAATTATACATTTTTATATATCCCAACATTACACTTATAATATACATGGAAGTTAAGAGCTACTGCGTGAATGAGTACGTGAATACGACAAGGTTGCTTTAATAAAATAAATAATGGCGAAGAGCGGAAGGGAAACACTTTGTACCTTTGTGGTCCACACGGTTGATTTAATAAATGATTGATGCAAGTTTGGGGAAAGATGCATGTTTTGTTCACATCGTTGTACCCCACAACTACGTGTTTTACTATCATCCAAGCACTCAAAAACAAAAAGTAGGAGAGTGGAAAGGTAACACTTTGTGGTCCACACGTTTTTCTTTCGGTGCTGAGGGCCAACGGGTGTTTTCTCTGCTTTGAAATTTGAATCATTGATGCAAGTTTTTTTTTTTGGTGAGGAACGTATCATTGATGGAAGTTGGGGGGAACTAAGGGTCCGTTTGGTTCCTGTAAAATATTTTCCGGAAAATACATATTTTTCGGAAATGCTATTTTCCGGAAAAGGAAAATATTTTTAAGTGTTTGGTTGTATTATGAAAATTGGTGTGGAAAATATTTTCATGTGTTTGGTTCAATTAGGAAAATGCTATTTTCCTACAACAAATTCCGGCAGCAAATTCCGGCCACAACAACACAACAACAACAACAACAAAAATTCCGGCAACCACAACACCACAACAACAACAACAATAATCAGTTCATCAAAAAAAAAAAAAAAACAACAACAGCAATCAAACTTAAAAAAAAAAAAAAAAAAAAAAAAAAAAAAAAAAAAAAAAAACTGAGAGATCGAGGAAGAGGAAGCGATCGACGGCGCGGCGCGGCGACGACGATCGACGGCGAGGCGCGGTGCGAAGAGCGCTGGGTTCTTCGGGGATCGAGATCGAGATCGAGCGCTGGGTTCACGGCGAGTCGCGGTGCGAAGGCTAGATCGCGAGATCGAGCGGAGGTGATCGAAGGCGATCGCCGGGGAGATCGGCGGTAGTGCGATCGAAGGCGAGATCGGCGCGGTGCTCGGGGTTTGCCGGCGACGTCTCCGACGTGTCTGGGCTCCTCAGCGGGGGGCTGAAGGTGCTCTCTTTCTCTCTTTCCCTCTCTCTGTCTTCATGCTCTCTCTTTCTCTCCATTTTCCGGAATTCATTTGAAGTGAAAATGATTCCGTAAATCATTTTCACCCTTGACCGTGAGTCAACTGAAAATGATTTCCGGAAAATTGCATTTTCCGGCGCAACCAAACACCCGAAAATATAGAAAACCATTTCCGGAAATGAATTTCACCCAAAACAAACGCAGCCTAAATTATGCTTGTTTTATTCGCATCCTTGTACCCCACAACTACGCGTTTTTACTATCATCCAAGCACTCAAAAACAAAAAGTAGGAGAGTGGAAAGGAAACACTTTGTGGTCCACACGTTTTTCTTTCGGTGCTGAGGGCCCAATGGTTGTCTTCCCTGCTTTGAAATTTAAATCATTTGATGCAAAGTTGGGGAATTATGCTTGTTTTCTTCGCATCGTTGTACCCACAACTACGCTTTTTACCATCATCGAAGCATGGTCTTTTTATTTTATTCAAAAAGAATAGTCCATTCCCACCCCACTGTCACAGATTGTTCTGGTTTTACTCTTACCCTCCAGTTCTCTGTTCTCACAAAGACTCAATTAGCATTCATTCAATTCTCTCTAACTAAAGAAATGGCGGAAGGAGCTCTGTTCGACATGGCTAAGGAAATCATCGGGAGAGCGGGCAACTTAGCAGTCCAAGAGATTGCGCGCATCTGGGGTGTCAAAGACGAGATCAAAAAATTCGTGATGACAGTTTCGACAATCAGTGCTGTGCTAAGGGATGCAGAGGAGAAGCAAAACAACCATCACGTGAAACTATGGCTGAAGGGGCTTAAGGATGTCATACTTGATGCGGATGACTTACTGGATGAAATCTCCACTGAGGCTTTACGATTGGAAGTGATGACCCGGGACAAGAAGGCCAAAGAGGTACGCATCTTCTTTTCCAAATCTAACTCGCTTGCACATGGTCATAAAATGGGTCAGAAGTTTAAGGCCTTGAGGGATAGGCTGGATGCCGTCGCAGCAGATAGGAGGTTTTATTTAGAAGAGCGTTCTGAGGAGAAACAAGTCAGCCTAGTCAGGTATTAGGCAAGACTGCGGACTCATTCCATTGTAAATGCTGAAGATGTTATTGGAAGGGAGGAGGATAAGAAGGCCATTATTGGATCTCTGTTGTATCCCAGTTTTAAGGAGAATGTTTCTGTCCTTCCCATAGTTGGTATCGGAGGACTAGGAAAGACGGCAGTTGCTCAACTTGTCTTCAATGATGACAAAGTCACGAACCATTTTGAGCTAAAATTGTGGGTTCGTGTCTCTGAGAATTTTGATGTGAAAATAATTGTTATGAAAATCTTGGAGTGTGTAAAAAATAAGAAACCGGTAGACCTTGAAATGAACACTTTAGTCTATGATGTTCACAAAGAAATTAATGGAAAAAGATACTTGCTTGTGTTGGATGATGTGTGGAATGAGTTGAATGATGAGTTGCATGTGTTGGATGATATGTGGAATGAGGAGCGTGAAAAATGGTTTAGCTTGAAAAATATTTTGATGGGTGGCGCAAGAGGTAGTAGAATAGTAGTGACTACACGTAGTCAAATAGTGGCAAAGATTTCACAATCTATTCAACCATATGTGTTAAAGGGCTTAGATGAACAACAAGCTTGGTCTTTGTTTAAGAAGATGGCGTTTGAAGAGGGGGAAGAACCAAAAAATGCAAGCTTTGTAGAAATTGGGAAGGAAATTTTAAAAATGTGTGTAGGAGTTCCGCTTGCAATAAGAACAATAGGAGGTTTGTTGTATTATAAAAAATCCGAAAAAGAGTGGTTATTATTCAAAAATGAATTTTTAAAAATATCTCAGAATGAAAGTGATATTTTACCAATAATAAAGTTGAGTTATGATCTTCTCCCATCACATTTAAAGCAATGCTTTGCTTATTGTAGTCTATTTCTAAAGAATTACACAATTGACAAATCAAGTTTGATTTATATGTGGATGGCGCAAGGGTTCATCACATTGCATGATGAAAAGCAATGTTTAGAAGATGTTGGTCATGAGTATTTTATGGATTTGCTTGGGAGATCGTTCTTTCATGAAGTTGAACAAGATGAACTTGGCAATATTTCAAAATTCAAAATACATGATCTCGTGCATGATATAGCAATACAAGTAACGGGATCAGAGAGTACCACCATTTATTCAAAAGAGAATGTCATTGACAAGAAAACTCATCATGTGTCATTTGGGGAGAATGTCATTAACAAGAAAACTCGTCATGTGTCATTTGGGGATACATTACACTCAATATCGGAGATTCCGATCTCATTATATAGAGCAAGAAGGATAAAGACATTTCTTTTGCCATGTCAACTAAATTATGATACCATAAGATCAAATGATTCAATTTCAAGTGAAATCGTGGCAAGTTTTAACTTTATACGCTTGTTGGATTTGCATAACACGGGGATTAAAACAATTCCAAGTTCTATCCAAAAGTTGAAGCATCTACGATATCTTGATCTTTCTAAGAATAGAGACATTGAGATGCTTTCTAATTCTATTGTCAAGTTGTACAATTTGCAAACACTCAAACTCTCTCAGTGTGAAAACCTTAAAGAATTGCCAAGAGATATTAACGAATTAGTCAACCTTAGATTTCTTGAGATTGATGGGTGTTCGAGTTTAACTCATATGCCAAATGGACTGGGCCAATTGACTAATCTACAAATGTTGTCAAGATTTGTGATGAGTAAGGATAGTATTGATTCAGTGTCTAGGAGTTACTGTGGATTGAAGGAACTTAACAGGCTAAATGAACTAAGTGGAAATCTGTCAATCGAAAATCTCAAACAAGTAAAAGATGCCGCATTAGAGTATAATGATGCAAATTTGAAAGAGAAACAACGTCTTGATAGGTTGAACTTATATTGGGTAGAAGAAGATATTGATGAGATGGGTGCTGGTTATGATTACATGTTATTGGAAGCCTTGCAACCGCACATAAATCTCAAAGCATTGACATTAGAGCGGTACGGGGGAGTGATATTTCCACGTTGGCTTGTGTCCCTCACAAATCTTGTCCAATTTGAATTACGTTCATGTAAAAATGGCCAGTATCTTCCACCGTTGGACCGATTGCCTTCTCTCAAAATTATCTTTTTGTACGGATTGGATTCTTTAGAGCACATATCAGATTCAGAGAGAGATAACAGTGATTCTTTATTCTACCCATCTTTGGAGAAACTCTCTATTCGGGATTGCCCTAATTTAAAGGGATGGTGGCGGGGAAGGAGGGATTCTCTTCCTTCATTTCCTCGTCTTTCCTTCTTAGAAATTAGGAATTTCCCTAATCAGCTAACATCCTTTCCATTGTTTCCATATCTTGAAGAATTGTGGCTACATAATTGTAGCTTGAAGCAGTCATTGGAGAGGATGATGATAAACAACAAGACTTCAGGGAATCTACCATCAATCGCTTCTTCTTCTTATTCTCCTTCTACAATTGTTGCCCCTCTCTCCAAATTAAGTTACATGAGAATAGAGGACACGGAAGAAGCTTTGCCAGAGGAGTGCCTACGAAATCTCATTTCTCTCCGTACTCTACATCTAGACGACTGTCCTCTTCCTCAAGGCATGCGATATCTTACGGCACTTCAACATCTGCATGTTCAGTTCTCTAAGGTGGTTGATTTATCCAATGATTGGGATGAGATGGAATGGAAAGGACTTAGGACCCTTCTCTCTTTGCAATTCTATATACTTCCAAAGTTGGTCTCTCTTCCAATGGGACTTCAATATGTTAGCTCTCTACAAAATCTCAAATTTTGGGAATGTCCTAGTTTGATAGCTATACCGGAGTGGATCTGCAAACTTATATCTCTTCAATCTCTTTCAATTTGGGATTGCCCTAATTTGGAATCATTGCCAGAAGGAATTGGTGCCATTACCTCTTTGCAAATACTAAGTATTAGTAAATGTCCTATCTTACTGAAAAGATGTAAGAAGCAAATCGGGGAAGATTGGCATAAAATTTCTCACATTCCCAATTTGAAAGGAGATCTGTCTTAGCAAGAAAGAAGAGCCAGGTATGTAAAAGTCACCATGTTATTCCCAACCTTCAGTTAAATTTTTTTTCCAAAAGCCCAATTCTTCTTCTCCATTGTTCTCTCTCAACATCTATATTTCTTGGTGATTTAATTTCAGATGAAGAAGAACCAAATGAAGAAGCAAAGAAACCTGCTCGTCAGAAATTGTTCAAAGCTTTTGGGTGCTGCAATTGTTCAACAACACAACAACTCACTCAGTGGTACTATTTCCTTTCTTTTCTTTTCCTTTTCCCCCTTTATCTGCTCATAATATTCTCATTTTTTAAATTATGTTTTGGAAAAAAAATTAATGTGAACTTTCTTTCATCTAATTTCTTACATTTCAAATAATTCCATATTTTTATTTGATGTGCTTCATTACCCATTGTGTAAACAGAGTCAATATTACTAGGAGAATTGAACTGGGCAACCGTGCCATAGGATTCAGCTCATTGTACAGGTATTCAATTCCTTTTTATATATATAAGCTTCCAATTTTCTGTTATGTCTACAGATAATGCCATTTATCACAATTTTTTATCTAAGTTAAATCACTATGGGATCATGCTTTGTAGCAAAATATAATTTTCAAGCATCATGGTTTTATTTTGAAATGTAGCTTGATAAGTTGATATTTACAAGGAAAATGTTACTATATGTTACCAAAACATTGAACTATCTAAGTTTTCTCAGTTTGTTGATTTTAATATTGTTGGCTGGTTTGAGCTAAAAACAACATGAATTCTACCACTGACCTGTTTTATAAATTATAACACCAAATATACTTTATAGAGATCAAGCACTGATTCATTATTTTTATTGTCATTACGACTAAATACTACAGCCAAGACAAATCATTGTTTTTTTTTAAACCTGATGCATCATTTTAATGCGAGTGCTGCAGGCTTTTATCATGTACATTTATATAGCCAGCTTTCAACAATATGTGGCTTTCTCAAGTGATTCATCAATGGAGGTAACTCATATACAATATCCGAACCTCCCTCTCAAGTGTCCATTGTCCTCCTTATTTCTTTTATTTCATCTTTCGCATCTTCTTTCGCATCTTTGCATCTTCAGATACTAACATCAATTCTTGTTTTACTGTATTTCACATTCATCAGCACAAGACAAGTAGTGGAGAGTAAATATAGGGCCCCATGTATAAGTGATATAGTGCTTTTAATCTCAAAGTACATTGAGATACAAGGATGTTTGCTTTCATATAGTCTACATATAGCCTCAATACTCCTGTGAAAGGTAAGCCTACTTATCTAAAATCGCAATGGTATAATTTTTGTATGTCCTTTTTTTTTTCCCCTCTAGATATCCAATGATACTTCCCCTAGTAATGTGGGAGCTGTTTCACCAGTTTGTATAGCAAGCAAGATGTGTTTGCATCATAGTGCTTTTTTTTAGACATTTTAGCTTTATCTATTGAATGGGAAAGGAAGAGGAAGAGGAGGAATTTAATTCCTGTGAACTAAAATAATATGAATTTATTTGAAAAATGCAGGAGGAAATAGGTCACGAGTGCATTAAGCTGCTTACATCCCAGAGATTGAAATTTATTTTGGAAGGATATGCTCCAGTGTGTATATAGGTTTCTCATATCCCTCCAAATTTATCAAGTACTCTTTTTTTTATCAGTATATAAGTAAGTATTTTATCAAACAAAAAGACAAGGTCCAAATATACAGTTAGTATTCTACAGAACCAAATTTCTCAGATACTAATCTCGTTCACTCTTAAATTTACCCTTTGGTTTCAGGTTGATGAGTTTATCATTTATTGGGCTCTATATGCAAAAGCCTGAGGAGAAATGAAGACTAAACCAGGCAAGAATTTAAAAGTGCATGTTTTTTTCCAAACTAGACCATGCAAAGTTTACACAGAAACAAGAAGAAAATAATGGTAACTACCTCATTCCTTACCACATTAAATCTTTCCTCGTAGGTTTGGCTTCAATTTTTGAGTTTTTAAATTTTTTTTTTTTTTTTGGCAATGTGATAGGCAACATCATCAACAAAGCGTTATTCCCAAGTTTTGAGGTTAGCTATGGATCCTCATTTCCTCTCAAAACTTTTTCCTTTTTTGAAATATGGTGGAAAACTTATTCACTCACTTATTCACCTTTTTATTTCTCACAAACTTTGGTCTGATAGGTTACCATGGATGAAAGCTATAGCTTGGTGTTACCACTAAAAGTATTACCTGCTTTTAAGGATAGCTTAATTTCATGGTGAATGATTTTTGGACTTCTCAACCAGTAAGACTTCGTTGAACAAGGGTTGCTTGGAGAGTTCCGTTATTTAATAAAGAAGGCATTTCTTTCATCTTTGGATTAATTTCTTAAGGTTGCTTAGCATACCATGGAGTTATATTAGAGATATGGCACCCGTGAAATATCACATAAATGTAACACCTTGTTGGAATTTTTTGTTTAGTGCTCTGTCAGATAGGTTCAGGCTTGCTGGTGCATTTGTATTGCTGCTGTAAAGAGTCATTCTTTTGTTGTCCTGAGTTGTAATTGTCTTAGTGCTCTGTCTGCTGCTTCAGACTTGCTGTTGTATTTGAGAATTGAATACTAAAGCAGGCAGGAATTTAAAAGTGCATGCTTTTTTTCCAAACTAGATTATGCAAAGTTTACACAAAAACAAGGAGAAAATAATGGTAACTATCTCATTCCTTACCTTCATAGGTTTGGCTTCAATTTTTGAGTTTTTAATTTTTTAATTTTTAATTTTTAATTTTTAATTTTTTCTGGCAATATGATAGGCAACATCATCAACAAAGTGTTATTCCCAAGTTTTGAGGTTAGCTATGGATCCTCATTTCCTCTCAAAACTTTTTTCCTTTTTTGAAATATGGTGGAGAACTTATTCACCTTTTTATTTCTCAAACTTTTTTCCTTTCTATCATCTTTGGATTAATTTCTTAAGGTTGCTTAGCATACCATGGAGTTATATTAGAGATATGGCACCTGTGAAATATCACATGAATCTAACACCTTGTTGGAATTTTTTGTTTGGTACTCTGTCAGAAAGGTTCAGGCTTGCTGGCGTATTTGTATTGCTGCCCCTGTGTGTGACTTGTGCCCTGTAAGTACTCTGCATGTCCTCATACACTCTGACACTCCCAAAGAGGTGTAGTATCTACAAATATTTGAGAAATTTCTCTTGTAGACAATTGAGAAAGTTACTTTTTGTTTTTGCAACATCCTTACAGCTTCACTTCAAGGATAGTGATTAAATTTCAATTTTATCTGGTACTTTTTTATTCTCATACTAGATACATATACTTTATCCTTCGACTCCTTTTTTTTATATATAGAAAATTTATAAGGAAAGCATATTTCAAAAGACAACCCTTGTGGAAAAGCAGAGACAAAGGAAGAGATAGAAGGTTTTTATTATTATTCTGGAATAAATAGAGGTAGGGAGTATTAAAAAATAAAATGAACATAACATGAGGATAACAATTACAAAACAGTAGTTAAAGGCCAAAGTTACTGAAGAGTGACAGTCCAAGTGCCTATATCAATATGAACAAGTGTGAAGTAATGAAACACCATGTTAAGGCCCCACCAATAACAATCTCCATTCCAAACCATCTCTTTGGACCATAACAACCTTCATTCTTGTCCTGACCACTAGTCCCCTCACTTTTGGCACTCGTGGAACTCCCTCCACCTGTAGCCAGAGAAATTACCCACAAATTTAAGTAGTTTTCTACAATATCAAAAGAAATTGAAATGAAAAAAAGATTCATGTATGTTGGTTATATTACCACTAGGACTAGGGGCAGGACTAACATCACTTTGATTAGAACTCCTTTCCAATTGGTAGAAAACTTGAGCTTCTGGTGAATTAGGATCCAAGTGTAGAAGAACTGCATCCATGACCATGCAAACAAATCAAATCAGTGTGTCAAATATTAGCCACTTCTAGTGACATTTATCCTTCTTTTTAAAGAAGTGTAAAACCAAAACCAGTCTATAGCATTCACCATTCACTCCTTACATCGAATTTCATAAAAAAACAATTTGCTGGAACAAAACAACTCTTATAGCTGAATGCATAGTAGGACACTGGGAGACATTAGCAGGGGCATGGCAAACAGAAGGCAGACCCAAAGCAAATGTAACATTAATCTGTAGTCCTAATTCTGGATCATTACGATCTCTGATGATGACGCACAAGCACTTCTTGTTGTCCTTTAGGACTTGTTTAAGACCAGTGCAACAGTCTGGTGTAGGAGCTTTTGATTGACCTCCAACATAAGGCAGACATGTAGCCAGTCCTACTAGTTGCTGTGCACACGCCTCTGTGTCTTTTGCTGCATCTGCCATTGAATAGCTAACAATAACTGACATTAGCACTAATAGGAATGGAAGTATCAAAGTGCTTGGGTGTAGGGCTATTGCCATTTTGTTTACACATATAGAAAGAGGGGGTCCAAACTCAATTTATGCTTAGGCTATTTAAAAAGAGCCAGGTGGTAGCGGACTCAATCATATCATCTGCTTTGTCCTCGGTTGTCACTACTTTTATTATTACAATCACCAAGTTTAGCACTACTTTTGAATTATTACTTGTTGACAACATTCCACATCGAATTGATATGTAGTGCACTCTTAAGAATATCTCAAGAATTGGTATCTTACTAGATGTGGCATTCTATGATTGCAGCAGGATGCAAGAAAAGTAACTAAAACTTCATTCCTCTAAATGCACATGATGAAATCTACTAAAGCACCTTTTCTTTCTTTAGTCATAGTTGCTAGTAATACTGACCTGAGATAAGATAACGTGTGTAAAGAAATAGAAGATTGCAGAAGTTCTCCAATGACAACTTAAAACAAGACTTTGGAAAACATATAGTGGGTCACTTCACCTACCCCAATCAAAGGCAACAAATCGGTGACAATGATGCCCTTGGCTTTGAAATCATGATATCATTCACCGTTCTCAATGACATCAACATCATAAACCCGTGCACTTCATTTCTATGCTCTTGCACAATTCCTTTAGGCTTGAATTCATATTTGGGCCATAGCATTCTCCAGGAAGGACGAGGTTTTGAGGCTTTGAGATTTGAGCTACCACAAATATCTGGTGTTAGCCTTAGCCCAAACCCAAATAATGATCCACAGCATTCTCTATTGGAACTTTCCAATCCGCATGACCCTTTTTGTTTAAACTATTTTGGCTACAAGTAAATTTGTCAAATAAATTCTATACTCAGCCTTTCCCATAAATCCTATGCTTAAAAAATTACAAATATAAAACGCAAACACCTTCCAAGCTATGGACTATAACACCTTTCTAATTAGAAACCCATAGATGCGATGTTTTTTCAGTTATGCACATTCATTTAAAAAAAGACAACTAACATTGTGTAAATAAGAAAAGCAGCAAACAAGTGTAATAAGTTAAGAAAGTCATAAAACATTGTGTAATTGTTAAGATCATCATGAAGAGTTACCTATTGTGGAGCTGCTATTGCTGCTGTGTGGATTGTGGAGCTGTTACTGCTGCTATGTGGAGCAGTTATTGCTACTGTAGACAAGTAGAGTTGTTGCTGATGTAGAGCCCATTTGGATAGGCCGTTCACAAAGCCTTAACCCGCGTTTTAGACAAAACGTAATTTTGTAAACCGTTTGGCTTCACCAAATCGGCATGTTTGCATTTTCAAAATCCAGATTTTTCACATTTACAAAACACTGCAAAGCTCTGCTTTTTCAGAAACGCAGATTGGGTTACCGCTGTTTTTTTTTCTTTAGAAAATCAAAATAGCGCCAATACGATAAAAAATACCAACTTTATCCCTTCCCCCATGTATATCTCTTCCTCTATTTTCTCAGTCAGTCTATACTCCTCCATGTATGTCTGCTACTCTATTCTCTCAATCTCCACGAGCTCTCTATTCTGTGTTCTTGCTTCTGCTTTGTTTGTCGTCGTCATTCTTGATCTCACTTGCCAGGTAACCATTCTTCGTTACCCTTCTATTGAATTTATATTATAGATTTGAGCTTTTTGGATGGTGGGTTACATGATTGTTTGAATTTGAAATCAAAATTTTGTAACTTATTTTGGCTGAGGGATTTATTGCTGCTGCTGTTTTTGTTTCTTCATGGGTTGTGAATTTATTTGGGTTTTTGGCTGCTTTTGAGACATGCCCATTTTGGGTTCTGGTTAGAATTATTGTTTTATATTTGTAGACACATAGATATCATTGGAATTAGACCCCCGTGTTTTTTTTTTTGGGTGGGTTGGGAATGAATGGATATAGGAGTTTTCTTTATTATGTTTCTCGTTCAAGAATTAGGATTGTGTTTATGGGCTTTAACATTCTTTAGTGATAAAAAGCTTAATGGGTATTGTAAATGCACTTCCAGTATAGTGTTTGTGTGTCCTCTCTATGTGAGGTGCCCTTCTGAGTTTGATAGATTTTGGAATCTATTTATGTGTGTTGCTGGGGAGTTGAGGGTTAGATGTGTCTATCTCTGTGTGCTTGTAGTGGGCATAGTTTTGATAACAAAAGGGAAAAGAGCAAGAATACTATTTATTGAAACAAACAATTTGCTGGAAATTTTGGATTGTGGTTGTTTATAAGTGGTGGGCAGGGAAAGTATGTTGGGCTTTGTCTTGTAAGCATAATTGCTCATGCCTCTTGGTCATATTATTATTCATATGTTTCAATCTTGGTTTTTTGCTATAAAAAAGGGGCATATGGACGTTTGGCAGAACAAGATCAAGTCTGTCCTTCCTCTCTTGAATAGCCTCTAATGCTTCAGTTGGCCTATCATAATGAATAATTGATATAGACACAAAGAAAAACGTTATGACCATGGGATCAAATGTTGGCAAACTTTTCTAACTAACTAACTATATATGTCTATATATATATTGGCCCCTCAATTATCAATATGGGATCTTGTTTGATTTTTGTTTCCATAATGACAATCATATACAATGTTTATAACATTACAAGTATCTTTCACTGACATTGTATATCAGTTTTTTAGGACTACTTAGGACTACATCCTCAATGATGGGGTTTTGCCCCAAAATGCTGTAAGAAACAAAAGAAAAAAAATGTTTTTACAGGGGATGACAGGACGTAATGATCAAGACTTCCTAATTTATGTGGCTAAGTTAAATGACAAGATTGCTACCATAGTGTTTTGTTTAAGCTAGCATGGCATGTGTTAGTGTCTCATTTTGCCAAACTCAATGTAGTTCAGCTCAACTCAACTAAGGCTTCGTCCCAATTAAGTTGGGGATTTCATGCAGCAAAAGTAAAAATAATAAATCTACTTGTCATTACCATTTTTTCAGGTAAATATACCCCTCGATACAAATGGCTTGAAGAGGAACTACCAAAAGTTAACCGGACTGAGACACCTTGGTTGATTGTTCTAATGAATTCCCCTTGGTATAACAGCTGCAACTATCATTTTCTGGAGGGTGAATCCATGAGAGTAATGTATGAGGCGTGGTTTGTGAAGTAAAAAGTAGATGTGGTGTTTGCTGGTCGTGTTCATGCTTATGAACGAACTGTAAGTTCTTGATACTTCCTATTTATTAGTTTCTGAAATGTGATTTTTTTTATTGTGGTATAATATGTGTAACACTGGTAGTTGTCTCTAATCACTTTTTGAATCTATCCTGCATTAATTGATTAGTATCATGCTCTATATGATGAAAGCTTGCTTATTATTTTGACTCGTGATTGAGTTTTTTTTTTTCTTATTTGATGCATTGTGTAATCATCATGATTAATTTGATTTGCTTTTGGTTTATTTATTTATTTATTATTTAATTGTTTTAAATATTTTTATTGGAGCTTACTATATGAGTTGTATATTATGGCCCTTTTAAAGCTATTTGTTGTTGGTGTTGTATTTCTTGGTAACAGAAAGATGATGCTGCTCAGCTGCATCAGTTCATATTACATAACAGAGAGAAGATGCTGCTCAGGACCTTGCATGGACTACTAGTGCCATGTGAGTTCTGTCCCTCATGATATAAATATGTCAATGTGATAAAAACTATGCTTTTGCTCTATTATTCTTATGTTGCACTTATTTTTGTCATCAATGCACCTCCTGACATTCTCCTTTTTTACATTCTTAATACAGGTTCTTGAAAGCAATAGACAGATTTAATGATTTGGTGGTGTCAGTATATGTTACAGCTGGTCATATCCTCTCTACTTGTGAATGATTTATGGATGGCATAAAATTTGTGTTTCTATCATGAGAGAAAGTTAAATTTAAAATTTTTCTTTAAATCTGATACTGGCATTATGCATTGGTGAGATGGTCACCATTGTTTGGATCCTGTAAACTTCTATGTCTAAAAGTTAGTTATTTAAAATCTAAACAACGACATGGCCCTAGTGGAATAGTTGTATCACACGTATGAGAAGCACATTAGATGGGATGGTAATAGAGCCTATTGTCTTCAAGGCTGTTGTCACTGTGGTATTCTTTTAGCATGCTTCAAAACTGTGACAGTTAAATGTCTTTTTATTTATTCTTGTAGTTTTTGGTTGGTATACCAAGTCTCTGTACCAAACGTATGGTTCAGTGGGGGTGGGTGGTGTTCCAAGTCTATTAATGGGCCGTATGGGGTTTGGTTATGGAAGTATATTCAGAGAGGATGGACAAAGTTTTCTTGCTTCATTAAATTTGAGGTAGCTGATGGTACTAGAATAAAATTTTGGTTGGATGTTTGGTGTGGCAGCTGTTTCTTTACCGGTTGTAAAGTTAAAAAAAAAATATATATATATATATATATATGTATATATATAGATGGGGTTGAACAAAACCGAACACCCTTGCCGAATAACAGCCATATTTTAAAAATTTCGTTAGTTGCCCGGTTTGAGAAGAAATAGTAAAAATAACATCTCGAGTTTTTAAAACTTGAGATTTATTTAGAACTCGAGTTTTAAAAACTCGAGTTCAGTGTTTTTTGCCCACCTTACGTGGACAAAATTGCCACGTGTGCCACGTAGAAATCGAGTTTATAAGACTCGAAATCCACTGCTTAAAACTTCCACAGCACCCTTTCAAACAGCTCATTTCAAAATCAGAAAATTTGAAACACACACTCACTTGAACACCATTTCGCTCCGCCCTCTCAAACTCACTCACTTACTCACTCACTCGTTCACTCTCAAGCAATTGTACCCCAGTACACCAGCAAATTCGTAGCCCAGTGCTGAAGCAATCGTTCATTGTCAACGCCGTTGCCGTTCGTAGCCCACCGTGCCGAAGGTACTCTCTATTTCTTCTCAATACTTTGTCGTTTTTGCTTCTTAGATTCCTCTGTCTGTCTCTCTCTTTCTCCAATTTTAGATTTTGGAATTTCATGATGTGACCTAGGTTTTTCGTTTTTCAATTTCAGAGCTGTTTGGGTTTTTTTTTTTTGTGTGTTTTTTTTGTTGGTGTTCTGAGAATATGGTTATGTTTTGGCAATGACATTAGTTTTTATGTGATTGTTAGAGTTGAAAAAAAAAATTTTAATGTGGCATTTCAAGGAAACCCAAGTACCCATTTTTGGATTTGATTCAAAGATGGCATTTTGGAACTTTGATTCACTTTTTGAGGCAAATAGTTTGCTGAAATATTGTTTACTAAGCTTATTGGGTGTGGATTACTTTGCTGAAATACTTTGCTAGTTTTTCCTATTTATGGTTTTGTATGGGTTTTGCTAGTTTGGGTTTGTAATGCTTTTGTTTGGTTTGGTTGCTTTAGAGACTTGGGAAAACAATAGACATTGAACAGTTTCCTTATTAGAGCTTCGGGTTCAGTGTGGTTTGATGGGAAAACAATAGACATTGCACTAAATGTGATTCACGAATTTCAAATCACATCGACTTCCCCACAATGGGTCATTGAAAATAGTACTATTACTACTAGAAGTCTAGAACTATAATTGTTTTAGATTCTTTTGTTGAATGGTCATGTTAATCACATGCTATTTAGAAAAAGCTGGTTTTGTTGCCCATTGTATTGTGTAACTTTGGAGGAAAAATCCTCATATATTCCATCCCTGAATTTTCCCTAAGGATTCATGATTGGGATGATTTTGTTCCCTGCTTTTGTACTTTCTCTTGTAGGTTCCTTTTCTTTTAATGATAAGTCTTATTCACCGAAAATAAAAGGATATATATATATATATTAAAGGATTGATGTACTATAATGTTTGGTGTTTTACTAGAGTTAGGTCAATTTTTGTTACTATTTTCAATTGTAGAAAACTAGCCTTAAAATTTATAATTTGTTATTATTATTCAATTAAAAAGTATTAGTTTATTTATTAGTTGAGACTACCCGAATTTAATATTAGTCATAAATTTTATGGAAAATGTCAATTAGGTGATATTCCACCTTCTCATATACATGGCAGATTTTGTTATGAATTTAATTAGTAAATTTTACTATAATATGAGAGAAGATAATACAATTTCCTTATACTGCTAAATACCAAATAATTACTACACTTTTGATAACTTTCTATGTTGATTCATTGAATGTAATCTGTTTATCTGATTTGAACTTTTTTGAATAGTTGATTTTAACTGTCGTGGTCTTCTTACTGTGCACTAGTACCATATCCCTTACCTTATAAGTCATCAATGTTAAAATTTGGCAGTTTGGTGACAAATTTGTATCACAGTACTAGTTTTGTTTTGTTTTTTTTTTTTTTTAATCAAATATTACTAGTCTTGTTGTTTAAATGAACTCAAAAAAAAAAAAAAAAAGAAAGTGTTGTTGTTTAACGGTGGGCTGCTTGAAAAGTATTAAATATAGCTTGAAATATGGGTTATAAGGAATAGGACAAACTTAAGTATAGTATTTTATGTGCTGTTCTTTAAGTTTATCCCTGCTGTTCTCTTATTCTCTCAATTGAAAGCGTTAGGAATTTGCATCTAGAGTGTCATCTTGATCTGTATCCTTTGTTCATATTTGGTAGTGCTATCCTCTCTTACTTTATTTATTTAATTAAATAATTAAAATTTTTATTTATTTACTTAATTAATTAAATATGTAGCACTCTTTGCAGTATGGAGCCTCAGATTCATGACGAGCCACATATCTTGGAGCCTGGTCCTAGTATTGGGTCATTGTTGACGCGACAACGACATCATCGATCAGAGGACATATGGAATGGCGAGGTGAAATATCTAGTTCTAACAAATGCTTTAATTTTTACGTTATCTTTGACTTTTAGTTAGTAAGTTCCTTCAAAGTTGTATTTATAGTTCTAACAACTGCTATAATTTTTATTGATTTTGCAGGACCCGGGCCAACTTACGTGCCGTGGTCGCACTAAGGAGATGGCAAACGTTCAAATGCGCGATAATCGGGTGATCGACATTATCAAGTTGCTACGGCTTGAAGGATTGTTTAGGGCCCCTTCCAGAGAGATAGATTATTGCCTTATAACGGCCCTAGTTGAGCGATGGCGGCCGGAGACTCATACATTCCATCTTCCACACGGTGAGATGTCAATCACCCTACAAGATGTGGAGGTCATTTTCGGACTTCCTATAGACGGTGAGGTCTTGGTTGGGTCGACTGCTGTGTTACATGGAACTTGGAGCACTGTTTGCATGGAGTTTCTTGGTTTTACTCCGGCGAATGAAACAAAACCTTGGTGGGGCAAAGAATTCTTATCAGCCGCCTTCTTGAGGCCATTGCAGCGCCACTGCCTGATGACGCAACGGAAATTCAGATACACAAGTATGCCCGGTGCTATATTTTAGCGCTACTAGGGGGTAAGCTTTTTATGGACAAGTCGGGAGATAGGGTGCATCTGATGTTTTTGGAGCAATTGCAGAACCTCCATGATCCGCCACAGTATAGCTGGGGTAGTGGTTGCCTGGCCTGGTTGTATAGAGAGTTGTGTCGGGCAAGCGAGAAAGGGGCATCGCAGATTGGTGGAGCGTGCACCTTGGTCCAGTATTGGGCATGGGCAAGGTTGCCATTCTTGTGCCCGAGGATAGAGCCCCCACCTGGATGTGATTACGGCCCGTGGCCGTATGCTCCACTTGCCTTTAAGTAAGTATTTTTTTCGATATTTAGTGTGTTATACAATGTACTCTTCTTAGTAACTAAGTAGCTACTTATTTTATGTTATTCGCTCGTAACTGTAGGTGGGTGCGGGTGCCAGGCTCGAAGAGTAGGCCATCCGGGATGGCCTTGGTCCACTATCGTGAGCAATTAGTTACAATGAAGCCGAACCAGGTAATAATATTCAAATATTCTGTTCGATTATGTTAATTTTCCTTAAGAATATGATTGCTTCATACTTTAACATATCTGCCGTTTTAATTTTTGTTTTTCCTTGTATTCTCCCTTGTTTCAGATTTTAAGATGCTATGATAATTGTTTTTTTGTTTCTATTGTAGATTGTGTGGCAGCCATACGAGGCACACTTTGTCCACCTTCCTGACTTCTGCGTTGCAGGGAGGGGTACGTGGACAGCAAGGGTGCCGCTCGTGTGTTTTTGCATAGTGGCGACACACCACCCAAACCGTGTCCTTCGACAGTTTGGGTTGGCGCAAGAGCGGCCTGACCATGTTGTGTACGATGAAAGGCTACATAGAATAGACTTGCGTGGGAAGGTGGAAAAGAATTGGAGGCAGGAGCATGAACCATATATCATTTCATGGAATAGCAGAGAACAACGAGTTTGCCGTGCACTTCCTCAGACTGGTGAGATGGCCCGCGATCATGACTATTACAAATGGTACGGTCTGGTCACTCGAAAGTATATCGACCGCAACAGTGCTAGATTACATCAGTTGGTAATGTGTACTAATTATATTTTATTGCTTGCTTTGTTTTTTCTTTAGTACATGTACGAACGTAGAATCAATTGATTTCTTCTTTCAACAAATTTGGTTTGATCTTACTGACATCCAATTAAAAAGAGTTTTTGTTGCATATAGTATCATAATAAAACTTTCACTTCTTAGTTTAGATCAGTATTTAAGTAGATTAATAAGTACGATATTATGCATTCTATAATTGTTACATAAATGTGGAAAATTCTGATTGTACTGGTTCTTTCTGTGTTTCAGATTGAAAGTCATTTAGCGTTGTTGAATTGGCTTCCTGTAGGCAGCTGAGAACACAATCATGTCCGGCGCATCCTATATAATGTGGCTGGGCTTGGTGGTGATCCTACAGCCACTGGGCAGGCAAACAACCGTACTGAGACTGAATCAGCAACTACTGCAGCCCCAAGCACAAGTGCAGCACCCGTAACTACACCGACCCGTGGTCGGCGTGATACTGGAAGCCCAAGCACAAACGCAGCTAGGGGTCGTGGTCGGCTTGCTACAGCAAGCCCAAGCACAAGCACAGCTAGGGGCCGTGGTCGGCCTGTTACAGCAAGCCCAAGCCCAACTGCAGCTAGGGGCCGTGGTCGGCCTGCTACAGCAAGCCCAAGCACAAGTGCAGCTAGGGGCCGTGGTCGGCCTGCTACAGCAAGCCCAAGCACAAGTGTAGCTAGGGGCCGTGGTCGGTGTGCAACAACCCCTCGGGTTGTAAGTAGTCCTGAGATACTTGCTCCCATCCCGCACGCATCTCCCCAGCCTGAGGTCCCTCCACCCATCCCAGTTGCATCTCCTCAGTCTGAGGTCCCTCCACCCATGGTAGATGTATCTCCTCAGGCTGAGGTCCCTTCACCCACCCCACCTTCGCAGCCCAGTCCCTTCACCCCTCCTATGCACCCTGAGACACCCTTATACCCACCCACCAGCTCCAGTGCACTCACTTTACCCATGGACCCACCCAGTACTGAACCCATGACAATGATCCCCACTCCTGGCCTGTACATAGAGCATCATGACCCACCTACCTCATCCTCATCCGACCCTCTAGGACCTCCGGCTGGGATTGACACGCTACAGTTAGATATTGATGTACCGGACGAGCATCCCCCTCATCAGCCGTCACCCCCACGAGGTAGACCGCAACGTGCTAGAAGAGCACCCACTTGTGGGACAGGTGGACACAAAATAGGACACAAAGGCAGCTCTATGGTACGGTAACATTAATTACGATGTTTACGCCTATTTTGCAATATGCTATTTATTCTTATCATTACACCGAATATTGATTGTATGCACCTAATGTCTTTGCAGCACGATGATGAGCCTAAGGCTGATGCCCCGTAGCCTCCTCCCCCGCCCAAACATTACACGAGGGTTAAAAAACGCAAAATTGGTGAACATTGAAAAAGAGGTTTGTTAAAGATGCATGCAGCAAATTACTTTGTGTTATGGATGGTGCATGTGAGATAGATGTCATAGTAAATTCTCAAGAAGTGTTTATACCATATACCTTAAAACAGTGGGTTCTTGCAGGTGACAAGAAGTGTTGATACCGAGCGTGGTGATCTAAGCCCACAAGAAAAGAAAACTGTTGATGCAATTGTGAAAGCCAAGTATTTCTTATAATTCTCTTTTTTGTATTTAAATACTCTTGCTCAAAAAACTTTTTTAATATTCTTGCAATTTGCAGTGAGTACCCTTTGTCAATTGTTTTAGTTGGTGTTGGAGATGGGCCATGGGACATGATGAGAGAATTTGATGATAACATCCCTGCTGTTCCAACTAATTTGCTGAATGTACGGGAGGAGCTGGCTGTTGATAGTGGATCAAATAGCATCTCAAGTGCCTACTCTCAAGGGTGAGCATCTGCATTTTTGTCCCCCACCTTTAAAATATATATATATATATATATAATGACATTGTTGCGCTGATTGCCAAATATAGCTGTTTTCTGCATTCATTGGCTCGGTATAGATTTACATATATCAGCCAGTTTTACTTGATGCTTGTGTGTTGGGTTGTAATCTGCAATACATGTGTTGTGTAAAAGTATGTCCTTATTCAATTCTTGTGCATCTAAGTTCCACATGTCTAGTAAGTTTGCTTGCTTATATGTGGCAAGTATGTTTCAAAGGTTCAAAACCCATCTAGTGGGAAATTTGGAATAGAAACCTGCGGTTATCTGAGTAGCAGCTTTTACAAGAAGGGTTTCCATTAGAGAATTTTATGTTAATAAATTATTGGTGATAACCTGGTCAATGAGATTTATTGAATTTCAGGTTTCATTTGCTCCTAAAAGATCCTTCAGAGGTTTGTCTAACGTAATTACAGTAGGGCTTAGATGTTAGGGCTTACACCTAGAGGACATTTTTATCTAGAAATGTAAAGAAAAAGAAGAAGAAACAAGCAAATTATGACAACTTGTCCAGTGACAGAACTGATAAGTGGCTTGATGTTAATGAAGTAAGGCTAGAAATTTTGTAACAATGACGAAATAGGAGTCAGTTGCATGCAAATGATGCAGGAACATTTCTCCAAAATTTTACCTAACCCTTACACGGCTGCCTTTCATCATCTTTGGCTTTATCCTCTCCTCCCAAAATTGCTGGTTCTATCTTGAATCTTCAACTGATAATTAACTGTCCTTGTTTCTTGCAAGCAAAACCATTGGTTTTCATAATATTTGCTTATTCTTTCTTTTTATTGTAAAGGTTTAGTGATATTCATTTCCTAGTTGCAGTTGATCCTTGCGCACTAGAAACTCATGTCTTTTAAAAAATTTCTTTATGAAATCTTACTGTGTTTGGCAGTAATGGCAAGTCTAACTCTATATTTCATTTTTCTTAATATTTAGTGGTTGCTAATTGAATTTTTTCATGGTTGCTCAATTTATTGTCTTGATTAGAAGACAATGCTTTTAACATTTGGGCTACTCAACTGTGTCGTCTACAGCAAGCAGCAGTTGTGCTAAATGCTTCTCGTCGAATTCGTTACACCTTGGACCTGAAAAGGGAAGAAGGGAAGCAGCAACTGATGAGGATATGTAGAGAACATGTAAACGCCATACAAGTAATATAATTTCTCAAACCATGTTTTCTTGAACACTGTTTATGGCTGTAATGTATCTTTGAATTTATAAAATTTGTTGTATTAGGCTGCAAATCATGTCAAGCTGGCTGGGAAGGAACAAGCAAATGGTACATCTACTTATGTGCTTTCCTGTTCTTTATTATAGCAGTTATTTTATTTTCAAATCTAAAAGCAACTTGATATGGCTTTATAGATTATTGAATTAAAACTTTTAAGATATCCTACTTGTACACAAGATGATTTATTTGTTGCATTCAAGTGTCAGGAACATTAGAAACATCTCCATCTCCACCTCCCAGTGGTGATTTTGCAATTGGACAGGACCAGCTTGCTGTATTGTCAAGGGGTCACAATGTTGCAGCACTGCAGGAGTGTGGAGGGGCAAGTTTGCCTTCAAAATTTTCTCTTGACATTATGACATTATATACACGACGATTTTATCTTGACCAAAGCAAAGCAATAAGTACTTCACCTCCTAAGTCCTACAACACCCATCTGTGCTATTCTTGGATGTCATCATAGGCTAAATTTGAAAGGTACATTACTCCTTACCCTACTCTTTCACGAGTAGTTGCCTGAATCTTGAAGTACCTCTCCAGTGGGATGAGGCATAGTTTTCTGCCCATCAATTTTGGAGGTTACTGAAATTCTAAGCTGCCTTGGGTTTTAGATAAGCAAGAGCTTTCACTCCGTATTTTCCTTTGAGAGATCAAACCTTATACTTCCAGTCACACTTGGATTGCTTTCCTACCGAGAAAGATAAAAAACTACATTTTTCAGCCATAATTTAGACTAAGTTTTTTTTAGAAGAATAATTTAGACTATTTAGTCATGTATTTTATTTAAAAAAATAATCCAAAAAACTTAATTAAAAATTGATGCCTCTCCCTTCTAAAGGGTTGACTCGGTTGAGAATGATCTACTGTTACTGATCTACATTTTTTCTTTTTTTTTTAAAAATTTTTGATGGGAACTGATCTACATTTATTATTCCATAAACAATAACATTAATTAGTATATAAGTTAATAAATAGCATAATG
This sequence comes from Quercus aquifolioides, assembly GCA_019022515.1. NCBI lineage: Eukaryota > Viridiplantae > Streptophyta > Magnoliopsida > Fagales > Fagaceae > Quercus > Quercus aquifolioides. The sequence continues at coordinate 83,381 of JAFHAW010000238.1, forward strand.
ATGTTTCCTATACACTAATATTTTTAAGAAGAATGAACATAAATTATTTTTGAAGAAAAATAAAGAAATTTCCCCTGTAAGATCAATTGCTTAAAAAATGGAAGCGTGCAAACAAATTAAGGACCACCATAATTTAAATATTAATCATATTTGAAACGTTTCACTGTTCACTCAGTCTTTTATTTTTTAGTTTTTATTATTATTATTTTTAACTATAAGATGAAAAATCAATTCAACTGACTGTGTGTCACTATATAATTTAAACACGGTTGTGAGAGGAACCTCCTACCAAACAAAACAGACCAAAAAAATATAGCAAAAGTTGCAAGACTCTCTCTCTTTCTCGTTTCATATATAATTATACATAAATATATGCCTCTGCGTGTTGCAGATTGTTTGTTTTTTTTTAGCACTGCTTCTCTTTTGAAGGGCTATTAATTATTAAATGCTATTAAATGGTAATTGTGTCTGCTGTTGCTGAGTGGGATATGGTGTTGAACAGAATACTGAATTCTCTGACCGGAGTGCTGCAATCTTCTGGGGTCGATTTGTCACAGGCCAGCATTTCAGTACAAGTTAATGTTGGGAAACGTTCAAATAGTGGACCGATTAGTGTAGCATCCAATTCGAAGGTTTGTTTTATTCTTCAACTCTATTATTGCTACCACCACTGCTTTGAAAAATCCATATGGGGATATTTGTTGTATTGATGCTCATTTGTTGTATTGATGTTCACATTAACATTGTGGTCATTGGCCACGTTGACTCTGGGAAGTCGACCACCACTGGTCACTTGATCTACAAGCTTGGAGGTATTGACAAGCGTGTTATTGAGAGGTTTGAGAAGGAAGCTGCTGAGATGAACAAGAGGTCATTCAAGTATGCCTGGGTGCTTGACAAGCTCAAGGCTGAGCGTGAGCGTGGTATCACCATTGATATTGCCTTGTGGAAGTTCGAGACCACCAGGTACTACTGCACAGACCCGTGAGCATGCTCTCCTTGCTTTCACCCTCGGTGTCAAGCAAATGATTTGCTGCTACAACAAGGTATGATGAATGCCATCATATTCCAGAGTATATTTTTGTTAATATTGAGTGATATGGTTGTGATTGATGTCTTTTATGGTTAACAGATGGATGCCACTACCCCCAAGTACTCAAAGGCCAGGTATGATGAAATCGTGAAGGAAGTCTCTTCCTACTTGAAGAAGGTTGGGTACAACCCTGACAAGATTCCTTTTGTCCCATCTCCGGATTTGAGGGTGACAATATGATTGAGAGGTCCACCAACCTTGACTGGTACAAGGGTCCAACCCTTTTTGGTTTTGGTCATGTGATTCATTTATATGCACAGTACAACCAAAAAAATATTGAAGAAAAGATTCATTTCTCTTTTAATTTTTTTTCTGAAAAACATATACATAAGCCTGAATCTGATGGATGTGCGTCATTTCTTGTGTTACCTGAATAGGGGTGTTCATCCACATCCAACCTCGCCTAACAAACCCTAACACAACACCTCCAGTGGTTTTACATGTGTTGATGGGTTGAATTTAATCTTATTTTATTTCATTGAAGCTTGGGTTGGATTTGGCTTTGGTATTGGCTCATGAATGTTTTGCATTGCAGACAAGGACCTGAAGGAGGTATCAGCCTTTTGCCAAGGGCTCTTCAACATTTTGTAATGACTGCATGAAACAAGATGATGAAGGCCAGGAGCCAAGAAGGAAACCTCAGCTTCCAACTGCAACTGCCAAAGCCAAAGCCAAAGGGGTTTCCAAATGGAACGACTACATTGCGCAAGATGATAATGTAAATAGCAACTGGGAAGTGGCAGGAATTTTGAACACCAGCTGCATTACCATACCTTGGAGTTGGAGACCATAAACAATGATCAAAGGGTTGAAGATGATGTCCACCCTAATTTCTTGTGAAGCTTGTTCCACATTGTGCTGTGCATCCTCCCTTCTCTCATACACACTAGGATGTGAATTGCGTCCATGTAACACGCTGTGTTTGGAAGTTTAGATGGAAAGAAGTGAAAATACTTCTCTTTTTTGTTTAGATGTTTTGAAAATTGGAAGAGAAGAGAGGAATAGATACCTTAGCCTTACAGTAAGGACTGGGTTCTTGCTATTAAGCTATCCGTAGAAGGTCTAAGTGTTTGTTTTGTTGGTAATAGCTTCAAGTCTCTGCCATCATCATGTAGCTTCAATTCACAGAATTGGGTGCTTGACCGACGGTGGCGGGGCCATGAAGTATCCTAGTGTTTTTTGATTTGCTTAAGGTGTCATGTGAGACTTATTTATTTTCATAAGCAGCTATGGAGTTTTAGGTCTGTTCAAAAGCTGCCCGGATTTTTGCTATTTACATTTATAGTTATCGAGTCTTGTGTGTTTTCAATTGAACAATTTTTCTTGCTGCATCTCTACTGATATGTTTTTTAAGGTTCGCTGCTTTTATTCTTTATTATAGATATTGCCTGGTTCAAGAATTGTTTTAGGAAGAATAGACCTTATTTTTGAATTGTTCGCCGCTTTTACGGTTTTTGATGAGGAATTTTTGATGAATGATAACTGTTCAAAAAAAAAAAAAAAAAAGATTTTGATTTTGATTTGGACTTAATATGTTCTTGTATTTTATCGAGTTCGAAAGCTTGACATTGAGCTTAAACGTAAGCTCGACTTGAAAAAGCTCATATCTCAACTTCAGTTATAACAATATGATTTTGATTTGGAAAAAATGATGGTTTATAAACTCGAGTTTGGAGCCACGTTAAAAAAAAAAAAAAATTTCCCAGTGGAACTCGAGTTCCACTAGGAAAAACAGGGGAAACAGGGCAACCCCTTCTGCCTGAACAGGGGAGTTGCCCAAACTTAAAAAAAAAAATTTCCCCAGTAGAACTCGAGTTTATAAAACTCGAGTTCCAGAACTCGAGTTTTATAAACTCGAGTTCCACTGGAAAATTTTTTTTTTTATAGTTTGGGCAACTCCCCTGTTCAGGCAGAAGGGGTTGCCCTGTTTTTCCCGGTGGAACTCGAGTTTTATAAACTCGAGTTCCACTGGAAATTTTTTTTTTTTTTAGTTTGGGCAACTCCCCTGTTCAGGCAGAAGGGGTTGCCCTGTTTCCCGTGTTTTTCCTAGTGGAACTCGAGTTTATAAAACTCGAGTTCCACTGGGAAATTTTTTTTTATTTTTTAGTATTGGCAACTCCCCTGTTCAGGCAGAAGGGGTTGCCCTGTTTCCCGTGTTTTTCCTAGTGGAACTCGAGTTTATAAAACTCGAGTTCCACTGGGAAATTTTTTTTTTTTTTTAGTATTGGCAACTCCCCTGTTTAGGCAGAAGGGGTTGCCCTGTTTCCCCTGCTTTTCCCAGTGGAACTCGAGTTTTATAAACTCGAGTTCCACTGGGAAATTTTTTTTTTTTTAGTTTGGGCAACTCCCCTGTTCAGGTAGAAGGGGTTGCCCTGTTTCCCCTGTTTTTCCCAGTGGCAAATCCCCTATTTAGGCAGATTGGTTGCCCTTTTTTTTTCCTGCACATGCAGGCAAATCAGGAACTGAAATGTGTACATGCACCTGTTGAGAAACATAGATAAAGAAGCTTAGAATGTAATCTAACACCATTGAGAGGCAGGGAAGTTGAGAATGTAAATGCACAACCATTACATCAAAACGCGTTCTCGCACCAAGCTATAGAAACTGTTACGCTCTATTCATAAAGATAATTTTACAATGCAAATACATTTGCATCACAACAAAAAGGCATTCTCAATATATCAACATTCTAAACATGCGCAACCATCCTTAATTTGAAATTCTAACCGTACTACTCAAATCACAATCTTCATAGAGGTACATTGGGTAGAGAATTATAAGTACATTCAACAAAAACCAAAAAGTTAAATGTGCCAATACAACGTAGTCACTTTTCCTAAGATCAGCAGTTCGCACAACAAAAACGGCGTCCATGGAAGCATGCCTGCAAAACGTAGACTAATCACGTTAGGAGAGAAGTAGTAAAAACAGTAGTTACTGGTAGAATGAACAACAATTATATTTAACCAATGCATAATATTTTTCCATCTACCTACCTACTGTGGAACATTACTGCTTGTGGAAGCGCCACGGGACTGCGGACATTTTCTACGGTTATGCCCAGAAGCATGACACAATCCACATGTTTGCTTGGGTTGACTCTCTATCAAATCTGCATCCTCCCTCCGCCATCTTGAGCCTCGATCCTTATTCCTCACTCCATCCATCTCATTCCTTATTCTTGACTTCACTGGTCGACCTTTGGCCCGCAACAATGCTGGATTAGGCAACCACTTTGGCCCCATGGGATCCCTCCATAATGATTGTGACTTGGGAATCACAAATGCATGCTGATAAGTGTTAAGGGCATTGTCCAAACCATAACATGGGTGAATATATGCGGTCGAATCAATATTCAAATAGTCACATACTCTAATTGCATGTGAACACGGGATCCCTATGTTTTGCCATTTCCCACAACTGCATGTTCTTTCCCGTATCCGAACTTCATAACTGTGGTTTCCCCCTCCTGCGCTACTCGTGAATGAAGTAACTATCTGATATATCATCTGTTCACTGTTAAATGGCTTGAGATAGTGTTTCTCAGATTTAAGCTTATTTCCTTCCCACTTGTCAAAGGCATATTGACTCCATTTCTTACCCTCTGACAAGCGATTGAGGTATTCTTTGTGCCGGTCGTGGAAATATTCAACAAGTTTAGACCAAGTAAACTCAACCAATGCGGCAATAGGAAGGCCCCGTGCACCTTTAAGTACACCATTGAAGCACTCTGATATATTGGTTGTCATTGCCCCAAAACGTCTTCCACCATCATGTGATTGGGTCCACATATCCACAGACTCGCTCATTAGGTATATGTATGGAAGATAATCTTGACTCTTTTCCTTCCCATCCTTCCCCATCACCTTCTTCTTATTCCGAATGGCCTCCATTTCCACTTGCTTAATGGAATCCATTATGGTATCAAATTTAACTACCTGAGTAGCATATCCTGCTTTCAAGCAAGCTGACTTTAGAGTCGAGTTCTGAAAATGTGTGTTGAAGTTGCTAGCAACATGTCGAAGGCAATATCTATGATATACCCGTGTTCTTCCATCATCCCCTCTAGGCCAGTTTGCAATGGCATTTTTGATACCGAGATGTCGGTCAGAAATTATGCAAATGCCTTCGTCGGGTATCACGTGGCCAATCGTATCTCTGAGGCATTGTAAAAACCACCTCCAACTGGACCCTGACTCACAATCCACAATAGCAAAGGCAAGAGGGAATACCTTGTTGTTAGCGTCGGTTGCCATTGCAACCAACAACTTTCCCTGATATTTACCATACAGATGGGTCCCATCAATACTGATAACTGGCTTGCAATATTTGAATCCATCAATGCTTGGACCGAAAGACCAAAACACATATTTCAATAATACAGTGTCATCTTCATCGGTGGATGTCGTACGATAGAACACTTGGGTAGTCGGATCCATATCAATATATGCCATAAGCAACTTTTGCAACCTTTGGTAAGACTCTTCCCAATTCCCAAACAGCTTCCCAATCGCCTTTTGTTTCGCATCCCATACCTTGTAGTAAGAAGGCTTATGGCCCTCATATTTCGACTCTATCATAGATCTGAGATGCTTAATTGGGGTAGTGTGATCCTCACTTAACTTCTTAAGGATGTCTGATGCAATAAAGTTACAATTCATCATTCTACCATCATTTCGCACCCCAGTCCGTATACATGTGTGAGGACCCTTGTACACGGTGACCATCCATAGTCTCTGGAGATTGGGCTTCATGACTGCGCAGACATACCACTTGCATGACTTATCCACACATTTTGCACAAATTTTTGTCATCGTCGACCTACTGATCATATACTGTTTGTTTTCCTTGAGGGCACAAATTGTTAATACACGCTGCACCTCCACTTTATTGGCAAAAATCAAGCCTTTGTACAAATTCATCCCCTCTCTCCAAGTAGACACAAATGGTATCTCCATATGTGAAGGATCAACCATATTTTCTCAAGTATTTGCAGAAAATGACAAAGCAAGAGGTGCATAGCCAGGGATTGTGTCCGTATTGTTTTGGACACTAAGAACATTGTCTGCATAAGGTTCACTATCATCCAATGTCTCATTATCATCAATGTCCCTCTCAAAGTCCCTACAGTCCCCTCTCTCAATCATGTCTTCAATCTCATCACCGTGAATGTCAGTACTCTCATCAACATAGTCGTCGTCGTCATCATCATCGTCATCGTCATCCGCATCATCATTCTCATCCTCATCCTCATCCTCATCATCATCATCATCAGCATGCACATCATCATGCTCTACATGTGTAAAATACTCATATTCAGCATCTGGAACTGTAGCCTGTAAACTTGTTTGTGTTTGTTGGATTTCCTCGATACCAACTTCTGCACGCGGCTCCAACTGTATGTACAACTCGATATTAGTTACTTCAGATATTCTCTCCAACTTGTCAAACATGATCTTCACATGTTTGTCTGTTTCTATCGCCATATACTTGTAATTAATCCGGTGCTTCAGGATTTCATTTGGCATACGATAAGTAATTTGTATGTTGTGCATAGCAAGATTCTCACACAACTCTTCCATAACCATCATCTTCAATTCGTCAAGAGTCTTCAACCTACGATCAATTTGGGTATAATAGCTCTTTATACCCGGCCCTTCAAATGGCAATCCCTTGTTCGCATTGGCATTCTTCAGCGGACCACCGTGGTATAGGATTATATCAATTTCAGGCATTGTGAACCTGTTAAAGTCAAGTTACTATGTTAGTTAAAAAACATTTTGAAGTCACAGAAACAGTAAATACATATTTAACTTTTTTTTATCCAGTAAAAGAGATCCTTTGAACTTTAACTATTGCAATTTCCTTTACCAAAAATCTTTCAATATTTTTTCCTTTTCAATTGATGATTATGTTTATTATGTATGTTAAAGAGCATTAAAACAAAAAAAAAACAACTTGAAGTGCAGCTAAGATGAACAGGGTGACATGTACAAGAAATGATAGTACAAAACATGACTGCATCCATTATAAGTTTGAGATAACAATTAGCAGCAAGATGAAAGCTCAAAGACAATTGGTTTAGAGGGGAAAAAAAGGGAATGAATACTAACGAGAAATGATATATCCAAGTTCAAGGGACTACAATGACAACTGAAAAGGCTGAAATATAATTTTGTTCTTAAAACAAAAGTAAAATGTTCAAACTTGGTTCAAGCTCAAACCAAGCCTACAAACAATGTTTGAACTCAAGCTTGTCAAAATGTGTAAAAGCTTAAGCTCAGCTTGTTCAACTTAATTCATTATTCAAGCCAATCTCGAGCTCAATATAAAGCTCATGAGCTTAAGATCCTACACAAATACATTATCACACCCATTTTAAGCATATTCTCAGGCCTATTTGATTTGGAAGAGTGTTCTCTCAACTCCCAATGAATGAAAAAACTTACTATGATATGAGTCTATTTTTCAAGCCCATATATAACTTATTAATAAGCCCATAAACGAGCCTAGGCACGACTTGTTTTTTATCAAGCCCTATTGGTCAAGAGCCTATTCATTAACCTTCTTTTTTTTTTTTTTTTTGCTTGGGCTCTGCTCATTCATAGCCCTATTGCCTAGTTTACAGCTTACAAGGAAGACAAAAATGTATGTAAGGTAACAGAAGATAGCCATATCATATGCTTTATAAATTCCTTTTTCAATATGGCTATTAATTTATTAGGTATAAGGTCTGTCTTCTTTTTTTTTTTTTTTTTTCTTTTAAACTTACTAGTTAAGTTTCAATACAATTTTGAGAATTTTAAAATAAAATTTAAAATTTGTTTCAATTATTTTGATAATTTATCATAATATTTTATTTTAATATAATACAATTTACATTAAATATCATCCTTATATCAAGTAGCTTAATATATGTTTGTATTTCGATAATTTAATGTAGATGAAACTCTATTTTAAAATGTCAAGTGACTCACTAAAATTTGGAACTATTTTAAAATAAATTTATCTTTTACATAGAATTTTTAATTAATCCATACATCGCATGTATATACTACATTATATTGAATAAAAGACTATAAAGCCTAAATCATAAAACTTTTACAACTGGTACTGAATTTTCAGGAATTCTAACAGGAATTTGGTCCTAGTGGTATGATACATAATAAAATAGAAAAAAGGTAGTTGAATGCATAATATGAAGTTGATTTCAATCAATGGAGAATGAATAACTCTTCTGCATTATGTTTTTGACAGGCATGTAAAATTGGAGTTATGTTAGTATGCAATTCATGTAAGACACAATTTTAGTTTACCTTGTAGTAAACTAGTAATAGATCACCTTATTTTTTTTTAAATTGATTACTCATAAAGACAAAGTTATGCATTATCAGATCCAGTGACTTGTAAACTTTCCAGTTTACTTAAAAGCTGCATTTGAAACAATCTATTTGGTAGCATCAGGACACAAACCATAGATCCATAGAAATAGAAGTATTTCCATTACAAAAACTTAAAGATAGCTATATTCAGTCCATAGGACAAAATATAAAAGGAAACCAGGATTTTTAAGTTTTGACAATCACAAACTTACCCACACCCATAGACAACTAATACCCAAATACAATAACAATCAAATCAAAAAACCCTTACCTGAAATATGAAATTGTTGAGAGGGAAGAGGAATGAGAGAGAGGCAATGTGGTGAGTGAGAGAGTGAGAGGCAATGTGGTGAGTGAGTGAGAGAGTGAGAGTTATGGGCGAGTAGCTGTGTAAGTGTTAAAATTTTTATGCTCTGTTTTTCGGACTGAGGGAGGAATTATATTTAGCTAAACTCGAGTCTTTAAGACTCGAGTTCCAAAACTCGAGTTTTAAAAACTCGAGATCTATGCTGTGCATTTCAGTAATTTAATTTCAAAAGATCTCGAGTTTTGAAGACTCGAGTTTTGGAACTCGAGTCTTAAAGACTCGAGATCCAAGTGGACAACTTGTCCAGTCAGCAATTGGTCCGTGAAGCGGTGGAGTGAGATTAAAAACAGTATCTCGAGTTTCTAAAACTCGAGATGCCTAGTTTCCAATATACTTTCACGCGTTGTCTAACTAACCAAATACTCCCCTTACCTATGATTATTCTGCACATTCCCTCAACAAAACCATTTGGATTGGATGGGATTAGTTTTTTCTTGTTGAATAGTAGATGGGTTTGAAGAAAACAGTGATTACAGGAAAAATGACAAAATAATCTTAACAAAATAGTTAAGTCATTTTTTGGAATTTACATCCAAAACGGCTATCTTTAAAATAGTTTATCCAAATGCTTAATGTGGCTTTAAAAATAAAAAACGCATATTTTTACATTTTTACCAAACACTTGTATGTGGTTTTTAAAATGGTGTTTTCAAAATGCATGGTTTAAAAATGCTCGTTTTTAAAACGTACCTTGTGAAACAGCTTAACCAAACAGTCTCGTAGTTACTTGAGTATAACTGTGTTGAAATTGAGTCATTGTAATTGTAATTTTGATTAGTAGAGTTTGAGCTAAGTGGATGTATTAAGACCTAAATTATATTAATTTTACTGTAGATCATCTATTAGTTGATATATTTGGTATTTTATTGTTTTCATGTTACTAATTAATCAATTAATATATTTTTAAATGTTTAGAGAGGAACCAAAAAAAAAAAAAAAAAAAACAGTGTTACGCTACAAACTCTTGCAAATGCATCATAAGTCAAAAAATCTATATATTACTAAAAGCTGAAGTGTAGCATTTAATGTTGCTACGCTCACATTGAGCCACGTCAACAGCCATGTCATTCCCATCCTATTTTCTGTATTTTTAATTCAATTTTAAAATAATTTTACCAATTTAAAATGCTGATAACTAAAATTATTTTCAGCCCTATTTCTAATTTAAACTAAAGTCCACTTCTTGTACATTTAAATCCATTATAAAGCCCAAGCTCACACCCAAAGCCTTTTCAATTAATTACAACTTATGATATTCCCTTCTGTTACACGGCTCAAATTCCAGATATGAGGATCGATCATCTATTTAGAGTCTGGACTATTAAGATTCATAGGCCGATCGATATTCAATTTTGCACACAATACAATAGATCCTCATAATATAAATATTCAATGGATTTAAAAACCTATCATATGAGAGAAAACAAAGTGAAGTTATATCATAATTATTTTATAGTAAGAGTATGACTTTTTCTGGTTTTTATATAATATTTATTTTCCTTCAATGTAACTTAATAATAAGCATTTTGATGTACTAATTAGCAAATTGGAAGATATCTACTAGAAAAGAGTGGTGAGATTTGTACAGAAAAATTATATATAGATGACATATTTATCCACGAAATTTAATAAAATAAATTCGATTTACATTTTTTTTTTTTTGAAAAGAATTGAACTAGCTTCTTTAATTTATAGATTGTAACCATAAGTTGTTAAAACTTGGATCATAATAATTTGCATATGATATAACTTGAACTCAATTCTATATATATTTTAATTCTCTTTAACAATTTAGGCATGTGTTTATAGGTCCTCTCTTTTGTCAATTATTTTTATTCATCGCAATTTGAGGTTGATAGTTGATACATTTAAATAATGAGTGTTTTTTTTTTTTTTTTGATAAATTCAATAGTTTACAACAAGTAAGGGAGAATTTGAACTTTTAATGTCTCCATTAAAAATACCAAGACGTAATGGTAGCGAAGCCAGGATTTTTTGTTTAAGAGGGCCAAATCAAGGAAGTCAATTCTGTACCAGAGGTATACTAGTTTGGCCAGCGGTACGATATATTTCGGGTACCGATTAATACCGGTGTACCGTTTCGGGATTACCGCTAAATATATATATTCTCTTAAAATTTTTTATATATTCTCTTAAAAATATAAAATAATTTAAAGTTTGACTAATAATAATAATTCCTTTAAATATTAATAATTATGGTTGTAGTATAACTTTTTATTTTAAGAAGAGTTGTAGTTTAATAATAGTACTAAGTACATGTGCTTACTAAACGCAGTATTGAAAAAAAAAAAAAAAAAAATTAATGTGCAAAAGTTAAAACTAGGACTCGTGGGTGCTTGGAGATAAGTTTGAAAATTTTGAAAACTTTTGACTTATTTAATGACTTTAGTATATTCACGTGGGATGGGACTCTAGCGTACAAAACAAGATATACCAATAGGCGTTCAAAACTAGAAAAACCAAAGAATAGAGAAGTGGAAAAGTTGAAGAAAAACAGAGAACGGAGAAGTGAAGAGGCGAGGAAGAAGAAGTTGAAGCAGGTGGGGAGACTGCGATTGACAAAATGGAAGTGGCTGGAGACATGGGAGTGACTGCCGACCGGCGACGTGGTGGTGAGTGGCTGTGATGACAAAATTTGATGATTTTTGGGGTTTTTTTTTTTGGTATCGGCCCGATTTAGATTTACTAGCCGAAACATCCAATTTTCGCCGGTAAGGCAGAAACAGTCCGGTATGGGCCGGTACTTAGAGCGGTACGAATTAAGGGGGGTTTTCGTACCGGTCAGTTCACCAGTACAAAAAAACCGGCCGTACCAGCCGGTATGGTATTGTATTAACTTCCTTGGGCCAAATTGCGGTACTCAAATATTGGACAAGAGTCAAGATAAATCATCACACATATGCTTAATTTATACCCATCTATTAAAATTATTTATATATGCGTGTATTTATAATTTATGTACATAGAAAATTACAACCATCCAAATAGCAAAATGTTTCAATACATTATGGTCATGGTATATATTGTAATGCTTTCTGCTAATTGATGATTCAATGCCTTTCGTTGATGTATGTTTGTCATAAAAAGAAAATACCTTTCGTTGATCATTCCAATATTTTTTTTTTCTTTAGTAACAATTGCTATTAACATAACGAAATTTAATGAAAAATTGATGTTTACAGTTTTGCACTAAAAACAACGAAAAATACACACTGTGATGATAATACGACCAAAATGGACCAAGAGGACCGATTACAACCAAAATGGACGAGTACGACCAAAATGGAGCGCATAAGACCGAATAGAACAGAATGGACCGATTAGGACCAAAGTAGACCAAGTATGACCGAAATGGACAGAATAGGACTTAATAGGAGCAAAATAGACCAAGTGAACTGAGTAGGACCGAATGGACCGAGTATGACCAAAATCGACCGAATAAACCGACTAGGACCAAAGTATACTGTATAGAACCAAAATCAACCGAATGGACCGAGTATGACCAAATGGACTGAATGGACCGAAAAAGACCGAGGTGGACAGAATGGACCGAGTAGACCAAAATGGACTGATTAGGACCGAACAGAACGAATGGAACTAATAGGACCAAATAAAACTGAATGGATCGTATAGGACCAAAATGGACCGAAGTGAATTGAATAAGACTGAATAAGATCAAAGTAGTCATAATGGACCAAATAAGATCGAAATGGACTGAATTGGAGCAAAGTGGACCGAAGAGAACAAAAGTTAGACTCAATAGGACCGAACCGGATTGAATAGGACCGAATAAGGCCAAAGTGGACAGAATGGACTGATTAGGACCGAACTAGATTGAATTGGACCGAAAATGGCCAAAGTGGACAGAATGGACCGATTAGGACTAAAGTGGATTGAGTAAGACCAGAGTAGACAGAATGGACCGAATAGAACAGAAATGGACTGAATAGACCGAAGTAGGCCGAATAGAACTGAAGTGGACCGAATATTACCAAAGTGGACCGATATGACCGAATATAACCAAAGTAGATCAAATGGACCAAGGTGGACCGAATAGGACTGATTAGGACCCAATTTTTTTTTTTAATTTATAAATATTAATCTTTTAGAAACCTAAATTACTTTTTATAAATATTTCCTTAGAAATTTAAAAAATATTATCAAAGGGTTTGAATTTTATTGCATTTTTTTTATACCTTTGCTACTCCTATTGTGTGTGTGTGTGTGTGTGTGTGTGTGTGCGTGACTCCAGTGCAATATAATAAAATGTGAAAAGTTAATCTATAGCTTACTTATTTAATATTTTTAAACTAAACATTTGAAAAAAAGAACCACTTAACATTGTTGATAGTCTTCTATGTAAAATTTTAGTTCTATAGTAAATTTGTTAGGGAAAAAAAATATTTCTATCAACATAATTTTGTGAATTTCACAACTTTCATATGACGAAATATTTTGTCAACACTTCTGAAATGCTTGAATCGGCAAAGATGTCCTTAGAAATTAGAGAGAGAGGGAAAAAAAAAAAGGCTAGTAATAATCAATAATTGCATCAACCAATAACAACAACTTTAATAAATTTTATTGGAAATATTCACCAATAAATCATAAAGAAGTACCATTTGGAGATTTTGGGTGATATTCATCACAACCTAAACAAATTATATATTTTTAATCATTTTCTAAAACAATTCTATGTTATACATTAAAAACCATTTGTTATTTGTCTATATCTATAGGAAAAAAAAAACATTATATTACATTGCTTAGCACCATTTTCAATATTTTTGTTGCTAAAATAAGCAAGTATATCAATTGTGGGGCCAGAGAATTTGGCAGCCCCGGCCCACTCTATGCTAAGCCCAAGGCCCATGCCGAGGAGAAAGATGTGTCCGAGGACGAGTCAAGGAAGCTCCATTCGCCAGGAATACCGCCGAGGACAATCATGTCCTCGGCCCGCACGGATCATTGAAAGGAAGAGCAAAGTGCCTTCAGAGGTAACCTTCCAGAGCAATCCAAGACAGAGGCAAGTACAATGGGTTGGCCATAGGAGCATGGTGGAAGAGCGATCCCAAGAGGAACTATCACCTCCACATTAAATGCCCACAACTAACGTTCTGGCCGCATTAAATGGAGAAGTGACCCCTGAACAGTGCCGCCTCAGCTGCTACCACCCACGGAAAGGATGGGAAGGTGGCTGATGGGACAGGCACTCAAATGCTGACCTGCATGATCGACAAATGGAGGGCCGAGATTAACCAGAAAGGGGTATAAAATGTAACAAGTCCTCCAGAAAGGGAGACGGCAGTTTTAGGAGAGGAGAAAGATCATAGTACTTGTGTAATCTTTGTAACCCAGTACCAAAGAGGAAAGAAGAAAGATACCGTGGGGGCCTTTTCGTTGTGCGTTAGGCTGGGCTGCCTCCTGCGGTAGTAGACCTAAGTATTCTAAGTAAGGGAGTTGAGACCGGTCCAACTGCAACTCAATTTGGTCCGGCTTATGCGCAGACGTTGAGTCCAAGTCCAAGAGAAGACGCAGCAAAGTGGGCTTATCCTCTGTTTCTGCCGCTGCCAGTTTCTGCCGCAGAAGGAACTTTTCTCCGGTTTCTGCCACTGGTCTGACTTTTCTACTATGCAGCAAAACTGTCTGCCGCGTAGTAAGACTGTCTGCTGTGCAATGAAGCTTTCTGCTGTGCTTTAAAAGCTTCCTGCCGTAAAGCCTTCTGCTGTGCAATAGAGCTGTCTGCCGTGTGAATGACTACTCTTCATTTTTACTGCAGAAATACTTTTCTACTTCCTGCACATAAACGAATCTAAAACCCAAAGAAAATACCCATTAAACAAATATTAACTTAAATGGGTTAGCATATTCTCAAATATATACATACATATATGAGTATATATACTTATACGTATTCATATATACATTTATAAACTATATATTTTTCCAGAACGTGAGAAACAACGTTTATGTATATATATATACTTACGGCAGGATAATGATTAGCTTGTGTCAACAGTAAAATACGTAATAACAAATAAAGAGGAAAGCTTCGGCAGAAAAGGTTTAGCTTGATAATAGTTAACACGGTAAACATAATAAAAAGGTGCTACGGCAGAATAACTAGTACAACAAGTAAAAACACCACAGCAGGATAACTAATGCGGCAGACGTGATAAAAACGTGCTACAACAAGATGACCAAATACAGCAGATATAAGTTATAATGAGAGAAATGAAATATATTTATAATCAAAATCAAATATTAAATCTTCCCATAGGATAAGTAAACCAAAAAGGAAACCCAAACTCCAACTTGAACAACCTTTTCATAGGCTCCTGCCGTAAAAGTTGTGCATTTTGGAGGATAGGCCTAAATGGCTACTAGCTATTAATTTTGGAGACTTCAAAGAGTGGGTTTGCTAAGAGGGAGGGAGAAGATGGTCTATTGATGCATGCCCCTATTCCTGCCGTATTTTCTCTCTTTGTTTTACCACTTTCTTTCTTCCTCTGTTTTTTACTCTTTCCCCTGTTTTTTCCTCTTCCTCCTTAGTTTTCTGTTTTTTTACTCCTACCTTCCAGTCCCTTTTCGGTCCCCTTTTTCTGCCGTGGCTACCTCTCTTTTATAGTGAGCTAATTCAATGAGATTTCTCCCTTTTACCCCTAGGGCTTCACCAACTTTTTTTTTGTTTGTTGTGGGCATCCTTTCAAGATTACCCATCCACCCATTGGTTGCCCCTGTCATTGCTCAGAATACATCAGCTGCACCATTACTTATTCCACGACAAAATTCCATTTTGTTTGTTCCTGCCGTATACCTCTACCTCACTACCTAGCTCTATGGCATGCATCAGTGGTCCCAACCATTTATTACTTCTTTTGGGTAAGATATCATCCCAGCAGGATATGTTCCCAAAAGAAGTCATGGCAGGAAACCAAATATAGACCCCCTTTTCCCCCCACCACCAAACCACGCCCTCTGAATCTCTTTGACCGTGGGCCCACCTCCCTTGTATTGGCTGGGTACAGGTTGGTGGTGCCCCGGCCCTTCTGTTTTTGTCTCCCACGCCATTCCTGCCGTAGCAGATTAGTTCTGTTTTGTCTGCTGTGTGTTTTTGTCTTATTTCTTCATGCCTTTCCTGCTGCATTTGTCGTTTCCTTTAGTTTGACTCTCTTTTCACGCAATTCCTGCTGCTAACACTTCCTGTCGTTCCTTGTTTCTTTTCATCATGCTTCATCATATCAGTTTTCATGCCTATTTTCTTATACAAAAGGATTTGGGCCTTTGTGGGCCAAATAATGTTGACTGGATCAAAAGGGCATTGGGCCCAATTTATTTTCATCTGTCGAAGCCATCCTGCCAGAGAACTGTATTCTGCAGCAGATCTGTATTCTGCGGCAGATTTGTATTTTGCAGCAGATGGCTTTCACTTGCACTTCTTTCTTTGCTCTTCGGTCTTCTTGGTGGGTCTTTGGGCCTTGCTTCTTATTAGCCTTTCTTCCTTATGGGCCTTTGGGTACAGATTTGCAAAAATGAGCATCAACAGATACTATCAGAAAAAGTGGCCGAGGAGCCTAATTTCGTACTTTCAGTTTGTATTCTTGTCAATCGATCCATGCATTACCATGCTTAATTGTACAACCCTCACTAGGGCCTAGTTCTTTGACCCGCTCTCTACAAATTCATTGTATTGGGCCAGCTGGGCTCGAGTCCACTCATTCGCAAGGAATAGTGTTCGAACCAGGTTCCTACACCAATATTTAGAGAAATATATGGTGTAATCAAACAAATGAGGACTATTTAATTGCAATTTTAACAATTTATAATCACATGCAAACACATGAAAATAAATGGTAAAAAGAATCAAAATGATTTCTAATGATGAAAAATATAGAAACCAATAGTTTTTTTTTTTTTAATATAAAATCATATGAGGATTTTTTTTTTTACTTCATTAATATGTTGCAATTTCGAGCATAAAATTTAACTTGAAAATGAATAGCAATATTGTGAGGTCAAAGCCATCAACAATAACATAACAAATAAAATTATCTATTGCATGATATCTAAAATTGAACATTGGGAAATTGCAAATTAATTCAATATCTTATTCTATCAAAAGCAAGCACACATTATTTATTCATAAAGGTTATCTATTTCTAAAGGAATTTGGACCATTATTATTAAACTATATGTATATATATATATATATATATATTATAATATACACATAGAAATGTATATATAGGAAATATAGTTAGACAAATAGTATGATAAAATCCAGGATATATATGGCCTGCTTGGTATAGTAACCTTACGTATTAATTGTCAAAAAAAAAAAAAAAATGATAATGTGAGGATCATCTATCTGGAGTCTGGACTATTAAGATTCATAGGCCGATATTCAATTTTTTCACACAATAATAGGTCATCATAATATAAATATTCAACGGATTAAAAAACATATCATATGAGAGAAAACAAAGTGAAAGTTATATAATAATTTTTTCATAGTAAGAGTTTGACTTTTTCTGGTTTTTATATATATTTATTTTCCTTCAATGTAACTTAATAATAAGCATTTTGATATACTAATTAGCAAATTGGAAGATGTCTACTAGAAAAGAGTGGTGAGATTTGTACACTTTAAATCATAGTTACATTTTTCACACAATTAATAAAATAAATTTGACTTACTTTTTTTTTATATGGAAGAATTGAACTAGCTTCTTTAATTCATAGATGGTAATCATAAGTTGTTAGAATTTGGATCATAATAATTTGCATATGATATAGACTAAACTCAATTTTATATAATTTTCTTCTCAAAAAAAATATGTATATATATATATATATATTTTAAATATTTTTGACAAGTTAGGCATGTGTTTATAGGGTCCTCTTTTTTGCCAATTATTTTCATTCATCTCAATTTAAGGTTGATGTATTTATTAATGAGTTTTTTTTTTTTTTAGATGAACTCAATAATTTACAACAAGCAATAGACGATTTGAATTTTAAATGTCTCAGTTGAAACACATAAAAGTAACAGCTGCTGTTAACACAACAGAGTTTAATGAAATTTTATATTTGCACTAAAAACTATGAAAAATATACATTGTGATGATAATACACAAAACACTTATTTTTTTGGCAAGGAAATCCTACATCCTTGCGTATGAGAAAAGTGTGTATGACACAGTCACTCCAAGCAATCTATTTATATGGGATTCCATTTGGTTTTACTTATTGCCCAACTTTTTTTGTTCATTTGGTTTCATACAACTCTTTAAAAAATTATTGTATTTTTATACTGTTTCTATTTTAAACAGAATAAATCCTACACCATTCTCAAAAAAAAAAAAGAAAAAAAAAAAGAAGAATAAATCCTACACTCTCTTTCAATATAATAAATCCTGTACTAAACGTACACAAAATTAAACTCATCCTTAAAAATAGATGGGTAAGATCCATGTTAGTTTTTGCTACATAAGCATCTATATTGATGAGAAGGAAAACATCTAAGTTGGCCCAGTCCATCTCCAAGAATAAAGATAAAGATCCAAGCAAAAATAATGGCAATGGGCTACAAAGCCACATTATCCGCTTCTTTTGCGTCCATTAGATAGGACATGCATATTCAACAATACTACAATGGAATGATCATTAAAGGAATGGAATGGAATGGAATAGAATGAAATGGATTTAGTAGGGAAAGGAATGGAATGGAATTTAAAAATCTTGTTTGGATGTTATTAAATAAAGGAATGGAATGGAATGAAAAGTAAGTAACACCGTTTGGAAGTGACATTGGAAGGAATGGAATGGAATCATTTTATAATAGCATTACTATTATACCCCTCATTTTAAAGAACATAAAAAATAATCAATGAGAACTTATAATTGCTTTGAAATGTTTAGTATTTAGTGGATGATGTGAAACTAGTTAGCCACAATTGGGTATGTGTTAGATTATTGAATTACAATATAATTTTGTCAAGGAGAATATATTACAATAGCACAATTTCTTTATTTCAATTTGCAAATTTTTTTTAGGGGCTGCTAGTTTTAGATTGAATCTTTTTTGGCTAGTGTGCTTTACAATGGATTTGTTAATTTAATACATCTCCATCTCCCAATTTCTTTAAGGAAAAAAGAAAATTTTATTGTAGCTAAAAAACAAGTTATGTATATTTCTATGTTGTAAAGCAATTCACGCATCACATATTTATTCTCAACAAAATAAATATTGTCTAAAAATGCAAACAAATATCTTAAAAAAAAAAAAAAAAAAAAAAAAAAAACTCTAGTAATGAGCCTTGCCAAAACAAAACAAAATAACATAATTCATTCCAAAACCAAGGTTGGCCAAAAAATCCCACACTTTTTTAATTTTTAGGCCTAGACATCAGTGTCAATAAGACACATTTGCGCTCATGATCTGGGCAACCAAAGAACATCTCCTTATATGTTGGATTTTCCATAAAAAATATGTAGGCCTCAGTCTTTGATATTGGATCTAAGTCCAATACGCCCAAAGCTACGTGAACTTCTACTCCATATGACTTTGAAAAGCACTTTGCCATAACCTCAGTCGCCCTATCAATTGCCTTTGATACATTATCAAATGACTAGGAAATTACATTCCTGAGTTCATCATCTTTTGTCTGTCGTCTTTTCTTGCTTTTAGAAGACATTGCATCTTGTGATGACACTCGAGAACGTGCAACATTAATTTTTGGTGACCTCTGATCATCTTCCACTTCAAAGTTCTCCAAAGAAACTTCATTTTGAGATATCAAATTATCAATCTCATCAATAGTGGTCGATGTAGCATACCTAGCACGTTTCTCCTTTGCAGTTTCAGCATGATCACCTTTTGCTCTATCTTTAGCCCAAAGTTGTGCCATCTTAGAGTAGTTGGGTATAGGTGTTGTCATCCACTTCTTGGCTGCAGGTTTAGACTGTTACAAACCAATACAAATGGTTAAACAACAGATATAATTATGTAATACAAAATTAAACCCACAAAAAATGGTAATTTACTGCTATGAGTGGCTCCCAAACTTCTGGTTCAACTGTTCACATATTTAAAGAATCATTCCATCCAAAACCACTCAATCCATCTTTAAATATGTCATAGCATTCATGAAAATTCTTCTTCAGTGTCTTTTGTCGATTTTTCACCTTTTCCTTATTAATCTCCATGTCAAATTTTTCAACCAACTCACAGGTAAAAGTTTCATTAACTCTACCACCTATGATCACCTAATGTAAAAAAGCATCCACTAAAGCATCATCCATAACACTACTCCATTGTACTTCTTTGCTTGGATCTCCATTATTCTTCTTTGATATCTTACCCATGCTATAATTAATAGGACAAAAAACACATATAAAATATTGTGTAAATATTAATATTAATTATCAAAAGATAGAGAGCAATATCAAAATGGAAAGAGAAATTTGCATAACATTTAAGTCTAAGTAATTGAAACATAGCATAGTCTTAAACGACATGACAACAATAAACCCAAAAACTATCACATTTGGACATAGTTTTGCCACATGGTTGATGCTATAGAATCTCTTATAATACCTCCTTACCTAGCATCCTCATCATCTTCTCTTGGAGTAGGGGCCACACGTTTACGATGAGAATGCAAAACCTCTTCATCAACTTCAACAATAAGACTTTCATCAAGATCGACACCCATTAAATAATTATGAAGTATGCAACATGCTAAAATGATTTCATTTTGTGTGTCAACACAATAATTAGGCTCTATAGTACTTGCTATGATAGGTAATCTCTTTTTAAGTACACCAAATGCTCTTTCAATAGCAGTGCGCAATGACACATGTCACAAATTAAACAATTTTTTAGCATTTTCAGGGGGACGAATAGAGTATTCTTTTAAATGGTAACGCACTCCCCTATAAGGTGCAATCAGACGACTTCTATTTATGTATCCCGCATCAATAAGATAATATTTACCTAATAAATAATAACAACCATTAATTTTATACTACAAAATTTTTAATTATAAAGAATACACCCTAATATGTATTTGAATTAAATTTACCTTGTGGGATTTTCAAGTTATCGTTTCTAGTTAAAGCACTCTTTATTATTCTTGAATCTGAAGCAGTTCCTTCCCAACTTGGTAATACGTATGTGAATTTTAAATCAAATAAGCATGCTGCCAACACATTTTGTGTTGTGTAACCCTTCTTACCTCGATATCTTGGTGCATCCTCATTAGACATTTTGACATGAACATGTGTTCCATTAAGTGCCCAATACAATCCTGAGATTAACATTATCTCTCAAAAACATTTACCTCAAAATATATTTGTACTAAACTACTATCAAATATAAATTATATGCATGCTATATTTACCTTAAAGTATGGGTTGAACCTACTACTATGTAGTATTTCAAGTGGCACTTGGGTTCCATTAGGTTGTCGAAGGAATTGATCCTCTAACATAATTATTGATCTTAACACGTTATGAAAATAGCGACTAATGGTCTCATCGGAACGACAAAAAAAGGTCATTGTACGAGTCGTTTGATTATGTGCTAGCATGTGAAGAAACTTGCCAACTTGTTCTTCAACCGTGGCACGCTGTGTGTCTTGAAGATCACCATCTCTCCGCAAAATGTCACACAAACCTTGAAAAGCTTGTGGACCCATGCGTATTACATCATAGCATTTTTCACTATTCCTAAGCCGAGACATTATTTCATCACGAACTTTTTGTCTTTCTATGGTTGATTGTGTAGGAATGGTCGTTGCCTTTGATGGATAATGTAACACAAATAACGGCATGCA
Organism: Quercus aquifolioides; assembly: GCA_019022515.1. Taxonomy (NCBI): domain Eukaryota; kingdom Viridiplantae; phylum Streptophyta; class Magnoliopsida; order Fagales; family Fagaceae; genus Quercus; species Quercus aquifolioides. The sequence goes on from JAFHAW010000238.1 coordinate 105,083, forward strand.
GCATGAACCAAGGCTAGTTTCCGCATAAATTCCAAAAAAATTATGGTCTTAAGTACCTCATCGTTCAAATCCATCTAAGTAAAAAAAATAGTTATGTTATCAGTCCAACTTAGAAAATTATGGGCACATGTTCTAAAAAAATAGTTACGTTATTAGTCTAACTAATTATGAGTTAGGATTTTAGTTTAGGGGGGGCAAGGTTACAAGATAAGATTGAAAACAAAATTAATCTAAAAAATATTAGTTTGCATCAATAAAAAAAAAAAAACTATATAATAAAATAAAAAAAATAAGTATGACTCTAATTATGACCAGACTTGACTACCAACTTTGACATTTGTTAATAGTCCTACCTTGTACTATCTGTAAAGCAATGATATTTTTTTTGACTTGCACGGTTGCATGTCCTTTGAGTGTCGTAGTGAAAGTTATTCCATAGATTGTTAAATTAGAAGTGCTCTTGCATATTCTCTTATATTACATATGTCTATTGTCAGGTGTTTGCCTCTTCGTAACTAGCTGCGTTTCTGTCAGGATAAGAACAATTGATGCAGTTATTATTACCCATTCTCATGCTGATGCAATTGGAGGTCTCTGACAGCACTTTCTAATGTTATTTAATGAATAAGTATAAATAAGCTATCATCGTTAACTTAAAAATAATGGTACAATAAGTATATGAATTAGTAAGAAAATATGGCTGACTTAAAAAACACTCTGTTTCTTGACCAAAAAACAGAGCATATCTCCTAACATGAAAGGCAAATAGCACTATTTGGATAGCCCCCATCGAGTGTAAAATTTGTAAACCAACTAAAACCTTTCCTCTCTTACTGACTAACATGTTATGCTTATATCTTTATCAGCAACAATTATGTTAAGAGTTATCGATTAGCATAAAGATTCAACATAAAAATTAAAACAAGATTTAATGTGGTTTGGCCAACTATAATCCTACATCCACTGACAATGCCAACAAAAATGAAATATTAATGACAAGATTTATAAACACTACCAATGCTTATAAACAAACCTTACACACGACTCAAACTAAATCCCCACACTCTCTTTCTCTCTTTTCTTTTTTGGTTTTGATTTTTTTTTTTTTTTAATGAATCAATCTCAATCCACAATCCCAAGACATCAATGTATACATTGGCTCTCTCAAACTCAAGATATAAACAGACTCTCAACACACAGCTTTTGTACACGTGCATTTTTCAGCCCAAAATATAGAAAACTAGTTCCTCACACAAACCCACACCACACCACATTCTTTAAATATAACCCGTAGAAACAATGATACATTTCTTAAATTTGTTCATAAATTTGGAGAAGATTGTTCACGAAACAAAGATAGAAAGTATATGACAAGACATGAAGTAGGAGGCAAACATAACAGAACCTGTAGAAACATAAGAAAAAGAAAGACTTACTTGTGAGCAGTAACCAAAACTTGCAGTAGTCAAAGAATAGCTTCAATGGTGTCTCACGAAACAGCAATAGCTTCACTTTGTAGCAAATAGGCAATAACGTGTAGCTATGTTTTTTTTCTTACGGCTGATTGAGAAAAAAATGGCTGATATTAAAGGGGGTATTTAGGGGTTTTAACAAAAATTTCATTAAACCTAAATCTATTCCCTCCCATTCCTCTCAATTTTGAGGGGAATAATAATTTGAGGTTTGGAGGGAAAAGGGAGGAATGAACATTCCCTCCTAATCATTCCATTCCCTCCTAAACTCCCAAACAAGGGAATGAACTTTCCATTCCCTCCGTTAAAACTCCCAAACAAGAGGAGGGAAGAATATTCTAAAAATATTCCTTTTATTCCATTTCATTCCCTCCTCCCAAACGGACATGTGTTATTTATTTATTTTTGCTGGATTAAAAAAAGGAGGTTTTTGGTAAAGATTCATGGAACTCACCTCACGTGACCCAACACGTTATAACATTGTGTATGTTCCTCCAATATAAAGTCACAAGTTGTAGAAAAAACAAGTTCTAAAACTGTCATGTCGTTTAGTAATGAGAGATTTTCCTTTAGACTAGGACGACATGTTGCTGAGACAGCCTTAACTTTTGTGGAAAAAACAACACGTGTTACCCAAGAATACTTTAAAAGTTTCTAATGGATATGGAAAATATTGGTAAGATCCTACTGTAAAAATTAAAGGCATGATAGTAGAACACAAATAATCAATAAATATATAAGGTTTAGGGACATACCTCAAAAAATTATGAGTAAACCCAAATAGATTACCAATAGCAACAAACAAGCTTGGAGAATCCTCACAAATCCGAGTTCCTTGGCAGCCTGTATTCTTAAGGCGAAATATTTCCCCTTTTGTGATATTCTCCATGCAAACCTAGGCAACAGCCCATCTTACACCTGGCGGAGTATCTTTAACAGCCTAGAGGTTTTGCGAAATGGTACAAAATGGAGAGTGGGAAATGGACGTCTAATCCACATTTGGGAGGACAAATGGCTCCCAAACCCCTCAACTTACAAAGTCATCTCCCCTCCTCGCCCTTTTGAGGACTACCCAATGGTCTCATCTCTCATTGATCCGGTGACTAGATGGTGGAAAATAGAGACTATCCGTGCTCTCTTCTTCCCTTTTGAGACTGACATGATTTTAAAAATTCCCCTAAGTTACAATCTGCCTGAAGACAAACTCATTTGGATGGGGAATAAGAGGGGTGAGTTCAAAGTAAAGAGTGCCTATTTTGTCGCAAACAAACTCCTTGACAGAAGGGATGAAGGGGAATGTTCTTCTGAAGATCCAAATGCTCAGATTTGGAGGAAAATTTGGTCTCTAAAACTCCGGAAAAAATCAAGATTTTCTCTTGGCGTGCTTGTGTGAATGGCCTTCCCGTGCTCATAAATATGGCTGCTAAAGGTATTCAAACTTCCTGTGTTTGTCCAATCTGTGATGAGGAGCCCGAAAGCCTTATTCATGCTTTAATCTCTTGTGATTTTGCTCTCTCGGTGTGGTCCCTTTGGAAAGACTGTCCCATTGATTTGCAGCTAAATGCAAAAGATTTCAATGATTTGGTGCTCCAACTTTGCTCCACCCTGGCTGCAATGTACCTGGAACTTTTCTTTGCAATTTCCTGGTCTATCTGGTACAACAGAAACAAGCTCATCCATGATGAGAACAGTTTGTCACCTTTGCAAGTTTTGGAGATGGCTAAGAACATGGTGGAGGATTTCAGGGAGGCCTCCTCGTTGGACTTTCCCTCACTTCCGTCTTCTCAAAGTGGCTGGACTGCTCCTCCGCCGGGCTATTTCAAGATCAATGCGGATGGTGCCTATTCCATTGATGGCAGCGGTGTTTCTGGTGTAGGAGTAATCATCCGGGACGAGTTGGGTGAAGTTGTTGCTGCTCTTTGTAAAGCTCTGCCTATGCACTACCCAGCCGAGTGGATGGAATTTTTTGCTTTGGAACATGGTGTACTCTTGGCTCAGGAATTGAATATGTCGAAGGTGATTTTCGAATCTGATGCCTCTTCGGTCATTTTAGCAGTTACTCAAGCCTACAATGGTGGCATTATGGGACATCTGGTGCAAAGCATTCAGTCCATGAAGTCTATTTTCTCTTGCTGTTCGTTCTACCACGTGAAAAGGGATTACAACAGGGCTGCTCATGAGCTAGCCCAATTTGCTAAGTGTAATCAAGCTTCCAATCTTTGGAAGGGTGTTATTCCGCCCCTGCTTAGTTCATTTATTTCAATCTGGCCTAAGTTGATTATGTTAGCTTTTGGCCTCTGTTGTACTCCTTTTCTTGTGTTAATGAAATACAAGTTTCTCTTCAAAAAAAAAAAAAAAATGCAACAAACATGTATGTGCACACTTGGCACACAACCTAAGCAGGATACTCCTCTCTATGCTCCTCCTTTCATGACAACTTTCAATGGGGCAAGCCACCATAATCTCTAGAAGAATGAGATGTATGGTTTTACTTTCATTTAACATTAAGAGTGGAGAGAGGGCCTAGCCTTATGTACACTAAATATTCACCCATTATTTTTGATGTTTTTGATTGATATTAATATTTTTTGAAATGGTCTATTTTCCTTTAACTATTATTATTAAGCTTTATATTTTCCTTTTTTTTTTTTGTACAACTAAATATTTTTTTCAAATTTCTCATTCTTCAAATTGGACCGAAGTTGATCGAATTAGACCAAAGTGGATAGAAATGGACTGAAATGCTATGCTAATGTTGCTCAACATGAGTGTAGCAACAAATATATATATATATATATATATATTACTATTCAAATTTTAGATATTATATCCTTCAAAAAAAAATTTAAAATATTTTATATAGATAAAATCATCACAATACAATCCCTGTTTGTCCTTCGTTTTTGTTTTCCTTTCTACACTTCTTGGGCCGGCATTCTCTCTATTCTATTCGAGCCTCAATTCCTTTTAGGAATGAGTTAGGGGATTTGGATCACAACATTCTCTAGTTGGACAAACTTGTACCAAAGAGGAGAATTCAAGTTAGTTCAACTTGTAAAGTTTTCTGATGGTTGAATGAGAGATCTAGAGTTATTACCAAAAACTGATTGGTGTCTTAGTCTGATGATAAAGAGTTATCATCATGAGTGGATGTCATACATTGAAACTCTCTAAAAAAAAAAAAAAACTTGTACCCAAGAGAGGGTAGAAATATAAAACAAGAGTTAGAACGATTCATGGACCAGGTTTGCGGTACCATCAATCCACCTCAATTTATCATGACATATGAAGGTAAAAGGAGCCATTAGTTTTTAGCTTCTCTTCTTAAAAATGTATGACTTTGTACCTACACGTAGTAGTAAAAAAATAGAAGTAGTAAGAGCATTGATTTCCCCAACCAATTTGCTATATCTTTTACACAAATACTGCACTTCAAGTCTTCACTCTTCAACGGCCCCCCAGTGAGATTAATTTTCGTGCAATATCTAATATACCAGTTTTTAGTTGTGAAAAAACATATTAGCTACCACCAATATATCTAACATTTTGTTGAATATTTCGACTGCATTGGAGAAGCTTGCTTGTGACATCCAATCCTACCTAATTTTATCATGCACTAGTCATGCTTTCATTGCTTCTTCCAACACCGCTGTAGCTCAAAAATATCCTTGATCTCCAATAGATAAATTTCCCCAAAAGAAAAAACCAACAAGGTAACTATTACAAAGGCATTGAAACGTAAGCATTGTGACATGCTCGGAAGTGCACTAAACAATTGGTCATAAAAAGGCAAAGTAAACCATCGTGTCAATCGAGGATTCAGATCCTCTAGATTTCCTAAGGAACTCTACCAGTAGATTTCTTTAAATCCTAACCACTCTTTAATGATTTAATGGTCAAGATTCTGCCATGTCAGCATTCCACTAACAATATTCTTAAAATAATAAAATAATGTTGCAAACAAAACAATTAATATTATTGTTAGTAGAATGCTGACATGGCAGAATCTTGACCATTAAATTATTAAAGAGTGGTTAGGATTTAAGGAAATCTACTTGGTAGAGTACCCTAGGAAATCTAGAGGATCTGAATTCGTCAATCGAAGGATTGCAATTTTGTGCAATTATTTTTATTATGGAATGAATCAATCATTTACTACTTTGATATCATATTAAACAAAATGGCAGCATCATCTAATCTAGAATTTTGTGCAATTATTTTCATTATGGAATGAATCAATCTTATTAAACAAATGGCAGCATCATCTAATCTAGAATTTTATTTTCAAAAAATCTATTCTAGAATTTCAAGATCCAAATAAATAATTCTTGTACTATGAAATTAAAAAAAAAAAAATTAAGTGTTTGATGCATTAATTTAAAAAAAAAAAGTATTTTAAAGAATTTTTTTATTATTAAGAAGAGCTAGTTTCTAAAACCTAAACCCTAAACCTCCTCAAAAAAGAGAAAAAAAAAGTGAGCTAGTTTTGGAACCATCATTAAGAAATTATAATAACTTATTCATTTCTACCGTTAAATGTGAAGGACACCTATGGTTTAAAACCAAATTAACCAATGGTTTTATACTATTACATCTTGTATCTTGAAAAATGAGTCCATTATAGGGATTCTTACGGTATGATACTTAAGAGATGGATGAGATAGATTCAAGCAGGGAAGACCTTAGAAAAATGCCAGTATACTAGGTTGTCATGCATCAAAAAATGTCAATGATAAATTCTCATATGAAACGCTAAGAATTCTATAAATTCAACTTTTAATTCTTGTGGATAGGGTTAATTGCTTCCCCCAGATAAAACATAGAGCCAAAAGAAACCAAGGACAAGCATTGAAGAGTTTTAGCAATCGAATGTACTAAATAAACAAATACAACATTGCATTGTACATATTCATAATAGGCCAAAAAAGACACGATGGATATATAAATTGTCGTAAGATTTTTGTGTTCCTAAGTCCCATCACTATCCTTTTGAAATTATATTTTTATCCTCAAAGACAAGTGAGGGTGAATAATGCCAGCCATTTTAAGTTCACATATGAAAAAAAATCTACATTACGTGAACTCAGGTGCAAACTTCTTCACCAAAAAAGAAAGCTACATTATGTGAAAAAGGCTATTATTTATAATCCCATCAGCAAATTTTTTTTTTTTAAAGTCATGGGCCACACTCAAAGCCCATCAACAGAAGTTTTTGGACTAGGTTTTGCAAGCCCTTCCTGAATCACGTATGAACGCGGTTTGCATTCGGTGCAGTGGGGGCCATTGCCATTGGTGTTTTGTCTGATTTTGATTATTGATGCAAGTTGGGCAAATATGTATATTTTTTTCGTTTGCATCGTTGTATTCCACTACTACGTTGTTATACTAACTAGTCGCTAACCCGTGAGATGCACGGGATAGTTAAATAAAAGGACAATTAACCAATATCACGTTAAGGTAAAAGAATTAGTGAGAGACTGATTTGCCCACCAAGAATTTAAAAGAAAAAAAGATTGATATAATAAAATCTAAGAAATTTAGAAATAGAAAATTGGGTTAATAATATGCATATTATAGACATTTTGCTAGTTAGCGTTTAAAAAAAAAAATGGATCTGTCATAATTAAATAAAATACAATGGGAATAAATATTTAATTTCTATGCTTTTCTATAGTTTAGAAGTGTTGTCTAACGTAGAATGTTATTGGGTTGTAAGAAAGATTTTTATAAAATGTTAATACCATATATATATGCTTATATTGTCAATGTTTCACTGCAGGTGCGTAGTTACTGAAACCTACAAAGTAATTTACAATTCTTAAATTAATAAAGCAAAATTCCCAAAAGTTATATATATACACCCACTCAAAACTGATATAAACTACAAAGATAAAAACAAATCTTATTTAGTCGTATTAATAACAATATAAACAATTCAAAACATGGAATATTATCAAATTTATAACATATAATTCCATTATCTTTTACGTTGAATCCAAACAAATAATTAATTGAAATTAATCCAAACAAATAATTAATCAACCAAAAATCAAAGCTTTAATTAAGAAAATAAAAAATCACATGAACCCAAAATAAAAATTCTCAATAAAGAAAAAACATATAAGGTAAAGAATTAAGATCAACCTACTAAGACGCAAATACCAAAAATCTCAAAACTTAAACCTTCCAAATTTTATAGAATCCCCAAATTCTACTTCAAAACCAAACAAAACCCTTCAAATTCAAAAAATTCATATATAATATACCAAATAAAAATTTACCACACCTTGGGTTGGAAGACATAGGTTGCAACTTTGATTTTTCTCCAAAAAATAGAGATGATTCATTTGCCGTATACAATATAAAATAATTATTAGAAATTTCAACCCAAAAACCAAACCCACAAAAACACTATCAAAATATAGAGATTAACCCAAACACTTAGAAAAAAATAAATTCTAAACATAACAAAACAATAAGATAGAATGAAAATTTCGGACACATATGAAAGCAAATAAAAAAGACAAAACCTACGTTTTTTTTTTAGTTGAGTCTCTCTCCTTCTTATTTTTTTAATTTTAAAGTGAAGTTAAGTTTAGGGTTTTGAGATGGTAATTGCTAGGGTTTTAAGGAGAGAAGAGAGAGTCCTACCAGGAGTCTAAATAATATAAACAATTCAAAACATGGAACATTATCAAATTTATAACACCTAATTCCATTATCTTTTACGTTGAATCCAAACAAATAATTAATTGAAATTAATCCAAACAAATAATTAATCAACCAAAAATCAAAGCTTTAATAAAAAAACAAAAAATCACATGAACCCAAATAAAAATTCTCAATAAAGCAAGAACATATAAAAATTTACCACACCTTGGGCTGGAAGACATAGGTTGCAGCTTTGATTTTTCTCCAAAAAATAGAGATGCTTCATCTGCCATATACAATATAAAATAATTATTAGAATTTCAACCCAAAAACCAAACCCATAAAAACACTATCAAAATATAGAGATTAACCCAAATACTTAGAAGAAAATCAATTCTAAACATAATAAAACAATAAGATAGAATGAAAATTTCAGGCACATATGAAAGCAAATAAAAAAGACAAAACCTACGTTTTTTTTTTTTTTTTTTTACGTGAGTCTCTCCTTCTTATTTTTTTAATCTTAAAGTGAAGTTGAGTTTAGGGTTTTGAGATGGTAATTGCTAGGGTTTTAAGGAGAGAAAAGAGAGTCCTACCAGAAGTCTCTCTCTTTTTTTCTTAATCCTAAAGTTTTTTTTGGTGAGTCCTTTTAAAAATAAAAAAAAATTCAAACCTATAGTGAGTCATTTTTTTTTTTAAATTCTAACGTGAGGTATCTTAAAAAATTATAATTAATTTTTAATCTTCAATTTTATATTATATATAGATAATAATAATGATGTGATAGGCCAACAAAATATATCTAATAGAGTTTTACTTAAACTAAACTATTGTAACACTAATAAATATAAGAAGATATAAAACCTAGAATAAAAAGAATCTAAAATAAAAAGAAGCTATTTGGTATTTTTGTGATAAGTTGATGTAGGATATTGTTATTTTGGTATTTTTATGCAAAAAACGTTATTTTAGGTTTAGGTGATTTATTTCCTTGTTTTTAGGTTCTTTTAATGTTTTTTTAGGTCAAATTTGGTTCCTATTATGGTTAGGTATTAATTAGGGCTTATTTTAAAATATATTTTCTTGTTGGATTCTATATAAGATATAAAACCTAAAATAAAAAGAATCTAAAATAAAAAGAAAAAGAAAATAGTGATGATATAGAAAATTGTGAGAGATTCAGAGGCTTCGGTTTTATATATATATATATATATATATATATATTAAGAGCTCATTGTGATCGAAGCGCTCAAAGAGTCAAACAGCATATACCCATCCCTTATCACAGATCACAGATCCTTCTGCTCTCAGTTCTCTGTTCTCACAAAGACAGCTTTAGCATTCATTCAAGTCTCTCTAATTCAAGAAATGGCGGAAGGAGCTCTGTTCGACGTTGCAAAGGGAATCATCGGGATAGCGAAGAGATTGCGCTCATCTCTGGTGTCAAAGACGAGATTACAAAACTTGGGAAGACAGTTTCTACTATCAAAGCTGTGCTTTTGCATGCAGAGGCGAAGGAACACAACAGTGAACGGAGTGAAGCGATCAAACCGTTGCTGAAAAGCCTTAAGGATGCCATGTGTGACCCGGATGACTTGCTGGACGAAATCTCCACTGAGGCCCTGCGACGGGAAGTGATGACCCGGGACAAGAAAGCCAAAGAGGTACACATCTTCTTTTCCAAATCTAATCAGCTTGCATATGATCTTAGAATGGGTCATAAGGTTAAGGCCATGAAGGAGAGGTTTGATGCGATCGCAGGAGATAGGAATAAGTTTCACTTAGAAGAACGTCCTGAAGAGAGACAAGTTGGGTATAAGGCAAGAGAGCAGACTTATTCTCATGTACATGCTGAAGATGTTATCCGGAGGGAGGATGATAAGAAGGCTATTATTGAATCTCTGTTGGATTATGCCAATGCTGAAGAGAATGTTTCGGTCCTTCCGATATTTGGAATCGGAGGCCTAGGAAAGACGACAGTCGCTAAACTTGTCTTCAATGATGAACAAATCAAGAACCATTTTGAGCTTAAATTGTGGGTTTGTGTGTCTGATGATTTTGATGTGAAAATAATTGTTGAGAAAATCATGGAGTGTGTCAAAAACAAGAAACCAGAAGACCTTGAAATGAACACATTAGTCAATGATCTTCAAAAAGAAATTAATGGAAAAAGATACTTGCTTGTGTTAGATGATGTGTGGAATGAGGATCGTGAAAAATGGTTTAGCTTGAAAGCTATTTTGAAGGGTGGCACCAGAGGTAGTGGAATATTGTTGACTACACGTAGTGAAAAAGTGGCAGAGATTACACAATCTAAGCAACCACACAAGTTAAAGGGTTTAGATGATCAACAGTCTTTGTCTTTATTTAAGAAGATGGCGTTTAAAGAGGGGGAAGAACCAAAGAATGCAAGCTTTGAAGAAATTGGGAAGGAAATTTTAAAAAAGTGTGTAGGAGTTCCGCTTGCAATAAGAACAATAGGAGGTATGCTGTATTTTAAAAAATCTGAAATAGAGTGGTTATTATTCAAAAACAATGAACTTTCAAAACTACCTCAGAATGAAAATGACATTTTACCAACACTAAAGTTGAGTTATGATTATCTCCCGTCACACTTGAAGCAATGCTTTGCTTATTGTAGTCTATTTCCAAAGGATTACAAGATTGACAAATCAAGTTTAATTAATATGTGGATGGCACATGGGTTCATCACGTTGTATGACGAAAAGCAATGTCCAGAAGATGTTGGTCATGAGTATTATACAGATTTGCTTTGGAGATCACTCTTTCAAGAAGTTGAAGAAGATGAACTAAGCAATATTTCAAAATTTAAAATACATGATCTTATGCATGATATAGCAATACAAGTAACGAGATCAGAAAGCACTACCATTTATTCAAAAGACAAAGTCATTGATGAGAAAACTCATCATGTGTCATTTGGGGATACATTGTACTCATCATTGAAAATTCCGATCTCATTATATAGAGCAAGAAGGATAAAGACATTTCTTTTGCCATGTCAACGAGGAGGGTATGTTACTTCAAATTTGGGTAGTTCAATTTATAGTGCAATTGTGGCTAGTTTTAAGTTCATACGCTTGTTGGATTTGCATAAAATGGGGATTAAAACAATTCCAAGTTCTATAAAAAAGTTGAAACATCTAAGATATCTTGGCCTTTCTGAGAATGACATTGAGATGCTTCCTAATTCTATTGTCAAGTTGTACAATTTGCAAACACTTAAACTCTCTTGGTGTCGTAAACTTATAGAATTGCCAAGAGATATTAACAAATTAGTCAACCTCAGGTTTCTTGAGATTGATGGGTGTTCGGGTTTGACTCACATGCCAAATGGACTGGGCCAATTGACTAATCTACAAACATTGTCAACATTTGTGATGAGTATGGGTAGGATCGATTCAGTGCCTAAGAGTTATGGCAGATTGAAGGAACTTGACAGGCTAAATGAGCTAAAAGGAAATCTATCAATTGAAAATCTCAAACAAGTAAAAGATGCTGCATTAGAGTATGAGGATGCAAATTTAAGAGAGAAACATCGTCTTGATACGTTGAACTTAAACTGGGAAGGAGAATACATTGATGAGACGGGTCTTGCTTGTGATGCTTGGGACATGTTAGCAGTGGAAGCCTTGCAACCACATATAAATCTCAAAGCATTAAGTTTAAATGAGTACGGGGGAGTGATATTTCCACTTTGGCTTATGACGCTCACAAATCTTGTTCGATTTGAATTATATTCATGTAAAAACTGCCAATATCTTCCACCGTTGGACCAATTGCCTTCTCTCAAAATTATCAATTTGTCTGGATTGAAGTCTTTAGAGCACATATCAGATTCAGAGAGAGATAACAGTGATTCTTTATTCTACCTATCTTTGGAGAAACTCAAGATTTATAATTGCCCTAATCTAAAGGGATGGTGGCGGGGAAGGAGGGATTCTCTTCCTTCATTTCCTCGTCTTTCTGGCTTAACAATTAGCAATTGCCCTCAGCTGACTTCCTTTCCTTTGTTTCCATATATCGAAAGTTTGATCCTAATTAATTGTAAGTGTAGCTTGAAGCAGTCATGGGAGAGGATGATGATAAACAACAAGACTTCAGGGAATCTACCATCAATCGCTTCTTCTTCTTCTTCTTCTTCTACAATTGTTGCCCCTCTCTAGTCTTCCGAAGTTGGTCTCTCTCCCAATGGGACTTCAATATGTCAGCTCTCTACAAAAACTCGAAATTTCGTACTGTCGTAGTTTGATAGCTATACCGGAGTGGATCTGCAAACTTATATCTCTTCAATCTCTTTCAATTTGGGATTGCCCTAATTTGGAATCATTGCCAGAAGGAATTGGTGCCCTTACCTCTTTGCAAACACTAGAAATTAGAGAATGTCCCATCTTACTGACAAGATGCATGCAGCAAATCGGGGAAGATTGGCGTAAAATTTCTCACATTCCCAATTTGAAGGGAGATCTGTCTTAGCAAAAAAGAAGAGCCAGGTATGTAAAAGTCACCATTTTATTCCTAACCTTCAATTAAAAAAAAATCCAAAAGCCCAATTCTTCTTCTCCCATGGTTCTCTCTCAACGTCTATATTTCTTGGTGATTAAATTTCAGATGAAGAAGAACCAAATGAAGAAGCAAAGCAACCTGCTCGTCAGAACTGGGACTTAATTAAAGCTTTTGGGTGCTGCAATTGTTCAACAACTCAACAAACAACTGACTCGCTGGTACTATCTCCTTTTGTTTCTTTTCCTTTTCCCTTTATCTAATTTCTTAAATTTCAAATAATTCCATATTTTTATTTGATGTGCTTCATTACTCATTGTGTAAACAGAGTCAATATTACTAGGAGAATTGAACTGGGCAACCGTGCCATTTAAATATATAAGCTTCCAATTTTCTGTTATGTCTACAGATAATGCCATTTATCACAATTTTTTATCTAAGTTAAATCACTATGGGATCATGCTTTGTAGCAACTATAAAATAGAAAAAGCACGAAGAAAAAAGAGAGATCACAGGAGAGAAAGACACTTTTTTAAAAGTTAAAAACTATTGTTCACGCTTCCATTGTAGAGATCGATCGAAGACCACCAAGATGGCGTGTTTAGCGACAGGGACAGGGGTCGTTGGTTGTTGTTCTCGCACAGTACGAGGAGGAGGAGGAGGCTCGTCGTTGTTGCTGAGATCGGAGGCTTTGTTGTTTTCGAAGGTATCAGTATCAGTGGTACGGATGGGTGAGGCCAAGAAGGGTTTGACGGTGAAAGCGATGGCGGTGGCGCCGAAATTCAAAGGGACGCAGAGGAGAGAGCAGCAGCTGGCGGAGATGATAGAGAAGAAGGTGATGGAAGCGAAGGAGGTGTGCGGCGAGGACGAGTGATCTATCTATAATATACTCAAGCATCATGGTTTTATTTTGAATGTAGCTTGATAAGTTGATATTTACAAGGAAAATGTTACTATATGTTGCCGAAACATCAAACTATCTAAGTTTTATCAGTTTGTTGATTTTAATATATTGTTGGTTGGTTTGAGCTAAAAAAACAAGAATTCTACCATTGACCTGTTTTGTAACACCAAATATACTTTATAGAGATCAACCACCGATTCATTATTTTTATTGTCATTACAGAGTAAATTCTGCAGGCAAGAAAAATCCTTTTTTTTTTTAAGCTAGTTTTTCTACTGATAATAACAGTGGAACCTGATGCATCATTTTAATGCGAGTGCTGCAGGCTTTTATCATGTACATTTATATAGCCAGCTTTCAACAACAATATGTGGCTTTCTCAAGTGATTCATCAATGGAGGTAACTCATTTACAATATCCTAACCTCCCTCTCAAATGTCCTTTGTCCTTATTTCTTTTGTTTCATCTTTCGCATCTTTGCATCTTCAGATACTAACATCAATTCTTGTTTTACTGTATTTCACATGCATCAACACAAGACAAGAAGTGGAGAGTAAATATAGGGCCCCATGTGTAAGTGATGTAGTGCTTTTGATCTCAAAGTACATTGAGATACAAAGATGTTTGCTTTCATATAGTCTACATATAGCCTCAATACTCCTGTGAAAGGTAAGCCTACTTATCTAAAATCGTAATGGTTTAACTACTGCTTTTGTATATTTTAGTATTTTATATTTGCAACTTTTACTTATCCTGTCTAATTCTGTTTCTAGGTATAATTTTTTTATGTCCTTTTTTTTTTTCTCCTCTAAATATCCAATGATACTTTCCATAGTAATGTGGGAGATGTTTCACCATTTTGTATAGCAAACAAGATGTGTTTGCATCATAGTGCTTTTTTTTGAGACATTTTAGCTTGAGGAAAGACATTTTATCCGGATATTCCCTTCTCTTTTATATTTTGTGTTTGTGTGGTGGGGTAGGGATACTTTTTTTTATGAAGGGGTGGGATGGGGATTTAAGATAAACTGTAATTAGCTGAGATACTAGAAGATCAAACTCAAGATTTGATTTCCTGATGTTGTAGAACAAATAGATCAATATAATTCTATTAGCCGAGATACACCTTGTTGGAATTTTTTGTTTAGTGGTTTGTCAGATAGGTTCAGGCTTGCTGGTGCATTTGTATTGCTGCTGTAAAGAGTCATTCTTTTGTTGTCCTGAGTTGTAATTGTCTTAGTGCTCTGTCTGCTGCTTCAGACTTCTGTTGTATTTGAGTTGCTGGTTTTTGGCTTGTTTTCAATGAAATTTCTGCCTGATTTTCCAAAATAAAAATAAAATAAAATCTAGCACCTTCTATTCTCGAGAACAGGAGTTCATCACCTTTCTAATGGCTTTTAAATTGAATACTAGACAACAAAAGCTATCAGACAGAAGAGAATAAATGATTTTATTTCCAGCGATTTGAGTTCCAAAGTAAAATTATAAGGTCTTTACACAATTGGTCCCTTTTTCTTCATTTTTCATAAAAATTTCCAATTATTTTGTATAAGTAAATTCTTTTCTGGGCTGAAGTTGGATTTCAAGGTGAAGGCAAGACTGTTCACCTAAACGAGTAAGATCGATTCTTTTAAACATGAACTTTGTCTCTTTTTGGTTGCGGGATGTTGAAATGGATACCAAGGCTTATTTGACTGAACTCACAGCTATTTTTCTCATTTCCTTTTTTTACCCTTTATCTGCCCTTAGGATCTTCGATATTTAATTTATGGCTTTTGCATTTAATAAAAAAACATGAGACTTTTCCTTTAACATTTTCTTCATTCTAATAAATTGCATCTTTGTATCTCAAATTGCGTTGATGACATGATGTGCTTCAAATATTGTTTAAACAGAGTAAAATTTGGCTCAAGGTGATATAAAGGTAATATTGCGGGGAGAATTAATTCTTGCAACCATGCTGCTAGAATTAGCTCATTGTATAGGAATTTTTCTGTCTCACATCCTTTTTATATGTAAGCACCTAACTTGCTGTTATATCTTCAAATCACAATCATAATAATAATAATGACTTGCATTTTTCTCTTGTAGCTTGGTCTTATTTGAAAACATAGCTCAATTTTTTAAAATCATTTGATAAATTCAAATAAAATGGAAAATATTCCTATATGTTATCGAAACAGCAAACTACCATATTTTTCTCACTATCAATTTTTTAATTATAGGTTGCTTGGAAAAGAAAAAGAAAAAGAAAATCTTTGGCATATGTTTCATAACACTAATTATCATATATTATAAAACTAGAGATCCAAAAATATTTTAATTATTGGTGTTGCTATGATAGACTAAATAATATAGTTAGCACTATTGTTTTGTGAAGCAATTCTTTCTATAGAGATAGTAGCAACAGAACTTGATGCATTAGGAGATATTAGCAGTAGGACTTGATGCATTATTTTAATGCGTGCACTTTCAAGCTTTTATCACGTACATTCATGTTGGCAGTTTCTCACAACAATCAATAGCTTCCTTTAGTGAACTATCCAAGGAGGCAACTCATACAATATCCTTATTTCTCCCTCTAGAGTCCTTTTTGTCATTTCCCCCTTGTTTCTTCTTTCACCTCTTTAAGACCTGATTTACTTGTAGATTGTTTGTCATTCCATATGATTTCTTGTTGACAGTTTATGTACTAATATCTATTCTTGATTTGTTCCATTTCACGTGCTAATATGATGAGAAGTTTAGAGTAAATGATAACCCATGTATAAGGTGATGTAGTGCTTTCTAATTCCATACTTACATTGAGATACATGGATAATTGCTTTGACAAAGTATGTAAATAAACTAATGACTCTTGTGAGAGGTGAGCCTATGTATCTGAATTTGTAATGGTTGAACAGTTGCATTTGTATTCCAGTACATAAAGTTTGTAAATTTTGCTTGTCATGCTTGTATCTGTTTCTAAGTATTATTATGCATGCATCAGAATTGTTTTGAAGATATTTCCCCATGGTCTCAGTGCTTATTGATGAAGACGCAAAGTGTTGGAAGGTTGATGTTGTTAGAAGAATCGTCCTACCTTTGAAGCAGACATCATCCTAAACATCCCTCTCCGCTACACCCTCCCAGATGATCAAATCATATGGATTGGAAACAAGAAAGGTGAATTCTCTGTCAAAAACGCTTACTATGTAGCACTTCCAATCATTCATCCATTTAATGAGGGTGAAAGCTCAAGAGATGATCCTTGCTCCCCTCTCTGGAAAAGGATGTGGCTCCTCAACATCCCAGCAAAGATCAGAATCTTCACCTGGCGTGCCTGCATGAATGCCCTGCCCATTATGCATTTCCTAAGAACCAGAGGAGTAAGCACAGATGGTATTTGCCATGTGTGTGACTTGTGCCCTGAAAATACTCTGCATGCCCTCATACACTGTGACACTCCCAAAGAGGTGTGGAGCACTTGGCTAAACTGTCCAGTGGATTAGGAGACAAATTCTGGGGATTTAATTGATCTGGCACTTCAGTTCATCACCAATGGCACCACTCAAGACTTCGAAACTTTTTTGTCAAAGCCTGGCCTATTTGGTACAACCTCGGAATCAAATGGTACATGAGTCAACCTCATCACTTCCCATCCAAATATGGGAAACTGCTAGGAGAACTGTCAAGGACTACAAAGGTGTTTCTACCTTCTCTTTTTAATTTATCTTTCTCTTCTTCATTTTTTTGGTGATAAGCATGGATTGGTAGAAAATTTGTTACTTTCTCAATGTTGCTCACCATACCATGAAGCTATAGACACATTTTGAGATAGGAAACCTGTAAAATATCAGGTAATATTATTTCCAACTGTTTGAGTTCCAAATAAATTTGTAAATATGGTCTTGGTACAGATTGGATATTTGAATCTTTATGTTTTTCATTTCAGATGATGAAATTTCAGACGAAGAATCAAAGAAACCTACTCTTAAGAAGTGGGACTTAATTAAAGCTTTTTGGGTGCTGCAATTGTTCAACAACTCAATAACTCACTCACTGGTACTATCACCTTTCTTTTCTTTTCCTTTCCCCCTTTATCTGCTCATAATATTCTCATTCTTTGACTTATATCTTTGCATGTTAAGCAAAAAAATAATGTGAAATTTTCTTTCATTTAATTTCTTATATTGAATAAATTTCATATTTGTATTTTCAATTGGGATGTATTTGATGTGCATTTTTTCCTGTTGTGTAAATAGAGTCAAATGGGCACAAGGTAATATTACTTGGGGAATTGAATCCGGTAACCATGCCGTAGGAATCATCTCATTGTACACGTATTCCCTTTGCTTCAATTCCTTTTTATGTATAAGCTTACAATTTTCTGTTATGTCTACTGATAATACCATGCATGTTATCTAAAATTAAATCACTATGGGATCGTGCTTTATAATAAAATATATAATTTTCAAGCATCATGGTTTTATAGTGAAAAGTTGCTTGATATTTATATATTACTATATGTTACCTAAACAACAAACTAAGTAAGTTTTCTCACTTTGTTGATTTAATATTGTTGGTTGGTTTGACCTAAAATAAAATTCTATCTCTGACATGTTTTATAACACCAACTATACTTTATAGAGATCAAGCACCTATTAATTATTGTTATTGTTATTACAGACTAAATATTGCAGTGAAGACAAATCCTTTTTTTGTTTTGGAGCTATGTTTTCTACTGATAGTAACAGTAGAACCTGATGTATCATTTTAATGCTGGTGTTTCAGGCTTTTATCATGTACATTTGTATAGCCAGCTTTCCACAACAATATGTGGATTTCTCAAGTGATTCTTGGACTTCTTGACTTGATGAGTTCCGTGAACAAAAGGATTGTTCGGTGGATGTTGTAAAATCATAAACAAG
Source organism: Quercus aquifolioides (assembly GCA_019022515.1). NCBI lineage: Eukaryota > Viridiplantae > Streptophyta > Magnoliopsida > Fagales > Fagaceae > Quercus > Quercus aquifolioides. The sequence continues at coordinate 123,544 of JAFHAW010000238.1, forward strand.
ACATTGCACTAATTTCTCAAGGTTGCTTACCATACCAGAAGGTGTTTGCACTAATTTCTTAAGGTTGCTTACCATACCATGAAGTTATAGACATTTTGAGAAAGGAAATCTATAAAATATCAGGTAATTATATTTCTAACAGTTCAGGTTCCAATAAAATTTGTAAATATGGTCTTGCCACAGATTGGATATTTGAATATGTATATGTTTTTCATTTATTTTTATTTTTATTAATGTTATTTTGTGTTCTTAGGTAGGATCCTTGAATGAGTGAATTCTGGAATTGAGTATATGTGTACAGAAGTTTTGTTCTATTGATAAGATTATATGCATAAATAATTATTTGGTTCTTGATTTGTGTCCCCATAATACATCCCCAATGTACTCGGTTTGGCACTTTTTCTATTATTAATAATATTTTTATGTTATCTATCAAAAAAAAAAAAAAAACAGTGATAGTGTGATGCAGAACAAAAACAAGTAAAATATCATTCTAACTAAATGAATACCTTGAAAGCTCAAGGGAAAAAAAATGGTATCTTCAGAATTTTCTCAAAATTCTCATGTAAGTATCTTTTTCCCCCCAATTTAAATCAAGGATAAGATGTATGGTATCTACAAAAATTTGAGAAATTTCTCTTGTAGACAATTGAGAAAGTTACTTTTTGTTTTTGCAACATCCTTACAGGTTTACTTCAAGGATAGTGATTAAAGTTCAATTTTATCTGGTACTTTTTTATTCTCATACTAGATACATATACTTTATCCTTCGACTCTTTTTTTTTTTTTTCTTTTTTTTTTTCAGAAGCATATTTCAAAAGACAACCCTTGTGGAAAAGCAGAGACAAAGGAAGAGATAGAAGGTTTTTATTATTATTCTGGAATAAATAGAGGAAGGGAGTATTAAAAAATAAAATGAACATAACATGAGGATAACAATTACAAAACAGTAGTTAAAGGCCAAAGTTACTGAAGAGTGACAGTCCAAGTGCCTATATCAATATGAACAAGTGTGAAGTAATGAAACACCATGTTAAGGCCCCACCAATAACAATCTCCATTCCAAACCATCTCTTTGGACCATAACAACCTTCATTCTTGTCCTGACCACTAGTTCCCTCACTTTTGGCACTCGTGGAACTCCCTGCACCTGTAGCCAGAGAAATTACCCACAAATTTAAGTAGTTTTCTACAATATCAAAAGAAATTGAAATGAAAAAAAGATTCATGTATGTTGGTTATATTACCACTAGGACTAGGAGTAGGACTACCATCACTTTGATTAGAACTTCCCAATTGGTAGAAAACTTGAGCTTCTGGTGAATTAGGATCCAAGTGTAGAAGAACTGCATCCATGACCATGCAAACAAATCAAATCAGTGTGTCAAATATTAGCCACTTCTAGTGACATTTATCCTTCTTTTTAAAGAAGTGTAAAACCAAAACCAGTCTATAGCATTAACCATTCACTCCTTACATCAAATTTCATAAAAACACAATTAGCTAGAACAAAACAACTCTTATAGCTGAATGCATACCAGGACACTGGGAGACATTAGCAGGGGCATTGCAAACAGAAGGCAAGCCCAAAGCAATTGTAGCATTAATCTGTAGTCCTAATTCAGGATCATTACGATCTCTGATGATGACACACAAGCACTTCTTGTTGTCCTTTAGGACTTGTTTAAGACCACTACAACAGTCTGGTGTAGGTGCTTTTGCTTGACCGCCAACGTAAGGTAGACATGTAGCCAGTCCTACTAGTTGTTGTGCACACTCCTCTCTGTCTTTGGCTGCATCTGCCATTGTATAGCTAACCATAACTGACATTAGCACTAATAGGAAGGGAAGTATCATAGTGCTTGGGTGTAAGGCTATTGCCATTTTGTTTACACATATAGAATGGTAGTATCAAAGTGCTTGGGTGTAGGGCTATTGCCATTTTGTTTACACATATAGAAAGAGGGGGTCCAAACTCAGTTTGTGCTTAGGCTATTTAAAAAGAGCTAGGTGGTAGTAGACTCTATCATATCATCTGCTTTGTCCTCGGTTGTCACTACCTTTATAATTACAATCACCAAGTTTAGCACTACTTTTGAATTATTACTTGTTGACAACATTCCACATCGATTTGATATGTAGTGCACTCTTAAGAATATCTCAAGAATTGGTATCTTACTAGATGTGGCATTCTATGATTGCAGCAGGATGTAAGAAAAGTAACTAAAACTTCATTCCTCTAAATGTACATGATGAAATCTACTAAAGCACCTTTTCTTTCTTTAGTCATAGTTGCTAGTAATACTGACCTGAGATAAGATAACGTGTGTAAAGAAATAGAAGATTGCAGAAGTTCTCCAATGACAACTTAAAACAAGACTTTGGAAAACATATAGTGGGTCACTTCACCTACCCCAATCAAAGGCAACAAATCGGTGACAATGATGCCCTTGGCTTTGAAATCATGATATCATTCACCGTTCTCAATGACATCAACATCGTAAACCCGTGCACTTCATTTTTATTTTCTCTTGCATAATTCCTTTAGGCTTGAGTTCATATTTGGGCACAGCATTCTCCAGGAAGGATGAGGTTTTGAGATTTGAGCTACCACAAATATTTGGTGTTAGCCTTAGCACAAACCCAAATAATGATCCACAGCATTCTCTATTGGAACTTTCCAATCCGCATGACCCTCTTTTGTTTAAACTATTTTGGCTACAAGTAAATTTGTCTAATAAATTCTATACTCAGCCTTTCCCATAAGTCCCATGCTTAAAAAATTACATAAAACACCTTCCAAGCTGTGGACTATAGGACCTTTCTAATTAGAAACCCATAGATGTGATGATTTTTCAGTTATGCACATTCATTTAAAAAAAGACAACTAACATTGTGTAAATAAAGATACAGAGCAAACAATTGTAACAAATTAAGAAAGTCATAAAACATTGTGTAATTGTTAAGATCATCATGAAGAGTTACCTATTGTGGAGATACTATTGCTGCTGTGTGAATTATGGAGCTGATACGGCTGCTGTGTGGAGCTGTTATTGCTACTTTAGACTAGTGGAGATGTTGCTGATGTAGAGCCCATTTGGATAGGCTGTTCACAAAGCCTTAACGCACATTTTAGACAAAACGTAATTTTGTAAACTGTTTGGCTTCACAAAATCAGCACGTTTGCATTTTCAAAATCCAAAATTTTCACGTTTACAAAACACTGCGAAGCTCTGCTTTTTCAGAAGCTCAGATTGGGTTACAGCTATTTTTTTTCTTTAGAAAATCAAAATAGCGCCAATACGATAAGAAATACCAGCTTTATCCCTTCTCCCATGTATATCTCCTCTATTTTCTCAGTCAGTCTATACTCCTCCATGTATATCTGCTACTCTATTCTCTCAATCTCCATGGGCTCTCTATTCTCTGTTCCTTCTTCTGTTTTGTTTATGGTCTTCGTTCTTCATCTCACTTGCCAGGTAACAATTCTCTGTTCCTCTTCTGCTGAATTTATGTTATAGATTTGGGCTTTTTGGATGGTGGGTTACATGATTGTTTGAATTTGAAATCAAAATTTTGGAACTTATTTTGGCTGAGGGATTTGTTGCTACTTTTGTTTTTGTTTCTTCATGGGATGTGAATTTATTTGGGTTTTTGGCTGCTTTTGAGACCTGCCCATTTTGGGTTTTGATTATAATTATTGCTTTATATTTGTAGACACATAGATATCATTGGAATTAGACCCCCATGTATTTTTTTTTTGGTGGGTTGGGAATAAATGGATATAGGAGTTTTCTTTATTATGTTTCTCATTGAAGAATTAGGATTGTGTTTATGGGCTTTAACATTCTTTAGTGATAAAAAGCTTAATGGGTATTGTAAATGCACTACCAGTATAGTGTTTAGTGATAAAAAGCTTAATGGGTATTGTAAATGCACTACCAGTATAGTGTTCGTGTGTCCTCTCTATGCAAGGTGCCCTTCTGAGTTTGACAGAATTTGGAATCTATTTATGTGTGTTGCTGGGGAGTTGAGGGTTAGATGTGTCTATCTTTGTGTGCTTGTAGTGGGCATAGTTCTGATAACAAAAGGAAAAAGAGCAAGAATACTATTTATTGTAAGCATAATTGCTCATGCCTCTTGGTCATATTATTATTCATATGTTTCAATCCTGGTTTTTTGCTATAAAAAAGGGGCATATGGACGTCTGGCAAAACAAGGTCAAGTCTGTCCTTCTCTTGAATAGCCTCTAATGCTTCAGTTGGCCTATCACAATGAATAATTGATATAGACACAAAGAAAAAAGTCATGACCATGGGATCAAATGTTGGCAAACTTTTCTAACTAACTAACTAACTAACTAACTATATATATATATATATTGGCCCCTCAATTATCAGTATGGGATCTTGTTTGGTTTTGGTTTCCATAATGACAAGCTGTAAGAAACAAAAAAAAAAAAGTTTTTACAGGGGATGACAGGACGTAATGATCAAGACTTCCTAATTTATGCGGTTAAGTTAAATGACAAGATTGCTACGATAGTGTTTTGTTTAAGCTAGCATGGCATGTGTTAGTGTCTCATTTTGCCAAACTCAATGTAGTTCAGGTCAACTCAACTAAGGCTTCATCCCAATTAAATTGGGGATTTCATGCAGCAAAAGTAAAAATAATAAATCTACTTGTCATTACCATTTTTTCAGGTAAATATACCCCTCGATACAAATGGCTTGAAGAGGAACTACCAAAAGTTAACTTGGTTGATTGTTCTAATGAATTCCCCTTGGTATAACAGCTGCAACTATCATTTTCTGCAGGGTGAATCCATGAGAGTAATGTATGAGGTGTGGTTTGTGAAGTAAAAAGTAGATGTGGTATTTGCTGGTCATGTTCATGCTTACAAACGAACTGTAAGTTCTTGATACTTCCTATTTATTAGTTTCTGAAATGTGATTTTTTTATTGTGGTGTAATCTGTGTAACACTAGTAGTTGTCTCTAATCACTTTTTGAACCTATCCTGCATTAATTGATCAGTATCATGCTCTGTATGATGAAAGCTTGCTTATTATGTTGACTCGTGATTGAGTTTTTTATCTTATTTGATGCATTGTGTAATCATCATGATTAATTTGATTTGCTTTTGGTTTATTTATTAATTTATTATTTAATTGTTTTTAATGTTTTTATTGGAGCTTACTATATGAGTTGTATATTATGGCCCTTTTAAAGCTATTTGTTGTTGGTGTTGTATTTCTTGGTAACAGAAAGATGATGGCTCAGCTGCATCAGTTCATATTACATAACAGGGAGAAGATGCTGCTCAGGACCTTGCATGGACTACTAGTGCCATGTGAGTTCTGTTCCTCATGATATAAATATGTCAATGTGATAAAAACTATGCTTTTGCTCTATTATTCTTGTGTTGCACCTATTTTTGTCATCAATGTACCTCCTAACAATCTCCTTCCTTACATTCTTATGCAGGTTTTTGAAAGCAATAGACAGATTTAATGATTTGGTGGTGTCAGTTTATGTTACAGCTGGTCATATCCTCTACTTGTGGATGCCTTATAGATGGCATAAATTTTGTGTTTCTATCATGAGAGAAAGTTAAATTTAAAATTTTTCTTTAAATTTGATACTGGCATTATGCATTGGTGAGATGGTCACCATTGTTTGGATCCTGTAAAATTTTAGATCTATAGTAAATTTGTTAGGAAAAATAAGATTTCTATCAACATAATTTTGTGAATTTCACAACTTTCATATGACGAAATATTTTTTCAACACTTATGAAATGCTTGAATTTGCAAAGATGCCCTTAGAAATTAGAGAGAGAGGGAAAAAAAAAAAAGCTAGTAATAATCAATAATTGCATCAACCAATAACAACAACTTTAATAAATTTTATTGGAAATATTCACCAATAAATCATAAAGAAGTACCATTAGGAGATTTTGGGTGATATTCATCACAACCTAAACAAATTATATATTTTTAATCATTTTCTAAAACAATTCTATGCTATACATTAGAAACCATTTGTTATTTGTCTATATCTATATAAAAAAAAAAATCACTAATGTGTGAATAGTTTTTTTAAATGTGTGAATAGTGCCGTGGGGCCCATTTTTAATATTTTTTATTGCGTGAACAGTAATAAACAGTGCATGAACAGTAATTTTTTTTCCTGCACAGTAATTTTACTGTTCACGCAGGAAGAAAAAAAAAAAAAAAAGCAGAGAAAACGCGGAGGGAGAATCGTGGACGCGGAGTCCAAACACTCACTTAGAGAAATATATGGTGTAATCAAACAAATGAGGATTATTTAATTGCAATTTTAACAATTTATAATCACATGCAAAACATGAAAATAAACGATAAAAACAATCAAAATGATTTCTAATGATGAAAAATATAGAAACCAATAGTTTTTTTTTTTTAATATAAAATCATATGAGGATTTTTTTTTAATTCATTAATATGTAGCAATTTCAAGCATAAAATTTAACTTGAAAATGAATAGCAATATTGTGAGGTCAAAGCCATCAACAATAACATAACAAATAAAATTTTCTTTTGCATAATATCTAAAATTGAACGTTGGGAAATTGCATATTAATTCAATATCTTTTTCTATCAAAAGTCACAACAGGAAAAATTAGACCATTTCTTTACATATATATATATATATTTTTTTTTTTAAAGTACCATTCCATGAAAAGGGGAAGGAACACCTTATATTAAAAAAAAAAAAAAAAATGCAATAACCCTATCTCCAAATGAAAAAATAAAAAAATAAAAGAAAGAAGTAAAAAAGTAGGGTTTTTGTGGGGGGTGGTGTTAAATGCTTTAAAAATATTTCGTTAAATACTCTAAAAAAATTCTATGAACATATACATTAGATACACTTTCAGCTATGTATGACATTAGAATAATATAAAAAAAAATTCATTTACATAAATAATTTTTTTTTAATCTGGGGGCCATAATTAGCTTAATTTTATATATATAAATTTTTTCTATTGAAAATATAGGAGGGACCCCCTCTGCCAATGAGTATAATAATTGTGAGTCAAAAGATATATTCAATTTATTTATAAGCCGTTGAAAAAATTCTCAAGTTTTTTTTTTTTTTTTTTAATTTGTATTTTTTATCCTGTTAAGAGGGAAAAATGTTTCACCATTCACCAAACTCTCCATCCTTAATATTTGATTTCAGATTTTTTTTTTTTTTTGGAGAAGTTTTTTTTTTTTTTTGGGAGAAGATTTCGAATGCTTTGGAAGTGGGGGAAAAAAGTAAGAAGTACCTCAACTTTTTTTTCTTTTTCTTACATTTCTAACTCATGTGGATCAATGCACCCACAAAGGAAGATAAAGAAACTAATTAACTTGAGGTTCATACCTAATTGCACCTTCACCTCTCTCTATATACCAACAATATTCAATGGGGTACAAAACTAACAGTCATAACTATTACTCTCCACTCCCATATAGTTAATTACTCAACCTTTGATTAATTTGGAATTCCTCCATAAGAAGCACTAACCTCAAGACTTTAACAATCCTATATGACACCATTGAAAAATTACAAACACATATATATGGAAAAAAAATGGTTTGAAAATTCAGAAAACCCAAAATAAGTTAACATTTAAAGATCAGCTAGCCATGAATGTTTATGTACCCAAAATAAGTTAACAATTTTATTTTATTTTTTGGCTAAGTAACAAAACTTTTAATTCTCTATATTATTTTGTGGTTTTGTTATCTAAGTGTAAGACCATAGTTATGGTTGTATAGAGCAGTTGTAATGTTTGACCAAAAGTCCTTAGACTCATATTTGACCCTCAACTCAAACTACCAGTCTTGCATAAACCATATGATTGGTAGATGGTTGACTTGTTGCAGACAAATTTTTAAACAACCCCTCTTCACCTTCTCATCAGTTCCTAGTGCTAAAACAAAAATTACTATCAAGTTTTACTATGAATTTCAATCATTTAGTAGACAGAATAACTGGATATTAAAACCAAGCCCTAGGCAATCATAATATGTGCATAGGATCTTGTGTAGAACATGAAAACATAACAATGAGACATGACATCTGCATCTGTACTTTCTTCTGAAACCATTTGCCTATACAGAGCTAGTAAATGAGGTTCGAAAGAACTGATTTGAAGAACATATAGAATTCAATTCTTTTTCTTCAATATTGGCAGTGTATATTAGATTTATTTTATTTTTTAATGTTTCACATGAGTAGGACCACTTACAAACCCAATCACCAATTAAAGAAAGTGCTTGCTATTTCCCCCTTTTTTTTTTCTACATTTTAGTCTTGTACTAGAAGCAAGCAATGCAAAATGAATCAAACAAACACGTGTAAGAAGTACAAGAAACACATGTTAACTTGTCACTAGACTCAAATTTGAGCACTATTTTGAAAGTTCCATTGAATTAAATAAAAAAGAGGAAAATCAATGAACGGAAACAACAATGATGGATCTTAAAAAGCATTTAAAAAAAAAAAAGGACCAGATAGACATATAATATTGAACTCTTGTTTAATTGTACAGTAACTAGTTACGTATGTAAAGCATATAAAAAATAAAAAGGAACACCCTCAAAAAAAAAAAAAAAAAAGAAGAAGAAGAAGAAGAAGGAAATACCACTATGCAAATTATGATATTCCCGTGTATAGTAACTAGTTATCCATATATTGTTTATAGCATTTATATGTCCAGCTGCCTAAAAATAAATTTAAAAATAAAAAGGTACTTTTTTAAGCAAGGGAATTATGTTGCTATTTGTTAGACTTCTTTCTTATTAGAGATCTCACTAAGATAAGCAATAATAAGATAATTTATCTCTAAAGCTATTTCATTAATAATGGTTTATTAGTAATTTCATTTTGCGTGAATTTCAAGAAAACTCAAGTAATATCTCCCCTTTATTTTCAACAGAACTAGGTTTACTGGTGATTATACTTTGTCATCCATGAAATGAGGTTATGTGAATTTTACCACAGCCAGCGAAGTTCTTAAATGCCCTAAATATTTCCGAACATAGTTGTTGCTAAGCCAAGTTGAAGGTAGCATGGGTTACCATAATCAAAAACCATGCCAACATACAAGGATAGCAGACTCAAGAGGTAATGAAAGTATACATGCTTGCAGACCCAAGGAGTCCCCTACCCTTTAAGCATAGCAATGCTGAATGTTGGGAAATTTAGACCCCGGTTGATAGAATTAACAAGTTTTAAACCCAAGTTGTTAATTAGATTTATTATGAATAAAACTTGTTAAAACAAACAAACATCAATATCATGTCAAAATCATGCAGCGGAAAAATAAATAAGACAAGATATAATGACCTAGGAAAACCAATGAAACAAACTAGTTTCACAGTAAAAAACCTGGGGGGAAACCTTCCCGAAAAGCAATCCACTATAGTAAAGAGAAGTTTCAGATCTAGTACAAAACCTTTGTCCCTAGACTCTACAATCCCCGTAGATGAACTCACAGCAGAAACCTTCTACTGCTTCAGAACCTCTGAACTCTTCAATATATGAACGCCACTCTTTGATGATGCACGAATCTTAGTATGTGATTAACCAATTGCGCGGATCCCAGTACGTGACTTAATCACCAATTAGAAGAAGATGTTGGCTGCAAAGTTCTTCACTTCATCAACAATGAAGATCAAGAAGCACTTGGTTACAAAACCCTAAGGCGCAAAAGACGCAGTAGCTTCTTTCAGAGAGAATAAGGCATCGGTCACCTTTTACATATGTTCTCCTTGTATTCTCTTATGTGACGGCCTCTAAAATAAGCCTTATATAGGTTTAGGGTTGTGAGAAAAGAAATCTTACACAAATACATAAGCCTGGCCCAAAAATCAGACCTGAAAATTCTGATTTCCATAACCTCGATAGATACCTCGATAGATAGTGTCTGTCGAGCCTCATTAAACCTCGATAGATAGCTAGGTGTCGAGGAGGTCTCGAGAAGCTGTCGAGGAGACAGAAGATATCTCGATCGATCCACCAGCTATCGAGAAGGTGTCAAGATTGCGATAACAATCAACTGAAGAGCTCGATAGATAGCCTAGCTGTCGGGAGGTGTCGAGAAGTTATCGAGCTATCTGTCCAACTTTATTGAACAACTTTTTTTTCACTTGTTTCTTGGTCCAATCTTCATGGCTTTAATACTAGACTTGAAACAAGGTTTCTTGAAGTATTAAACACATCCTAGATCTACACAAATATAAGTAAAGTGCGTTTTGTTAAAGGATTAGCTAACTACATAAAATATTGACATATGTTTTTAACAAATGAACCACATATGTCCTAACACTGAAGTGAGAGCTACATTGGAATCGGTGAAGCACCCTTCATATAGATTTCTGTTTAACTTTTTCCTTTTCTTTTTTTGGGAGGAGGGGGTGGGAATCAACGTTTTGGCCATTCTTTTGGGGAATGGTCTTGCTAACATACAAGATGCTAAGCAAATGCAGAAATAGCATTAATCTAGACCATACGTGTATGTGAATGCCACATGGTCCTGCGTTAAGTATTAGCGTTGCAGGAGATATGGGAAGCTTGACACTTAGAAAGCCTTTCCTTGATATACACATTGGATACAACTTCAATTCAAAATCTTAGGCCATTTTGTTTGGGGATTAACTATTACGTCAATCTCTCAAACTCAACACTTACATGTGAGCGCCAACAAGTCTTCCCCTCATGGCTCATGTTCAAGCATCTACCACATCTGACCGAATGGTCCTCTATATCATTCAGGACACTCTTGCCAATTGAACATACTAGCAATAACGCTCTGTTACCAACTATAAGAAATATTTTCGATATCATGTGATACTATTGAATCACAAGCGAGGACAATAATTAAAATAAGGGTAAAATATCATTTTCGTCCCTAAACTATTACAAAAGTTCGTTTTTTCGTCCCTAAACTTTCAAAAGTTCTATTTTCGTCCCTAAACTATCACAAAAGTTCGTTTTTCGTCCTTAAAATTTCAAAAGTTCTATTTTCGTCCCTAAACTTTCAAAAGTTCTGACGGAGTGCTGACGTGGCTTGATAGAGTGCTGATGTGGGAGGGACGAAAATCAATACGTTTGGAAAAGTTTAAGGACGAAAATAAAACTTTTGAAAGTTTAGGGACGAAAAACGAACTTTTGTGATAGTTTAGGGACGAAAATAGAACTTTTGAAAGTTTAGGGACGAAAAAACGAACTTTTCTAATAGTTTAGGGACGAAAATGATATTTTACCCTTAAAATAATTTTAACAAAAGGACCAAATCCTGTTCCTCTCTTTTCCAGCATTCCTAGTTCAGAAATTCAGAGCTTTCTATGATCATATTATTGACCCTCTATATTGCCCTACTCTCCTCAAATTCATCTACACCCCATCTCATATGTTTAACAAAGGGACCAAATCCTGTTCCTCTCTTTTCCAGCATTCCTAGTTCAGAAATTCAGAGCTTTCTATGATCATATTATTGACCCTCTATATTGCCCTACCCTGTATGATCATATGTTTAAGAAAGCAAGAAACATCATCCTTTCCTACTATACGCCCAAAACCAAAGTCATTCACTAGGTCTTCAATTTGCTAACAACCTGGACTTCAATTTTGCTAACCACTCAAATTAGTAAATTTGATAATTGATGTAATGTTGGGCAAGTCTTTTGGCAAATCAAAGAAATTCCCCTGTTGTCCAGCCTAACAGATGAATAACTTTACTTTCTTTTTGCATGATTTATATATAGGGCAGGATTCTTAACTCAAATGCATAATTTTTCACAACACATGAATAATTTAAGAAATGGATCCGTTGACTATTTTAAGTTCCACACAGCGTTGAACCAGATATAGATACAGATACAGAACATATGGACTCCAATTAACTCAACAAAATCTGAAATATCAAATTTAGAAAAATTGAAAACAATAAAGAAGCCATTTCTTTTGAATTTGGTGAACACAAGGTTCTCAAATTTAACAAAGCTTTACTTGTTACATAATGTTTCTCAAATGCGCTAACAGTTTAATTATATCCAGTGAAGAACCTAGGAAACTTTCTGAATAACTTTCATAGTGCTATCAAAGTAACCCCATTCCCTCCAGAGTCCAGACTCTATTGGACAGCCCCAAAAGACAAAAACTTTCTAAGTATAGTGTTGTTTAAATCCTAACTATGCAACCTGTTAGGACATATGTAGTTCACTTGTTAAGAACATATGTCATTCTTTGATGTAATTGGCTAATCCTTTGACAAAACGCACTTTACTTATATTTGGGTAGATCTAGGATGTGTTAAAATACTTTAAAAAACCATATTTCAAGATCAAGTCTTCAAGTCTGTCCAAGAAAACAAGCTGAAAGTGCAAGATTACTAAAGCTCGACAGCTAGTATGTGTCGAAGTTTAGAGAGCTGTTCAAGCCTGTAAGCTCGACACCTGCTCGACAGCTTCTCAACAGCTTCTAACTGTCGAGGTTTATAAAAATCAGAATTTCTGATCTGATTTCTTGGGATCCATGAATGTGTCTTTGGGCCTTCTTTTCTCCTAATCGTAGACATATAAAAGGATTGTTTTAAGGGCCGTCAAAGAGTTCACAGGTTGCACAAGCATTGAGAAAACTCTGTTCAAGCAAATTGTGACTGGAGACAAAGTTCTGCCCTAGTTCATCTCTTTTGAAGAAGTTGCTGTGTATGTGCACCTTTGAGTTTTGTGACCAACCATCTTCTTGATCTTCATCATGTGTATGAATTGAAGAACTTTGCAGCCAACCTTTCTTTCTAGTTGGTGTTTGAAGTCGCGTACTGGGATCCGCGTAATTGGTTAGTCATGTACTTGGGAGCCGTGCCTCAAAAGGGAAACTGTCACTACAGAACAAGTCCAATTGGGTATTGGGGTAAGGGTTCAACTATAGGTTGGTAAGGTACTTGAGATTCTTTTACTTGTAACCGCTTGTTGTGATAATAGTGGAGTTTCGGGAGTGGTGACCTGAAAATCACCCGGTGGGGTTTTTGCCGTTAGGTTTTCCCCATTCGTAAACAAATCACCGTGTTATTTATTTTCCGCTGCATATTTAGTGTTAAGGACATATTTTATGTAAATTGGCAAATCCTTTTGACAAAACGCACTCTACTTGTAATTGGGTAGTTCTAGGTGTTTTTAATACTTCAAGAAACCTTGTTTCAAGATCAAGTGTTGAAGTCATCAAGTCTGTCCAAGAAAAAGCAAGCTGAAGTGCAAGTTCATTAAATCTCGACACCTCTCGATAGCTACCTCGACACCTGGCTATCTGTCGAGATCTTCAGCTGATTCTTATCGCAATCTCGATAGCTTCTCGATAGCTGGTCGATCGATCGAGAAAGTTTCTGTCCCCTCGACACCTTCTCGACACCTCCTCGATAGCTGCTATCTATTGAGATTCATTAAATCTCGACACCTCCTCGACACCTCTCGATCGATCGAGGTTACGGGAAATCAGAATTTTCAGCTTTTTGATTTTTGGGCCAGGCTTATATATTTGAGTAGGGTTTCTTTTCTCACAACCCTAGACTTATATAAGGCTTATTTTAAAGGCCGTCACACAAGAGAATAAGAGAATATGAGAATAAGAGAATACAAGGAGAACATATTCAAAAGGTTATTCTCTCTGAAAGAAGCTACTGCGTCTTTGCGCCTTAGGGTTTTGTAACCAAGTGCTTCTTGATCTTCATTGTTAATGAAGTGAAGAACTTTGCAGCCAACATTCTTCTTCCTTAAGTTGGTGAGTGAGTCACGTACTGGGATTCGTGCAAAGGAGTGAGTCACGTATTGGGATTCGTGCATCAAAGGGTGGCGTTCATATATTGAAGAGTTCAGAGGTTCTGAAGCGGTAGAAGGTTTCTGCTGTAAGTTCATCTACGGGGATTGTAGAGTCTAGGGACAAAGGTTTTGTACTAGATCTGAAACTTCTCTTTTCTATAGTGGATTGCTTTTCGGGAAGGTTTCCCCCCAGGTTTTTTACTGTGAAACTGGTTGGTTTCATTGGTTTTCCTGGGTCATCATATCTTGTCTTCTTTAATTTTTCCGCTGCATGATTTTGACATGATATTGATGTTTGTTTGTTTTTAACAAGTTTGATTCATAATAAATCTAATTAACAACTTGGGTTTAAAACTTGTTAGTTCTATCAACCGGGGTCTAAATTTCCCAACTATTTTTCGCTGCATAATTAGTTTATTGGTGATTTGTTTGTGCTGTCATGCGTTTGCATGTTAATTAACTTAATTAATTCACTTGGCTAAATTAATTGGTTAATTTATCATGAGGGGTCAATTCGTTTGTGGCCTATCACAACCCTTTGAGCCTAATCCAACCCCAATTCAGGAAAAGAAGCATTACCCACATAAATATCCTCATGTAAAATCCAACTGTCTAAAAGCAAAAGAAAAACTGACTGTACCCTTATAACACCCAAAGCGGAAAGCTATTAAATTTACAACTTCAACAGCTTAAAAACCAATAATAATCATCAACTAAACATGCCCTTCATCCCTAGCACCAGAAAAAAACTATAAAACCCAGATACAAATCGAATTCTACATAACTGGAAAGAAACAAAAAGGGGTCAGAAGGAACATACAAATACAGGAGATAAGCTAAACAAAACCCATCAACGAGAGCCCCTCAAACTTTAGCAGAAAAACCCTTGTTGGTTACCGAAAAAGAGAAACCGATGTTGTTTGTTGAATGCATAGTTGTCAATATTGTACGATACATATCGTATCGTATACAAAAAGTTTCGTATCGTAAAGGTGTATCATAATTGCTCATGAATCGTCCAATACATAGATGCGTATCGTATGAATCGTATTGTATCGATGAATCGTATGATACGTACGATACATAGACATAGGAGTTTAAAATGGGTTTTTTTTTTTTTTTTGTTAAAATATAATGTATTATATGAAAATATAGTTATTTTGTTATTTTTATTATTATTATTATAAGTCTAAAAATTTAGAATGCCAAGAAAAATATGAAGAAAAAATTAATAGAATTAAACAACAAAAAATAGTAAATGTTGATAATAATGAAGAAAATATCTATGAAAAAATAATTTTGCAAGATGTTGAACATGAAGATAACATTGACTTATATGGAGTTGATTTGCCAAGATAATGAAAATATATTATTATTTTGGTTCATATATCATGTATTATCACTTCTGAGTTTAATAAATTAGAACGTGCATATTATAAATGAAGATGACGGATCATGTATGAACGGATGGAGGGTGGACGGACAAAATAGCCACATGTCATCTGACTTGTCCTTATGTGCTTTCCAAGAAACCCTAAGCGAAAAATACTTGCAGCACACGGTTAGCCCTAGTTTATGGAGTTCCAACACAAATAGAATTCGAGAAGGAAAAGAATTCTAGAATATACATGCATTAATAAGGATCTTCTCTATAAAGAAATCACTTGCAGAGCAAGCAAAGAAGTCTGGTTCTATTCGACTATAAAAATCCAAAGACCCCCAAGAAATAGGTACGCATAATTCACCCCAGCTCTGGCACTCTAGAGTTGTAGAAAAAGGTTTACTGACTTAACCTTCGGAGGATCCTTGGCCGGTACCACACTGGTACTCTCCTGGGGTTTTCTCTCTTTGATTGTGCAGGGATTGTTTTGAGTGCGCGGGGACTGTGTAGCTCACTGGTGATTTTCTAGGCTTCATCAGTTGGCGCTGTCTGTGGGGAATGCGATTTGTAAGCCATAACATTGCCTCCCGGACAAAAAAGTTGCATGGTGCTCACTCGCTCAATGGCAGCTACCAACGACGTTCAAGAGAATGAGCCACCCACGACTGCCCTCGAAAGACAGGTTCAAACTCTCGCCGCTGCTGTAGAACGCCTCACCAAACAAAACCATGACCTGGAAGAACAGCTGCGCCAGAAGAACGTGGCATTAAACACCCAGAAAGGAGATCAAGAGGGAACCAACGCTGAAAAAAAGAACCAAGAGGGGCCGGAAGGAAGCTACGCCCCAAGCAGACAAGAGCAGCAAGATACCAGCCGACCCTTCGGCTTAGATACGGCTCCCCCTCACATAGTTGCAGAGATGCAGATGATAAGGGAACGGATGGACCTTATGATGAACGCCCTCAAAGGACGAGTGTCCAGCGACCTCGATGATTTGGTCCACCGAACAGACTCGCCTTTCACCACATCCATCAACTCCTTCCCCCTACCGCAGAAATTTCGTATGCCGCAGATAGAAAGCTACGATGGAAGCAATGACCTCCTTAATCATCCAGAGACTTTCAAGACCTTGATGCACCTTCAAGGAGTAGCCGACGAGATCATGTGTAGGGCCTTCCCTACAACGCTTAAGGGTCCTGCGAGAATTTGGTTCAGTCGACTGGCACCTAACTCCATTAGTACTTTCAAGGAGCTAAGTGCCCAGTTCACCTCGCACTTTATTGGGGGGCATAGGTATAAGAAGTCTACTGCATGCTTGATAAGTATCAGGTAGTGAGAGGACGAGATGCTAAGGTCTTACATAACCAGCTTTAACAAGGAGGTTCTTTCAATTGACGAAGCAGATGATAAGATACTCGTGGCTGCCTTCACAAATGGACTGCGAAAGGGTAAGTTCCTATTTTCCTTATACAAGAACGATCCCAAAACTATGTCGGATGTGCTATATAGGGCAACCAAGTATATGAACGCAGAAGATGTGTTGCTGGCCCGAGACAGGAGACTTAAGAAGAGGGAAAGACAAGAAGACTCATGGCAGGACAGAGGACCAAAGAGGCCAAGGACTGGAGAACAACGGGAGGACAGGTGCTCGAAGCCCTCTACGGGGAAATTCACGAGTTTCACCCCACTGACTGCTCTGATTGACCAAGGAGCCTTGACCTTTCCCGGTAAGCTAAAGGGAGATCCTAATAAAAGGCCTAGGGATAAATATTGCCGGTTCCACCACGACCATGGCCACGACACATCTGATTGTTACGACCTAAAGCAACATATCGAAGCCTTTATACGACAAGGCAAGTTGCAGAGATTTGTCAGCAAGGAGAGGATGGACCAACTGCCAGAATAGGCCCCAGACGAGAGAATGACCGCCCTAAGCCACCCATAGGGGACATAAGAATAATAGTAAGGGGCACGACAGCCACTGGGTCATCCAAAAAAGCCAGGAAAACTTACCTAATGATGGTTCAGATCGTACAGCTAACAGGCTTCATACCAAAGATGCCACGGATGGACAATCCTGTCATTGGTTTTACAGAGGAAGACGCCCGATGACTTCACCACCCACATGACGATGTGCTCGTAGTCAACATACGAGTAGGAGATTACAATATGCACTGAATTTTGGTCGATAACAGTAGCTCGGCTGACATCCTCTACTACCCTGCATTTCAACAAATGAGGATTGATAGAGAACAATTGGTTCCGACGGACGCTCCTCTTGTTGGATTCGGAGGAACACGGGTATTCCCCTTAGGTGTAGTCACATTATCCGTGATGATTGGCGACTATCCCCAACAGATCACGAAGGAAGTAACCTTTCTTGTGATCGATTGCTCGTCCGCGTACAATGCCATCATAGGACGGCCTACCCTCAACTCATGAAAGACTATGACTTCGACCTACCACTTAATGATCAAGTTTCCTACGAATTAAGAAGTAGGGGAGCTACGTGAAAATTAGGTGGCCGCGCGTGAATGCTACATAGTAATGATGGAGATGGATGACCACCTCCAAGTCACTAGCATAGAAGAACATCGGATGATAACAGAACCCATGGAGGGGCTCAAAGAGATACCCCTTGACGACTCTAGAGATGACCGAACAACAAGAATTGGTACCCTCGCCAGCCCAATGGTTTGCTAAGCACTGGCAACCTTCCTCAAGGATAACTAGGACGTATTTGCATGGAGCCATGAAGACATGCCAGGGATAGATCCTTCGGTTATGGTGCACAAGCTCAATGTGTCGCCCACCTTCACACCCATCCGCCAGAAGAAGAGAGTATTCGCCCCTGAACGGGATCAGGCTATCGTAGAGGAAGTTCGCAAGTTACAAGAGGCGAACTTCATTAGGGAAGTCTATTACCCCGATTGGCTGGCAAATGTGGTAATGGTCAAGAAGGCCAATGGAAAGTGGAAAGTGTGCGTAGATTTCACGGATCTTAATAAGGCCTGCCCCAAAGATAGCTACCCCCTACCACGGGTTGACATCCTAGTTGACTTTACGGCATAACACTAGTTGCTGAGCTTTATGGACGCTTTTTTAGGCTACAACCATATCAGAATGGATGAAGCTGATCAAGAGAAAACTTCGTTCGTCACCAGCCAGGGCCTCTTCTGCTATAGAGTGATGCCATTCGGCCTCAAGAATGCGGGCCCAACGTATCAGAGGCTCATGAACAAGATGTTCACGCGGCAAATTGGTAGAAATGTCCAGGTATATGTTGACGATATGCTAGTAAAAAGTCGAAAGGAGGAAGATCATTTGATGGACCTCAGAGAAACGTTCGACACCCTTCGCTCCTACAACATGAAACTCAACCCGAGTAAATGTGCCTTCGGAATAACGGCAGGAAAGTTCTTAGGATTCATGGCGTCTCAGAGGGGTATCGAGACCAACCCATACAAGATCCAGGCCATAATCGAGATGGCACCTTCGAGGAATGTCAAAGAAGTCCAGAGCCTCAACGGTAAGATTGCAGCGCTGAATAGATTCGTATCAAGGGCAACGGATAAATGCCTTCCCTTCTTCCGCACACTAAAAAAGTCTTTCGAGTGGACGACCGAATGTCAGAAGGCCTTCAAGGATCTGAAGACCTACATCTCATCCCCTTCATTGCTTAGTCCTTCCCAGCCCGGAGAGAAGCTATTCCTCTACCTAGCAGTATCCTCGGTGGCCGTCAGTGCAGCATTAGTAAGGGAAGAAGGCAGGGTACAGAAGCCCGTGTACTACACAAGTCGTGCGCTCCGAGGTGCAGAAGAGAGATACCCACCAATGGAGAAGCTTGCCTTCGCTTTAGTTACCGCGGCTCATAAGCTCAAGCCCTACTTTCAAGCTCACATAGTGATCGTCCTAATAGACAAACCCCTAAGGAGAGCAATGAGTAATCCTGAAGCTGCTGGACGGGTGGCGTTATGGGCAATTGAATTGAGTGAATTCGACATATAATATCGCCCCCACAATTCCATCAAGGGACAGGTGATTGTCGACTTCATTGTAGAGTTCACCAACGTAGAAGGACATGGGGCAGAAGAGATCCCACTATGGAGCATCCATATAGACGGGTCCTTTAATAAGCAAGCAAGTGGAGTCGGCGTGATACTTCATAACTCGGAAGGGGATAAGATCGAATGCATGGTCCGTCTGGACTTCCCTATGACAAACAATGAAGCGGAGTATGAAGCCTTAATCGCAGGACTAGACCTCGCCATAGTTGTAGGAGCTGAAAAATTGGCCCTTTACTGTGATTCCCAAATAGTGGTGAGTCAAGTTAACGGAGAGTACGACTGTAGGAGTGAACGAATGAAGAAGTATTTGGAGCAGGTGAAGGATTGTGTCAAAAATCTCCAAGCCAAGTTCATTCAAATCCTAAGGGAGGAGAACGAACACGCCGACTGACTGGCTAAAGCAGAGTCAGCAGAACATATGGTCATACCCAGCCAGGTATTGTCTTTCATCTAAGTTTCACCACTAATAAACTGTGTCAGCATATAGGAGGTTGGATTGGAGAAATGTTGGACAACACCAATAGTGTCATACCTGAAGGAGGGCACGTTGCCAGAAGAAAAGGAGGCCGCCAATAAATTAAAGATCCAAGTTGCTCGCTTCGTCTTGATCAAAGACGTTCTCTATAAAAGAGGATTCTCTCAACCCTACCTAAGGTGTCTCGGCCCCGAAAAAAGCAGATTATGTTATGAGAGAAGTTCACGAAGGAATTTGCGGGAATCACTCGGGATCGCGCTCATTAGTGCAAAAGCTGATCAGGATAGGATATTATTGGCCAACCATGCAGAAGGATGCCCATGCATATGTGAAGGCTTGCAATAAATGTCAAAGATTTGGCAACCTCATCAGACAACCAACAGAGGAACTTACCCCTATGACGGCCCCATGGCCGTTCGCTCAATGGGGGTTAGATATCATGGGTCCATTTCTAATAGCAGCAAGACAGCTAAAGTTCCTAGTGGTCACCAAATGGGTGGAAGTGGAAGCCTTGGCCACTATTACAGAGAAGAATATACAAGGTTTCATATGGAGGAATATCATATGAGGTATGGCAAACCCAGAGTACTCGTCTCAGATAATGGGAAACAGTTCGACAACAACACGTTCAAGACTTCTGCTCGGAGCTGGGTATCAAGAATCATTACTCATCACCCGCCCACCCACAGGCCAATGGGCAAGTTAAGGTGACAAACCGATCCTTACTCAAAATCATCAAGACTCGGCTCAAGGGGGCAAAGGGTATATGGCTTGAGGAGTTGCCAAGTGTTTTGTGGGCATACAGGACAACGGTACGGACACCTACAGGAGAAACCCTGTTTCAACTAGCATACGGGAGTGAGGCGGTCATCCCGGCAGAAGTAGGACTTACAAGCTACAGGATAGGGAACCACGACGAAAGCAAGCATGATGAAACCATGCGCCTACAGCTTGACCTGGTGGACGAATTGAGGGCAACGGCCGAGTAAAGATTAGCGCAGTATCAGAATTTCATGGCCCAGTACTACAACTCCAAGGTTAGACACAGGGACTTCCAGGTTAGAGATCTCGTCTTAAGAAAGGTAATGGGCACTATGAGAGATGCTTCCTAGGGAAAGCTCGGACCTAACTAGGAAGGACCATACAGAGTGGCATCGTGGCATAGGAAAGGAACCTACCACTTGGAGACATTGGACGGGCAGAAGTTGCACCACCCATGGAATACGGAACATCTGATGAAGTATTACCAGTAGGCCATTGGCAATTAAACAAGCAACGACACTCCTCATTACCAATTTATTTTCTTTCTAGCTTAGTTTTTATTATCTACCTTTCAAGCCTTAGGGCAAGTTTTTATTTGCTTATTTTACTTTTCAAAGACAATTTCTACACGTGAGTTACCATTATAATAAGAGGAGTTATTCAGAATTACCTTGGTATATTTCTTACAAAATTAGTCCGCATAACGGGGTCTATTATTAATAGACAAATTCATAAAGTCCATAAAGTGGACGGGATCTATCATTAAATAGACAGTCACAAGTCCATAAAATGGACGGAGTCTATCATTAAATAGACAAAGTCACCAAGTCCCAAAAGTGGACGGAGTCAATCATTAAATAGACAGTCACCAAGTCCATAAAGTGGATGGGTTCATCAATCATTAAATAGACAATCACCAAGTCCATAAAGTGGACGGGTTCTATCATTGAATAGACAAAGTCACCAAGTGGACTAGTTCTATCATTGAATAGACAAAGTCACCAAGTCCATAATGTGGACGGGGTCTATCATTAAATAGACAAATTCATGTAGTTCGCAATGTGGACGGAGTCTATTAACTCATTTAGTCCATAAAATGGACGGGTCCACTATTAGATAAACAGAATTTGTCAAGTCCGTAGTATGAACGGATCTCTTTAAGACCATCATCACAAAGGGGACGGATTTTCTATTATACAGAAATTCGGTCCATTAAGTGGACGGTTATGTTACTAAAAAGACAAGCTCATAATCGGTTCACTAAGTGGATGGGTCAATTAGTGGACACGCCCAACCCAAAAAGCATTAAGTAGTTCACATAGTGGACGGATCAAAAAGTTCATACAATCTCATTAAAAGAATGATAACCAAAAAGACATAAAGGACGGAGTCAACATTACAAATCCACAATGTGGACAACCATTCACAACAAAAATAAAATGGACAACAAAGTAATTAAGTTGAAACCCATGAAGGGTTGAAGTTAAGACGACGGTTAAGTCAAAGTACTTAATGTTCTCCAAAAAAAACCTTTAGATTCAAAAAAAATAAAAATAAAAATAAAAATAATAAAAAACTACTTCGCAACTAGAACGAAGGTCTCATCCTTCCCCTCAGCCAATAATTCCTCAAGGTGACGGGCCTGATCATCTTGTAGTTCATCTCAGCCTTCAACAATTGTTCTGTCACCGTGGGCATTGTTGACGAGGGCATTCTCGCCAAAAATTTCGTTCGTGTTCTCAGAATAAACGAGTTGAACTGACGATTGATCCTGGATATTAATTTTGACAGTGGATACATCCAACTTGGGATATAAAGTCTTTACTTAACGAAAGGCGTCATCAAAACCGTCACCATAAGAGATTCCTAGCTCTGACAAAAGGTCGTCGGAGTCACGGTACTCTCGTACCGCAACTTCCTTCACAAGACGGATCTCATTTTCCTTGTCTTCCAAGACCTTTTTCAGTTCCGCCATCCGCTGGTAAAACTCATCCCTAGCTTTTTCCACCATTACAAATTTCTTCTCCTGGACCACCTTCCAGGCCTTCAGTTCGTTCAGCTTGTCCTCCGTCAACTTTGCCTTTGCACGTATACGGTCCAATGTTGTCTTGTGATTTAGACATCGTCCTATCAGCCCTTTCATCATAATCATGGCCTGAAAAATGGAAAGGAATAATTATTTTCAAACTAAGAGAAGAGGACGGATGAAATGAGGACGAGAAGATTACATGGGCGATGCTAAAAAGCCCCGTCTCCCCCATTGCCTCCGTCGAGTGATTACTTAAGTCCTCATAATCTTCAGGTGTTATGAGGGACAAAAGCCTCTCCAAGGCATATTTGGAGTCCTCTCGGAGGAGGATGGGTGGTTTCTCCTATGTGGTGGACGAACCCTTCATGAAGCCTTTTCCTGCTCCATGTTTTACAGGGGTAACCGTCTTCGCACCAGCTTCCAGCCCCACAACGGGCTTCAGCACAGTCTTTGGTCTTTTTGGTGCACGGTCTTGCTTCGACGGCACCTTCCTTTTTGTGGACGGGTGATTTAGGTCCGTGCCCTTGGGGATTTAACCTCCCTCTTCCTTATTCTTGGCTGCCTGTGCCTTGATCATGGCCCTCCTCTTAGCAGCATCCATTTCTTCCAAGAAGGATGGACAAACTTAGTTCTCAAATAAAGAAAAGTAATATACACAAGTGTTGGTGAAGGTCTTACGTTGGTGCATTTGTTCGTCGTAACAATGGGCTTTAGGGGTAGGCACCGATCCGTCACAATACCAATAAATGGCATCTAGTGTGACCAATTTGGCCCAAGTCCTCTCCTCTGGTTTTGTTTTGGCAAAATTTTTTTCCGAAAAACTCCACTGCTCGAGCGTAACTTGTGGACGCTCCCTAACTGCAAAAAGGTAATGGTTAAAAAAAAAAGACTTTGAAGAATTAAAGAGACAGTAGTTATTTACAAGACTAGTACGCTATAAGACGAGTGCATACCAGACGGAGACAATATGCCCCAGGTAGTGTTAACGGGCATATACTTTGTGTCCCCTTGACGGCACATCCATTCATTCCCCTCAAGGAAGAAATACCAGTTCTTCCAGTTCCTATTTGAGTCCGAAGTCTAGTATATGAGCCTCAGCAATGGGCTCCAAGGCACAAAACTGTACATGCCCTTTGATTTATCAATTTCATCTGGACGGTAGCAATGGAGGAATTCTCGAACCGTCAGCCTCCTTGCACCATTAGTCATAACCCCGTACAGGACCTCCATGCTGAGGAGAACCCTCCAGGTGTTTGGGGATACCTGGTTGATGGCAAGACCTAGGTGTTTGAGCAGCTCACGATGAAGGGAGCTCAGGGGAAACCTAAGCCCAGCCTTTAGCATTTGCTCATACACACCAACGCCCTCCAAACCTTCATAGTAACACTTCTCCGAGATGTATGGTAGACGGATGAAGATGTTATCTGGTATTTGGTACTTGACCCTAAGTGTCTTGAAATGTTTCTCTTTGATTGTGGAAGTAAATTCGTTCACCGTCCACTGGGGTAGCATGATGAACTCCCGAAGTCCATAAGGACCCACGACGGACTGAATTGGAGGCTCAGCCTCGTTCAGACCATCACTGGAGTCTTCTGGTCCATCCATCTCCAGATCCTCATCTCTTGAGGACGGAGAGGAGGCAGACGGGCTTTTTTCCTCACTTGGACCCTCATGATCTTTGTGACTTGACGGGTACACTTCCTCGTAGCCCGCCCCGTCACGGACAAATGACTAATTACTTGACGCACTAGACATAACCTACATGCGACGGTGAAACCTAAGGTTGATGGGTCTACAGTTTATGACGAAAATGTAAAATCTAAGAATTATAGGATGTTTTCTTCTAAGTAGGAATAGAATATTCACCGGAATTGGAAGATGAACGGTGAAAGAGCGTTGATGACGGATGTGGTGACTGGACAGCTTCGTTCGTCTGATAAAGATGATGGAGGTGCTCTGATCACAAATTTCAGTAGAAAGTGAAAAATGAGAGGAAGAGAGTTTGGTTTATATAGAGGGACTGCACAGAAGACGAAGGGACGAATTGATCCAAGAGAAAGGCCATTCGTTGAGCGACACGTGTCCAGGGTCATAAATGATTTCAAACCAGCCTGTCAAGGATAGGCGTGCTTCATCATAATCCAAATTAAGCCGTCACCCCATCGGCCCTTCCCTTTAGAGGTCACGAGCCCATGGGGTGAAGGTGGCAACTGAAGATGATTGATCATGTATGGACGGATGTAGGGTGGACAGAATAATAGCCACGTGTCATCCGACTTGTCTTTATGTGCTTTCCAAGAAACCCTAAGCAGAAAATACTTGCAGCACACGATTAGCCCTAGTTTATGGAGTTCCAACACAAATAGAATTCGAGAAGGAAAAGAATTCTGGAATATACATGCATTAATAAGGATCTCCTCTATAAGGAAATCACTTGCGGCGCAAGCAAAGAAGTCTGGTTCTACTCGACTATAAAAATCCAAAGATTCCCAAGAAAAAGGTACGTATAATTCACCCCAGCTCTGGCACTCTACAGTTATAGAAAGGTTTTCTGACTTAACTTTTAGAAGGTCTTTGGCCGGTACCACACCGGTACTCTCCTAGGATTTTCTCTCTTTGATTGTGCAGGGATTGTTTCGAATGCATGAGGACTATGTAGCTCACTAGTGATTTTCTAGGCTTCATCAATAAACATAAGTTAATTTGATTTATTTAGGTAGCTTTGTTAAATTTGATTACATAATTAATGATTAAATTGGTCATTAGTTGAAAATATTTCAAATTTATAATGAATATACCTTTTATACATGCATATCTATATTATTTTATAATTTTATTAGGTGTTTGTGTATCTTACGATACACGATTCGATATGATACACGATACAGAAAAATCAAAAATCTATTCACGATATGATTCACGATTTGACAACTATGGTTGAATGTTTGTTCTCTTCTTCATAAGCTCTCTCTCTCTCTTCTTCTTTTTTTTTTTTTTTGGGAATGTGCATCATCAGTGTCACCAACTGTGAGAGTCTGTCATTATGAGTGGACGCTATTGGTTGAAAGTCTCACTAAAAAAAATTGTGAGAGCCTATGAGTTATGGACTATCAGACTCAGAGTAAGAAGACCAAAAGACAGCGTTGTCCATGTAAGAACATTTTTTCGATGAAAATATCAGGGGTATGTTTGTCTTTTAGTAGAGGATGATTGACGAAGGAATGGGAGTGGGAGGTGCATTTGGGCGTGCCTTGTTTGCGCGCTTTTTGAAGGCTTCAAATTGAGCCCATCTCTCTCTCCTTATCTAGAACTTTGAAGGGTCCCACTACCTCTGATTCCAACTCCTAAAGATTTAATCTAGACTCCTTCTCAATCAATTGAGAATCTTAGAATAGATTTTGACTTGATGCGTTTTTTATAAAGTCAACTATACAAATGGGGTTGTGAAACCTTAACTAGTATGTCTATATGAACGCACATTAAGTATGACCTTTGTAGTATAACTAGTCACTAAACTATGCTATGCACGGGAACCTATCTATTTGTGAGGTAGACTAAAATAATTTAATTAAAAATTTAAGAAACTACACCATTGCATGATATGCTCTTGTATGACTTCAATTTGTTTTACAATTTGATGAAGAAGCCATTGCTTGAACGTGTAATGGTTTACAAAAAATTTGCAAGACTTACAAAAAATTTGTCAGACAGTTTCAAATACTTGCAAAAAAAAACTCAAAATTCAAATATTAAAACTTCTGAAAGACCAAAAAATATTAAAGAATCAGATTATTGCTTAGAAATTATTGAAACAAAACAAAATATATGACTAAAAAATAGAGAAATATATGAGAAAGATGAGTTACATTCAAAAGAATAATTTCAATTACTGCAAGCTTTTTTATCTTGTAAAAAAGGGCTAAAGAGAGTTTGGTAATTCATGTACGAAAATTATTTTTAAAAATACATGAAAAATCATAAAATAATTTTTTTTAACAAAGTAGAGGAGAAAAAAATAACATAAGAAGAGCTCATACCTCTACTCGGCTTTAAAAAAAAATATTGGGGTTTGCTTTACTTTTATAGTGTTCATGATTAACCTCACAAATTTGGAGATAAATTATCAATATTTGAGTTTGAGTTTAAGTTGGACTTGTTAAAGAGATAGAGTTTCACTCCTTGTTAAGTTTAGACTAAACAAAAATAAATTTTTTTTTTTTAAATGATAATGATGGGTTTGAGTTTTAGTTGGACTTGTTAGAGAGATAGAGTTTCACTCCTTATTAAGTTTGGACTAAACAAAAATAATTTTGTCGGTTTATATATATATATATATATAGATAAACTTTTTTTTAATTTTTTTAATTTTTAGTTTTGTTAGGTATCATTAGTACTATAGTATTATTTAATTTTTTCATCTTTTTTCCGAATGGAATTTTCTTTGAATTTGATCATTCTTTGTACTGCATTAATGGCTAGTGGGTTCTGTCATGGTCTTTTATTTTTTGAATAACAAAGAAGTTCTATTCTAAATGCTAAATAGCACATAAACAATATAGTACACGATATGCTCTGTAGGGGTGAAAGGCCCAGAAGTACCTATCTACATATGTATTCGGCCAGAGGCCCAATCCGAGAATATTGAGTAGTCCAAGGACAGATAAACACTGTCATAAGGGTTCGTGTTAGTAGGTAAAAAGGTAAGGTCTGATCATGATCGCCCAGGAGGGGTCCAAGGAGGAATGTCACCTCGGCTAGGCGAAGCCGAGGTTAGAAGATGCGGTCCGCCATCAAGAACAAAGTTTCGACCATTCTAGGGATGGGGATAAATATCAAGAAGGAACAGGATAAAGGAAAGCTATGAAATATCTAAGGGAAAGCAGCTACCACCGCATTGAATGCTCTGTCGCTAACTATCTGGCCGCATTAATAAGGAAGTGATACCTGAATAGTAGTTTCCAGCCTTACAGCTACTACCCAAAGATTTCAGGAAAGTGCTGATGGGACAAGGATCAACAGTAACAATTTGATCTGCACATGGAGGGTAGAGATGAAAGGGAAAGATAGTATAAAATAGAAGAGAGGCCCTGAGAGAAAGGGATCGGATTATTAAGAAAGAAACACTGTAGCAATCAAAACTATATTTGTAATCAATTTCAAAGAATACATATAAGAACTGGGCCGAGGACAAATTTCCTTAGATAAACCCAGTCTATTTTTGCTTTATTGTGTTCCAGATCTATTCTAACTGTTACCCAACTCATTAGAACCTAGTTTTCCAACCCGCTCTCTACAAATTCATTGTATTGGGCTATTTGGACCTAATTCCTTTTATCCATTGGGCTTGGTATCCAAAAAGCGTCCTTACAATTGGCATCGTCTGTGGAAAAATCCTTGTGTGATAGTGAGTGTAACGGTTAGTTATGATAGGTTCAAGTCTAAACCAAGAAGAATCCACAGGGTCCTAACGTCAAGATCATTCCCTCAATCTTGAGCGTAGAAGGGACTGGGAAGCTAGTGTGCATACCACCCATACTAGTGGAAGCCCTTCTTGAGGTAGGAGTCATATCTCTTAGGAGGAAAATGCTAGGAACATGCAGCTAGAGATCGATCATTTGAAGAGGAAGTTGCACCATGAACGCGAAGGCGAACTCTCTTCTAACGATGAAGAGGATGGTAGTTATAGACGCAGATCAAGGACTTCTCCTAGTGAATCTTTCTCGTATGTCGAGGATTACCACCGTGGGCATAGGAGCAAGAGTCCATCTTGCAAAGGCTTGGGAAATGATGTGATGAGCAGAGTGCTTAACTAAATTTCTAGATCACCTTTCCCGCGCAGGATTAAGGGAGGGAGACTTCCTCGGCAGTTCACTCAACCCACATTTACCATGTATAATGGTCGAACAGACCTTGTGGAACATGAAAGCCACTTCAACTAGAGAATGGTTGTGCACTCCAAGAATGAGGCCTTGATATGTAAGGTTTTTCCATCCAGTTTGGGGCTTATGGCGATGAGGTAGTTTGATGGCCTAGGTGCAAGTTCCATTGATTCCTTTAAGGAGCTCACCCGGGCATTTGGATCTCGTTTTACTACTTGTAGTAGGGTACCTCGACCCTTAGATTCCCTACTGTCCTTGACCATGCGAGAGGGGGAAACCCTGAAAACGTATTTGGACAAATACTGGGAGATGTTTAATGAGATAAATGATGACTTTGACTATGTAGCCATTAGGACTTTTAAGGTCGGCCTACCTGCCGAGCATGGTTTGAGGAAATCTTTGACTGGAAAACCTGCTGCCATTGTGTGCTAGCTCATGAATAGGATTGATAAATATAAGAGGGTCGAGGAAGACCAATAACAAGGGAAAGGGAAGGCTAAGGTTATCCCTCAGGAGATGACGGATTTCAGCTCGAACCGATACAACAATAACAGACCCTGAAGGGATTTTGCGGGGCAACCTAAGTCTACGGTTCCTCAGGTGGTCAACACTGTGTTCCGAGAGCCAGTACATCAAGTCTTGGAGAAGATCAAGAATGAGCCATACTTAAAGTGGCCAAACAAGATGATAGGAGACCCCACGAGGCACAACCAAAGTCTTCATTGCCAATACCACCAGGAATGAGGGCATACCATTGAGGACTGCAGAACTTTGTGGAATCATCTGGATCAGCTAGTCCGAGAAGGAAGGATGAAGCAATTTCTATATCATCCTAATGGCTTGTGGGGCCAAACAGGTTCAGAGCCCCGGAGAGATGCTTCTTCAAGGCCTCATTTGGGCACAATTAATGTCATCTTTGCTGCTCTTAGGAGAACTGACCCTCATCCCTCCAGGGTGATGTCTGAAGCTCGGCTACCCACCGAGGACTTTAATTCTAAGCCGAAGAAGGCTAGAGTAGAGATTTGACTAGCGTTGAGTTTTTTGGACGAGGACAAGATTGGAACCATTCAGCCACATGATGAAGCTTTAGTAGTCACCCTTAGAATAGGAGGGTATGATGTGAAGAGGGTGTTGGTGGACCAAGGCAGTGGTGTAGAGATTATGTACCCTGACTTATACAAGGGGTTGAACTTGAAGCCCGATGATTTGACAGCCTATGATTCTCCTTTAGTAAGTTTCGATGGGAAAGTTGTCATTCCAAAGGGTCAAATTAAACTACCCGTGCAGGCAGGTTCAGAGGTAGTGGAAGTGGACTTCATTGTGGTTATTTTCCCTACAGGGCCATTGTGGCCAGACCCTGGCTTTATGCCTTGGGGGCTATTTCTTCAACTTTGCATTTGAAGGTGAAGTATTCGTCGGGGGACCAGATTGAAGAGCTTGTTGGGAGTCAATCCATGGCTAGGCAGTGCCTGGGGGCTGCAATTATGCACCAACCTGAAGCTGAGTCCTCGGCCTCTGTTGAGGGGGGGCTCATAGCAATCAAGGACTCCGATGCTACCAGTGAATGGGCCAGCTGAGGAGGCGAAATGTAAGAATTTAGAGAGAATAGTGGTAGGTGATGATTCAGAGAAGTTTTTTCAGGTCGGGGCTTAGTTGCCTCTTCAGGAGAAGGAGGAGTTGATTGAGTCTCTTAGAAGGAATATTGATGTGTTCGCATAGAATGCTTATAAACCTCCCGGGGTAGATCCAGACTTCATTTGCCATTATCTAAATGTCAACCCCGCTGCCCTCCCTAGGAAGCAACCACCTCGGCGCTCATCTAAGGAGCATTTTGATGTTGTCAAGGAGGAGGTGAACAAGCTTAAGCAGGCTGGGGCTATTAAGGAAGTTTTCTACCCTGAGTGGTTGGCCAATACAGTGGTAGTGAAAAAGAAGAATGGGAAGTGGAGTGTATGTGTAGACTTCCCAGATCTGAATAAAGCTTGCCCCAAGGACCCTTTTCCCATGCCTCAAGTAGACTAGTTGGTGGATACCACTGTAGGCCATCCCTGGATAAGCTTCCTAGATGCCTTTCAAGGGTACCATCAAATACCTTTAGCTTTGGATGATCAGGAGAAAACAGCTTTTGTCACCCCTATTGGGAATTACCACTACAAGGTGATACCCTTTGGTCTTAAGAATGCAAGATCTACTTATCAGAGGATAATGACCAGGTTGTTTGAGCCATAGCTAGGCAAGAACATTGAGATTTACATAGACGACATGGTGGTTAAGAGTAAGTTGGAATCCGAGCATATTAACGATCTTGGGAATATCTTTGAGAACTTGAGGAGACACAAGTTACGACTTAATGCTTCTAAGTGCTCTTTTAGTGTTAGATCAGGGAAGTTCTTGGGGTACATGGTTACACACCGCAGAATTGAAGTTATTCCAGACCAAATTAGAGCAATTAACAATTTACAGCCACCTCGGAATCCCAAAAAGGTCCAGAAATTGGCAGGAATGACTGCTGCCCTAAACTGATTCATTTCTCGATCAGCGGACAGGTGTAGGCCTTTCTTCTAATTTTTGAACAAGTGGAATGGGGTTTGAATGGACCGAGGAGTGGGTCTTAGCCTTCTAGCAGTTGAAGGAATACTTATCTCGGCCACCCATTATGTCTAAGCCCGAGGTGGATAAGGTTTTGCTTATTTACATTGTTGTGGCTTCCTATGCGGTAAGCTTGGTGCTTGTATAGGTTGACAGTGGTGTGTAGAGACCAATTTACTATGTGAGCAAGTCACTACATGAGGCCAAGGTTTGATACCTACCACTGGAGAAGGCCATTTTGGTAGTAGTGCATGCTACGCGTAAGCTCCCCCACTAGTTCTAGTATCTCCTGAGAAGATCACTATTGAGAAATCCTTAAAACTGGGCTTCTTGACCATAAACAACAAGGCCAAATATAAGGCTCTATTGGTGGGGATGGCCATGGTTCAAAAAATGGGCGGAAAAGTAGTGGAGATATTCTTGGATTCAAAACTGGTCGTAGGCAAAGTGAGAGGGGAGATGGAAGCCAGAGATGTGAGAATGCAAGAATACTTGAATCAGGTTAAACACCTATAATCAGGATTCGAGTCTTTCAACTTGCTGCATATCCCTAGGAGTGGAAACACACATGCAAACTCCCTGGCCACTCTTGCAACCTCCTCGGCACAAGGCTTACCTCGGGTTATACTTGTTGAGGACTTGTGCAAGCCTACTGAGGTGAAGAGAGAGGTAGTCCATATCCATCAAATTAGGGTGAGGCCTAGCTGGATGGACCCTATAGTGCTATTCCTTAAGGATGATATCTTGCCCGAGGAGAAGTCAGAAGCTGATAAGGTGCGAAGAAAGGCTCCTCGATTTTGGCTGTTCGAGGACCAAAAATTGTACATGCACTCTTTTTCTAGGCCATACTTGCTATGCATACACCTTGAAGTATCAAAATTACTTCTTGAGAAGTTACATGAAGGGATTTGTGGAAGTCAAACAGGAGGCAGATCTTTGTCGCACAGGGCCCTCACTCAGGGATACTGGTGGCCGAACATGCAGAAGGAAACACAAGAGTATGTGAAGAAGTGTGACTAATGCCAAAAATTTGCACCAAACATTCACCAATCGGGAGGAGTCCTTAACCCTCTGTCCAGCCCTTGGGCATTTGCTCAATGGGGCTTAGACATTGTAGACCCTTTCCCTAAAGCAGTAAGGAATAAGAGATATTTACTAGTCGGTACGGATTACTTCACTAAGTGGGTTGAAACTGAACCATTAGCAAATATCAAGGATGTGGATGCCAAGAGATTTGTTTGGAAAAATATTGTCACTCGGTTCGGGATCCCTCATAGCTTCATCTTAGACAATGGCCTTCAGTTTGATAACAAAGCCTTCAAAAGGTACTGTTGTGACCTGGGAATTACGAATAGATATTCCACCCCGGCTTATTCACAAAGGAATGGATAAGCTGAGGCTATCAATAAGGTCATAGTGAATGGACTCAAGAAGAGGTTGGATGATGAGAAGGGAAAATGGGTGGAAGAGTTGTCACACGTCCTTTGGACATATCAGACCACACATCGTAGGTCAACAAGGGAGATGCCCTTTTCAATAACTTATGGTGCCGAGGCTGTTATCCCTTTGGAGATTGGATTCCCAATGTTGAGAATGAGTTCTTTCACTTCGAGCAACAATGATGGGCTGTTAGGGAAGAGATTAGACTTAATTGAAGAGTGAAGAGAAAATGTCATGGTCCAATTGGCCTATTATCAACACAAGCTCAAGCGAGGGTATGATACCAACGTGGGGCTAAGACCACTAGCACCTAGAGACTTGGTGTTAAGAAAAGTTTTGGATACTGCCAAGAACTAGGCCTGGGGAAAGTTAGGGCCTAACTGGGAAGGGTCATATCGCATCATATCAGTGGCAGGAATAGGTGCATATTATCTTGAAGATCTAGACGAAAAGGTTGTACTATGTCCCTAGAATGTAAACAACCTGAGAAGGTATTATTATTAATGAAAGCTTCCTTCACCATATTTTTGGTTTATTATATTATGCGTCATGCATTCTATTATTTGTTTGAATATCAAACAAAACCTTGGTTATGCCTGGCTCCTCGGACTATATACCTTGGGTAAATTGATATTTTAACTCATCTATTTAAGTATTAAACAGAACCTTAACTTTGCCTGGCTCCTTGGACCACATGCTTTAGGTAAATTAATATTCCCTGACATCTATTTAAGTATTAAACTGAACCTTAGCTATGCCTGGTTCCTCGGACCACACGCTTTGGGTAAATTAATACTTAATGACATCTTCCTAAGTATTAAACAGAACCTTAGCTATGCCTGGCTCCTCGGACCACATTCTTTGGGTAAATTAATACTCCCTAACATCTATTTTATAATTAAACAGATCCTTAGCTATACTTGGCTCCTCGGACCACATACTTTGGGTAAATTAATACTTCTTATCACTTTGCTAGTAGCAAGACAAAGCCTTAATTATTCCAGACTCCTTGGACTACATGCTTGAGGTAAATCAGTGCTTCTTATTGATTACTTAAATGTCAAATAGAATCAGCCACTCTAAACGGCAAAGATCTTCATTGTGATAACATGCTCAAGTGAATGCTCATGAGCATCACTTAAAGCATTTGTAGGAATATCTATGTCTATAGGATAATTAATTGCTCCTCTAGTCCATTAAACCTACCAATGAATGGAGGATTGAGTAGAGTCAAACCTGTGTGTATACTACATCAATGTGTGTGTTCTTAAATTTAAAGCCATACTTTGCTGAGGTGGTGGACTTAGTGAATCTAGCATGTCTTGATGCTGGTCATGTGATGTGTAACAACTATGCTGCCACTTATGCAAATTAATAAACAGAGTTATACTTCATCACCACATTTGTTAAGTGTTAACTGAAACAAAAATCATGCTTGGATCAATATGAACATCACAAGTATGAAAGAAAGACTTGCAATTTTCATTAAGATTAAGCCTTAGAAAAAGATAGAGTAGTTACAAAAAGGTTAACCTTGTTACAAACTTTGAAAATAAAAACAACAGTTAATAAAAGCAAGAAGAAAGAACTACACTAAAAGCTATTTCTTCTTTATTACAATTTTTTCTTTGGGAGGGGCTTTGATAGGCTGAGTGGATGTTGCCTCTGGGACCTTAGGGCCTTTGCTTGTAAGATCAACCTTGGCGGG
Source organism: Quercus aquifolioides (assembly GCA_019022515.1). Lineage (NCBI taxonomy): Eukaryota > Viridiplantae > Streptophyta > Magnoliopsida > Fagales > Fagaceae > Quercus > Quercus aquifolioides. Next base: position 157,719 of record JAFHAW010000238.1, read on the forward strand.
CAGGGGAAGAGTGGCCAGGACTATCTCCATTTTGTTAGACACTTCTTTCTTAGCAGGGGGTCTTCGGTGGTAGTGTCGGGCTTCGTGGCATCAGGGGCCACTCCCTGGTTTACGTTCTTTTCCTTTTCAATAACCTCGAGCTGCTTGGCCACCTTTGGGGGGTTGTTAGAAGAGGTTGGAACCTTGGTTGGACTATCCTTGCCTACTTTTGCCACCTCGGGGGCGGTATCAGTCCTCGAGCTAGTCGAGCCAGATGCTCGGATGGCAGGAGGGTAGTATACACTCTCTGCCTTCCTAAGTATAGAAGAAGCCTTAACCCCAGCTTGGTTGAAAGTTTCGTTCCACACTTAGAGGCAGTAGTTCCTACATACCCCCGAGACCTCAGCCCTAAGGGCTTCCTCAGTCCCACTCCTACATCATGTCCTTCTTGCTCGGCCTGATCCCTGGCCTTCTCTGCTTGTTCCTTTGCCTTCTCAGCCTCCTCTAGCTTCTTCTTAAGGGCCTTGATCTGCTCTTTAGAGGTGGCCAACTGATCCTTGGTATTGCAAAGGAGTATCCGTTGGCCTTTAGCCTGCCTTTCAGTGCTGTCCAAGGCAGCTGCAACACTTTTTCTCTCCTTCTCCTCCTTAATCAACTTATTCTTGAGCTCTTGAATACTTTTTTCGGCCATGTGGAAGGCGTCTACAGCCGCGATTTGCCTTCCCTCCTCTTCCTTCTTCATCTTTTGATGGGAGCTATTCACCATCTCCTCGGCCCTAAACGTAGCTTGGATGGCCTGGAAGGAAAAAGAAGTACAATTAGGAAAAAAAAAAAAAAAAAAAGAGAAGAAAAAAGACTTATCATGGCTAGGTCCCTCTTCAAGCTGAGGAAGACCTCATGCTACCTCATGGACCTAAGGTCAGCCATATCCTTGGGCAGCTACAGGGATTGCTCCACAGTGTCAGCCACATACCTAGCCGTGCCCTGTCGGAAGTCTCAGATAGAGGCGTCACTAAGGAGAGGAACTCCATCCAGCTCCATGCGTGGGGCCCAGGCTGAAGCTGCAGCTCGGTGGTCACCCTTCCTCTCTCCCTCATTGGCTGACCTCGTCTGTATACCTCTGGGTTGCTTGGCCCCCTTCTGAGGCTTAACTTCCTGGGAGAGGTGGGTTCTCCTTGTTTCTACCACCCCTTTACCCTTTTCCTCCCTCTTCCTTTTGTGGTCAACGGGATCACCTCAGAGGGGTTAGGTGGGTGAAGGGCTGGGAAGCCTGGTCTGGGCTGCCTTCTAGGTGCGTGTCCCCTGGCTGAGATTCCAAAAGTTCTTAGGGGGTGGACCTCTACTTACACTGTATTCCTATCTCATCTAATGTGTCAGCAGCTTCTAGGTTATGGCTGGATTAGGCTGGGGAAGAATGGCTAAGGTCCCCAGGTGAAGCCTCTGGAGATTGAGGTTGGTTGAACACCTCAAAGTTGTCCTCGGAGTCGAACACTTCAACTATCTCTTCTTCCTTTGAGATGGTAGGGTGAGAAGAATTGGCCTCTCCAGTTGTATACTGTGGAGGCAAGGTTACCTTTGGTATCCCTTCAGGTATGGGATCAATGGTGAGAATGCCTTCTAGGATGGTGCCGGTGACTATCACTATGGGCGAACACCTCGGCCTTCAATATCTTGTCTAAACTCGGCTAGTTGACAAGGCTGAAGTTTGGTATAGCAGTGTTCCTATCTGCAAGACCATCAGGAAAAAAATAAAAAAAAAAAAAAAAAAAAAAGCTGTTAGAAATAGGAATGGTACAAATCAAGGGAAATGGGGTAACTTTAAAATAATCATCCTAGATCTAAAACCCCACCTGGTTGCCCCTCTCTCGTCGGGCAAGGGAGGCCATCGTGTCATTCCCCTGACATGATTAAAAAATCTTTATTTAGGCCTTTGTTAGATTCAGGGAGGCATTGAATGAGCCTAACCTCGGGGTACCTAGATTTTAGGTAATACCCTTGCCCCTTTAGGTGGTGATGGTTGTAAACCTAATTGATATCATGGTGGGTAAGTCCTAAGCCCATCTTTTCATTAAGGGCATCTACACTCCCTAAAATCCTAAACATGTTTGAGGCACACTAGGTGGGAGCTAACCTATGAGTACTAAGAGCACTCACAACAGTGTAGCTAAATAGCTATATAGTTATTTTAGCTACACCAAAACACAAAAAAGAGGATTGCAACAGTGGAGCTAAAGCTAAAAATTTTAGCTTCTCAACTACAGTGCACATCTATCTTTAGATGTGCATTGTAGCTAAAAGGTAAATTTTTTTATTTTATTTTATTTTATTACACTTCTCTCTCTCTTATCTCATTAAACAAACATTTCCTATTTTCTTTCTCTATCTCCAGCTTCTCTTCTTTCTTCTTTCTTCCTCAATTTTTTTTCTCTCTAGATCGTCGACCAACTTCCTCATCTCCCTCATCCCTTAGCTCATCAGCCAGCTCCCTTACCGTTGTTTTCTCAGTTCGCAAGCTGTGAAGGCAGGCTGGTTTTGATGGGTGGGTGGGACCCAACGAGTTACAACCCTGTCACCGATGTGTTCGTCTATGACTTCACGACTTGTCGTTGGAGACGCGGCAATGACATGCCGTCTAAGCGCTTGTTTTTTGCTATCGGAGCCTTTTCGGGTTGGGTTTACATAGCGGGTGGGCATGATGAGAACAAGAACGCATTGGAATTGGCGTAGGTTTACGATTTGAGGAAGGACGAGTGGGCCGAGTTGACTCGGATGAGTTAGGAACAGGACGAATGCGAAGGGGTGGTGATTGGGTGGTGATTACCCATGGGAATTCTCATCCCACCCTCTATAAAAGGCAATCATTGGGATTACCACTTCTCCCTCTTGCCTTTTTTCGTGCCATTCGCCTTCCTTACAATATCGAATGAACGCTCCTGGAGGAATCCTATACAGAGCTCTAAAACTCTCTATTCCCTCCTCGGAGTCAACCAAACAGGCAAATCTACCCATCTCTAAGAGAGACTTGGAGGTACTAAGAAGATAATAAGAAGGAAGAAGAGCCAAGGAGAAAAAGGCATAGAAAAAGAAAAATAGATTGAAAAATAAGAGAAAAGATTTATAAAGACTTACACAAAAAAAGGGAAAACTCTCCTCGAACAGGCTCTTGATAGGTATGAGGGCACGAGAAAGTTAGGTAAGTTTGCAGGTTCAGTGTACGAGTGCCAAAGTGAAATGAAGGATCGATTTGTACCGTATTTATATCAAAGGAGAGTTACAAGCCGGAAAATTCCCGCTCGATTTCTAGCAAGATCCTCAGCCGTTGGATCTGCATCACACCATAGAATATGGGGAACATGGAGCCGTAAAAATTGAATGAAGGTGCGTCTCAGATGTCGAAGCGTCAAGAGCATGTCTTGGGCATTTAAAAAGGTAACTGAGAAATAAGGTGTGATGAGCACGGGGTAACTTTTGTGACATCGAAATCCTCCTTTCATCCTGAGGAGCCAAAAAGAAGAATTTCGAAGGGCTATTGTAGGGGTGAAAGGCCCAGAAGTACCTATCTACATATGTATTGGGCCAGAGGCCCAATCTGAGAATATTGAGTAGTCCGAGGACAGATAAACACTGTCATAAGGGTCTGTGTTAGTAGGTAAAAAGGTAAGCTCTGATCATAATTGCCCAAGAGGGGTCCGAGGAGGAATGTCACCTCGGCTGGGCAAAGACCGAGGTCAGAAGATGCGGTTCGCCATTAAGAACAAAGTTCCGGACCATTCCAGGGATGGGGATAAATATCAGGAAGGAACAGGACAGAGGATAGCTATGAAATATCTAAGGAAAAGCTATTATCACGGCATTGAATGCTTTGCAGCTCTACAGCTAACTCTCTGGCCGCATTAATGAGAAAGTGATACCTGAACAGTAGTTTTCAGCCTTATAGCTACTACCCAAAGACTTCAGGAATGTGCTGATGGGACAATGATCAACACCAATAATCTGATCTGAACGTGGAGGGTAGAGATGAAAGGGGACGATAGTATAAAATAGAGGAGATACCCTAAGAGAAGGGGATCAAAGAATTGAGAAAGAAACACTGTAGCAATCAAAACTGTGTTTGTAATCAAAGAAAAAAAGAAAAGAAAAAAGTAGGGTTTTGGGGGGGGGGGGGGGTTTAAATATTTTAAAAATTTTTTGTTACATACTTAAAAAATTCTATGAACATATACTTTAGATACACTTTGAGCTATGTATGACATTAGAATAATATGAAGAAAAAAAAAAAACTCATTTACAGAAAACATGTATTTTGAGAAAGATTACAGAAAAAAATCACTAAACCAGTACCCATTTTTCAAATCAAAACCATACATTCTCATTTGGAAAAATAAAAATTTACATTACATTCTAAAAACAAAAATCCTCCCTCCATCAAACCAAGATCAACCTAGATCCAATATCACACAAGGCAATCAAACATAGATCAACTCAACCAATCAACCATGCAACATCTCACCTCAAATAGATCCAAAAAATAAAATAAAACTCAAAACAAAACCCAGACCTATTGGTGAGCATCGTGTGACCCAGCAATCGCCGGCCACCACAGCACCACCCATCACTACCTACCCATCGATTTCAAACCCAAACCTTTCCCACCATTAAACACCACATGATTCACACCTCAAACCCAAACAAACCCCAAATTTAAAAAAGAAAAAGGAAAAAGAAAAATAGACCCACTGTCAAGCATCGTTTGACCCAGCAACCACTGTCCACCACGGCACCACCCATCACTACCCACCCATCTTCCTTAAACCCAAACCGTTCCAACCATCAAACATTAGACCCAAACAAAACCCAAAAAAAAAAAAAACCTATACCCACAACAACAACTCCACCAGACTGACCTTGCAACCACCGTCTCCACTCATCGTGACCCAGCAATCGCCATCTACAATTCATCATGATTTGCAACCCAACCACAAAGCTTTTAACGGCGGAGTATGGCGTGAGATTTGTGGTTAAACCGGCTTTGAAATCATTCCGGTGGAGGAGTTGTTGGCCCCGAGTCTGAAATTTTAGCTTTAAACTTGAGAAAGAGATATTTTTTGGCATGAAGAAGAGAGAGAGAGATTTTCTGGGCATGAAGGAGAGAGAGATTTTCTGGCGTGATTCGTGAAGAAGAGAGAGAAGAAAATTTGGTTTGATATATGGTGCTCAAACGGCATTACATGCCGTCTGTTTTTAAGGACCAAATTGGTCATTTTCAACAACTTTTGGATGTGTTTGGTATTTCCTCAAATCTCCGGGGAGGTTTCTGGAATTTACCCATTTTTAAAAAAAAAATTTAGGGCCATAATTAGCTTAATTATATATATATATATATATATATATAAATTTTTTCTATTGAAAATATAGGAGGGACCCCCTCTACCAATGAGTATAATAACGTGGAGTCAAAAGATATATTCTATTTATTAATACACCATTAAAAAAATCCCCGAGTTTTTCTTATTATTTGTATTTTTTATCCTGTTAAGAGGGAAAAATGTTTCACCGTTCACCAACTCTCCATCCTTAATATTTGATTTCAGATTTTTTTTAAGAAAAATTTGTGAAGAATTCGAATGCTTGGAAGTGGGAAAAAAAAGTAAGAAGAAAGAATAGGTTTAGTGAACATTTTATTGATGTTCAAACTTAAAGCAGCAATGGCTTATTTATTAATTTTTTACCAAGAAGAAATAAGAATTGTCACCCCCACAATGTCATGATATCAATAGTACTACATCAAAAGCAAGTACACATTATTTATTCATTATTTATTCATCAAGGTTATCTATTTCAAAAGGAATTTGGACCATTATTATTAAACTATATATATATATATATATATTATAATATACACATAGAAATGTATATATAGGAAATATAGTTAGACAAATAGTATGATAAAATTCACGATATATATGGCCTGCTTGGTATAGTACCCTTGCGTATTAATTGTCAAAAAAATGATAATGTGAGGATCATCTATCTGGAGTCTGGACTATTAAGATTCATAGGCCGATATTCAATTTTTTCACACAATAATAGGTCATCATAATATAAATATTCAATGGATTTAAAAACCTATCATATGAGAGAAAACAAAGTGAAAGTTATATCATAATCTTTTCATAATAAGAGTATGACTTTTTCTGATTTTTATATAATATTTATTTTCCTCTAATGTAACTTAATAATAAGCATTTTGATATACTAATTAGCAAATGGGAAGATGTCTACTAGAAAAGAGTGGTGAGATTTGTACAGAAAAATTATATATAGATGACATATTTATTAAATTAATTTTTTTTAAAAGGACAGAAAAATTACATTATTACATAAGAGATAAAGGTGTATGTGCATAAAAATAAAAAGTATGCAACAATAATATATAATGAAAAAAAAAATCATATTGACATCAGAATTGTGAATACCCTTTCAGCATATAAACATACAAGTTTCTGTTGGTGGTCTCTTCACTCCCATTAATACTGCATCAAAAATTATAATTATATATATATGACCGCTTTAATTTCAAGTCTTGATTTAAAAGAGAGGAAGAGTTCAACAACATACATTTGCAAAATCTTCAGCATATTCTCCCCACGACGGAGTGCAAAGTCTTTTGTGTCTTCCGAGGGTGTGACTATGTGAGAGAGACAACATTTAAGATTTAACTTTAACCCGGGGTAGGGGTTGTTGCCTTGTTGGTGAGATTTTTATTTATTATTATTTTTTTAATGTTATTTTGATACTTTCTATGTTATTATTCTAAGAACATGTTTGTTTCACTTTATTAGGTCATATTTACATTATTTTAAAATATCACATATTTTACCACTACATACTCTTGGCACGATGGTCACTCCCTAAGTGTAAGTACTTGTGAGGTGTTGGCGGACAAGGGTCGGGGTTCAAGTTTTCAAAAGGGAGTTTCATATACATATACGCTTAGATTGTATATACACTTAGATTAGATTAAAGTAGAATTTATATCTTGTATAAATATATATATATATATATATATATTTTTTAAATCATAATTACATTTTTCACGCAATTAATAAAATAAATTCAAAATTTTTTTTTGAAGAATTGAATTAGCTTTCTAATTTATAGATTGTAATCATAAATTGTTAAAATTTGGATCATAATAATTTGCATGTGATATAGCTTGAACTCAATTTTTTATATATTTTTCTTCTAAAAATATATATATATATATTTTAAAAAATTTTACAAGTTAGGCATGTGTTTATAGGGTCCTCTTTTTTGTCAATTATTTTTATTCATCTCAATAAGGTTGATGCATTTATTTAATGAGTTTTTTTTTTTTTTTTTTTGAATAAACTCAATAGTTTATAAAAAGCAATAGAGGATTTGAATTTTAAATATCTCAGTTAAAAACACCTAAAAGTAAAAATTGTTATTAACATAACAAAGTTTAATGAAAATTTTATATTTGCACTAAAAACTATGAAAAATATACATTGTGATGATAATACATAGAACACTTATATTTTTGGCAAGGAAATCCTACATCCTTGTCTATGAGAAAAGTGTGTATGACACAATCACTTCAAGCAATCTATTTATTTGTGACTCCATTTCGTTTTACTTATTGCCTACTTATTTTGTTCATTTGGTTTGGTAGAACTCTTTAAAAATTTATTGTATTTTTATACTGTTTCTATTTTAAACAAAATAAATCCTACACTTTCTTTCAATATAATAAATCCTGTACTAAACGTACACAAAACTAAACTCATCCTTAAAAATAGATGGGTAAGATCCATGTTAGTTTTTGCTAGATAAGCATCTATATTGATGAGTAGGAAAACATCTAAGTTGGCCCAGTCCATCTCCAGGAATAAAGATAAAGATCCAAGCAAAAGTAATGGCAATGGGCTACACATTATCCGCTTCTTTTGCGTCCATTAGATAGGACATGCAAAACTTCAAAAAAAAGATAGGACATGCATATTCAACAATGCTACAATATACTAAAGGAAAATCCAATGTGTTATTTATTTATTTTTGCTGGATTAAAAAAGGAGGTTTTTGGTAAGGATTCATGGAACTCACCTCACGTGACCCAACACGTTATAACATTGTGTATGTTCCTCCAATATAAAGTCACAAGTTGTAGAAAAAACAAGTTCTGAAGCATCATGTCGTTTAGTAATGAGAGATTTTCCTTTAGACTAGGACGGCATGTTGCTGAGAGAGCCTTAATTTTTGTGGAAAAAACAACACGCTGTTTGTAGGGCTGTCCAGTCAACTGCCGACCCGACCCACTCACCGCCGTCGACTAAACCCCAACCCACTGCCAACCGAACCGACTTCTCTGACGGATTGCTTCCTCCAGAACCCGACTTTGATGGGTCGGACGTCGGTTCTCCTTCTTCAAAATCCGAACAACCCGATTCGACCAACCCATAAATATTCTGGCGTTATTTGATAATTCCAGCAAGTTTTGAGATGTTTTTTGGCTAGATCTTGACTAGATTCAACGAGATTTCGCTAGATCTAGTCGAGATCTTGGCTATTTCCGGCGAAAACTCAAAGGATTTGGCTGATTTTCATTGTTTTCTAGCTGGATTTTTCTTATTTTCCAGATCTCAACTCCGACCGAACCCGATTGCCGCTTGTTGATGTTCCAACCCATCCGAACCGACTTCTCCAATGGTCGACGGCGGGTTGAAAGCTTGCCCACCTGATCTAGTCTGGTCGGTTTCGGGTTGGGCACAAACTTGACTCGGACCGACCTGTGGATAGGCCTAGCTGTTTGTCTACATCTGTCTTTAATCTTCGTTTCTTGTACTGCTTTAATAAATTTCCAAAACGTTTTACTAATAAGTAATGCATTTGAAAGTGAGACTTGCTTGTAGGTACGCAAGTGTGGGTTTTGGTTGAACCCAAGTAGGGCTGTCCAGTCAACCGCCGACCCAACCCACCCGTCGCCGCCGATCGAACCCCGACCGGCCGCCGACTAAACCGACTTCTCCAACGGTCGGCGACAGATTGCTTCCTCCAGAACTCGACTTTGATGGGTCGGACGTTGGTTCTCCTTCTTCAAAATCCGAGCAACCCAATCCGACCAACCCATACATATTCTGGCATTATTTGATAATTTCGACGAGTTTTGAGATGTTTTTTGGCTAGATCTTGACTAGATCCGGTGAGATTTCACTAGATCTAGTTGAGTTCTTGGCTAGATTCAGCGAGATTTCGCCAGATCTAGTTGAGATCTTGGCTATTTTCGGAGAAAACTCAAAGGATTTGGCCGATTTTCATCGTTTTCTAGCCGAATTTTCCTTATTTTCCAGATCTCGACTTCGACCGAACCCGACCGCCGCTCATTGATGTTCCAACCCGTCCGAACCGACTTCTTCGACAGTTGGCGGCGGGTTGAAAGTTTGCCCACCTGATTTGGTTAGGTCGTTTTCGGGTTGGGCACTTGACCCGGACCGACCCGTGGACAGGCCTAAACCCAAGAATACTTTAAAAGTTTCTAATGGATATGGAAAATATTGGTAAGGTCCTTCTGTAAAAATTAAAGGCATGATAGTAGAACACAAATAATCAATAAATATATAAGGTTTAGGGACATACCTCAAAAAATTATTAGTAAACCCAAATAGATTACCAATAGCAACAAACATGTATGTGCACACTTGCACAAAACCTAAGCAGATACTCCTCTCCATGCTCCTCCTTTCATGACAGCTTTCAATGGGGCAAGCAACCATAATCTCTAGAAGAATGAGATCTATGGTTTTACTTTCATTTAACGTTAAGAGTGGAGAGAGGGCCTAGCCTTATATACACTAAATATTCACCCATTATTTTTGATGTTTTTGATTGATATTAATATTTTTTGAAGTGGTCCATTTTCTTTTAACTATTATTATTATGCTTTATATTTTCTTTTTCTTTTTTTTGTACAACTAAATATTTTTTTCAAATTTCTCATTCTTCGAATTGGACCGAAGTTGATCGATTAGACCAAAGTGGATAGAAATGGACCGAAATGGACCAAAATGCTATGCTAATGTTGCTCAACATGAGTGTAGCAACAAATATATATACATATATATTACTATTCAAATTTTAGATATTATATCCTTCAAAAAAAAAACTTTAAAATATTTTATATATATATATATATATATATAATCATCACAATATAATCCCTGTTTGTCCTTCATTTTTGTTTTCCTTTCTACACTTTTTGGGCCAGCATTCTCTCTATTCTATTCGGGCCTCAATTCCTTTTAGGAATGAGTTAGGGGATTTGGACCACAACATTCTCCGGTTGGACAAATTTGTACCAAAGAGGTGAATTCAAGTTAGTTCAATTTGTAAAGTTTTCTGATGATTGAATGAGAGATCTAGAGTTATCACCAAAAACTGATTGGTATTTTAGTCTGATGATAAAGAGTTATCATCATGAGTGAACGTCATAAATTGAAACTCTCTAAAAAGAAAAAGCTTGTACTCAAGAGAGGGTAGAAATATAAAACAAGAGTTAGAACGATTCATGGACCAAGTTTGCGGTACCATCAATCCACCTCAATTTATCATGACATATGAAGGTACAAGGAGCCATTAGTTTTTAGCTTCTCTTCTTAAAAATGTATGACTTTGTACCTACACGTAGTAGTAAAAAAATAGAAGTAGTAAGAGCATTGATTTCCCCAACCAATTTGCTATATCTTTTACACAAATACTGCACTTCAAGTCTTCACTCTTCAACGGCCCCCCAATGAGATTAATTTTCGTGCGATATCTAATATACCAGTTTTTAGCTGTGAAAAAACATATTAGCTACCACCAATATATCTAACATTTTGTTGAATATTTCGACTGCATTGGAGAAGTTTGCTTGTGACATCCAATCCTACCTAATTTTATCACGCACTAGTCATGCTTTCATTGCTTCTTCCAACACCGCCATAGCTCAAAAATATCCTTGATCTCCAATAGATAAATTTCCCCCCCAAAAAAAACCAACAAGGTAACTATTACAAAGGCATTGAAACGTAAGCATTGTGACATGCTCGGAAGTGCACTAAACAATTGGTCTTAAAAAGGCAAAGTAAACCATCGTGTCAATCAAAGGATTGCAATTTTGTGCAATTATTTTTATTACGGAATAAATCAATCATTTACTACTTTGATATCATATTAAACAAAATGGCAGCATCATCTAATCTAGAATTTTGTGCAATTATTTTCATTACAGAATGAATCAATCTTATTAAACACATGGCAGCATCATCTAATCTAGAATTTTTTTTTCAAAAAATCTATTCTAGAATTTCAAGATCCAAATAAATAATTCTTGTACTATGAAATTAAAAAAAAAAAAAAAAAAAGTGTTTGGTGCATTAATTTTTTTTTTTAAAAGTATTTTAAAGAATTTTTTTATTATTAAGAAGAGCTAGTTTCTAAAACCTAAACCCTAAACCGCCTCAAAAAAGAAAAAAAAAAGAGCTAGTTTTGGAACCATCATTAAGAAATTATAATAACTTATTCATTTCTACCATTAAATGTGAAGGACACCTATGGTTTAAAACCAAATTAACCAATGGTTTTATACTATTACATCTTGTATCTTGAAAAATGAGTCCATTATAGGGATTCTTACGGTATGATACTCAAGAGATGGATGAGATAGATTCAAGCAGGGAAGACCTTAGAAAAATGCCAACATACTAGGTAGTCATGCATCAAAAAATGTCAATGATAAATTCTCACATGAAACGCTAAGAATTCTATAAATTCAACTTTTACTTCTTGTGGATAGGGTTAATTGCTTCCTCCAGATAAAACATAGAGTCAAAAGAAACCAAAGACTAGCATTGAAGAGCTTTAGCAATCGAATGTACTAAATAAACAAATATAACATTGCATTGTACATATTCATAATAGGCCAAAAAAAGACACAATGGATATATAAATTGTTGTAAGATTTTTGTCTTCTTAAATCTCATTCATTCAATTCTCTCTAATTCAAGAAATGGCGGAAGGTGCTCTGTTCGACGTTGCTAAGGGAATCATCGGGATAGCGGGCAAGCTAGCAGCCAAAGAGATTGCGCTCATAGGTGGTGTCAAAGACGAGATTACAAAACTTGGGGAGACAGTTTCCACTATCAAAGCTGTGCTTCTGGATGCAGAGGCGAAGCAACACAACAGTGAAGTGAGTGAAGCGATCAAACTGTGGCTGAAAAGGCTTAAGGATGCCATGTGTGATGCGGATGACTTGCTGGATGAAATCTCCACTGAGGCCTTGCGACGGGAAGTGATGACCCGCGACAAGAAGGCAAAAGAGGTACGCATCTTCTTTTCCAAATCTAACCAGCTTGCATATGGTCTTAGAATGGGTCATAAGGTTAAGGCCATGAAGGAGAGGTTTGATGAGATCGCGGCTGCTAGGAATAAGTTTGGCTTAGAAGAACGTTCTGAGGAGAGTCGAGTTCGGTATAAGGCAAGAAAGCAGACTCATTCTCTTTTACCCGCTGAAGATGTTATTGGGAGGGAGGATGATAAGAAGGCTATTATTCGATCTCTGTTGGATAATGCCAATGCTGAAGAGAATGTTTCGGTCCTTCCGATAGTTGGAATCGGAGGCCTAGGAAAGACGACAGTCGCTAAACTTGTCTTCAATGATGAACAAATCAAGAACCACTTTGAGCTAAAATTGTGGGTTTGTGTGTCTGATGATTTTGATGTGAAAATAATTGTTGAGAAAATCATAGTGTGTCAAAAACCAGAAACCAGAGGACCTTGAAATGAACACATTAGTCAACGATCTTCAAAAAGAAATTAATGGTAAAAGATACTTGCTTGTGTTGGATGATGTGTGGAATGAGGATCGTGAAAAATGGTTTAGCTTGAAAGCTATTTTGAAAGGTGGCACAAGAGGCAGTGGAATATTGTTGACTACACGCAGTGAAAAAGTGGCAGAGATTACACAATCTAATAAGCAACCACATATGTTAAAGGGCTTAGATGAACAACAAGCTTGGTCTTTATTTAAGAAGATGGCATTTGAAGAGGGGGAAGAACCAAAAAATGCAAGCTTTGTAGAAATTGGGAGGGAAATTTTACAAATGTGTGCAGGAGTTCCGCTTGCAATAAGAACAATAGGAGGTTTGTTGTATTTTAAAAAATCCGAAACAGAGTGGTTATCATTCAAAAACAATGAATTTATAAAAATATTTCGGAATGAAAGTGATATTTTACCAACGTTGAGTAAGTTGAGTTACGATCATCTCCCGTCACATTTGAAGCAATGCTTTGCTTATTGTAGTCTATTTCCAAAGGGTTACACAATTGACAAATCAAGTTTGATTTATATGTGGATGGCGCAAGGGTTCATCACGTTGCATGATGAAAAGCAATGTCTAGAAGATGTTGGTCATGAGTATTTTATAGATTTGATTTGGAGATCATTCTTTCATGAAGTTATAGAAGATGAACTTGGCAATATTTGGACATTCAAAATACACGATGTCTTGTGTGATATGGCATCTCAAGTATTAGATAGCACCATCATTTATGCAAAAGATAAAGATGTTGACGAGAGAAGTCGTCATGTGTCATTGGGGGATATGTTCTCATCATCAGAAATTCCGATCTCATTATATAATGCAAGAAGGATAAGAACATTTCTTTTGCTTGGTCGATCAAACATTGCTCATTCAAGTAAAATGTGGGATAAATCAACTTATAGTGCAATTATTGCAAGTTTTAAGTTCATGCGCTTGTTGGATTTGCATGACACAGGGATTAAAACAATTCCAAGTTCTATAAAAAAGTTGAAGCATCTAAGATATCTTGATCTTTCTGAGAATAAAGACATTGAAATGCTTCCTAAATCTATTGTCAAGTTGTACAATCTGCAAACCCTTAAACTCTCTTGGTGTTGTAAACTTAAAGAATTGCCAAGAGATATTAACAAATTAGTCAACCTCAGGTTTCTTGAGATTAATGGGTGTTTGGATTTGACTCATATGCCAAATGGACTGGGCCAATTGACTAATCTACAAATATTGTCAAGATTTGTGATGAGTACGGGTAGGATTGATTCATTGCCTAGAAGTACCGGTGGATTGAAGGTACTTGACAGGCTAAATGAGTTAAGAGGAAATCTGTCAATTGTAAATCTCAAACACGGAAAAGATGCCACATTAGAGTATAAGGATGCAAATTTGAAAGAGAAACATCTTGATAGGTTGTACTTACAGTGGGTAGAAGAAGATATTAATGAAACGAGTGCTCATTATGATGACATGACATTGGAAGCCTTGCAACCACATATAAATCTCAAAGAATTGAGTTTAAAGCAGTACGGGGGAGTGAGATTTCCACATAGGTTTCTATCCCTCACAAATCTTGTCAAATTTCAATTAGATTCATGTAAAAAATGCCAATATCTTCCACCGTTGGACCAATTTCCTTCTCTCAAAATTATCTATTTGGAGAGATTGGATTGTTTAGAGCACATATCAGATTCAGAGAGAGATAACAGTGATTCATTATTCTACCCATCTTTGGAGGCACTCAGAATTGGAGAATGCCCTAATTTAAAGGGATGGTGGCTCTGGCGGGGAAGGAGGGATTCTCTTCCTTCATTTCGTCGTCTTTCCTCCTTATCAATTTGGAGTTGCCCTAATCAGCTGACTTCCTTTCCTTTGTTTCCATATCTCGAAAGATTGATCCTATATGTTTGTAGCTTGAACTTGAAGCAGTAATGGGAGAGGATGATGATAAACAACAAGACTTCAGGGAATCTACCATCAATCGCTTCTTCTTCTTCTACAATTGTTTCTCCTCTCTCCAAATTAAGTTTCTTGAGAATAGAGGAAATGGAAGAAGCTTTGCCAGAGGAGTGCCTAGTATTCACCCATTATTTTTGATGTTTTTGATTGATATTAATATTTTTTGAAGTGGTCCATTTTCTTTTAACTATTATTATTATGCTTTATATTTTCCTTTTTTTTTTTACAAATAAATATTTTTTTTAAATTGCTCATTCTTCGAATTGGACCAAAGTTGATCGAATTAGACCAAAGTAGATAGAAATGGACCGAAGTGAACCAAAATGCTATGCTAATGTTGCTTAACATGAGTGTAGCAACAAATATATATATATATTAATATTATTTTAGATATTATATCCTTCAAAAAAAAAAAAACTTTAAAATAGTTTATATAGATATAATCATCACAATACAATCCATGTTTGTCCTTCATTTTTGTTTTCCTTTCTTTACTTCTTGGGCTGGCATTCTCTCTATTCTATTCAGGTCTCAATTCCTTTTAGGAATGAGTTAGGGGATTTGGACCACGACATTCTCCGGTTGGACAAACTTGTACCAAAGTTGTATAATAATTAATGAACCATTTGACTAATACACTCTTAAAAAAAAATATTTAAAAAAAAAAAAGAAAAAAAGAAAAAGAAAAAAAAGAGGAATGAATGAAGTTGACCCATCCCAGACCTGATTTACCCGCCAAATACCCAAGCTAACCCAAGTGTGTGAATTTTGGGTGAGAGAGAGTTTGGGCCAATTCTTTTGCGTTGAGTGTGGGTCAGGTCTAAACTTAACCTAGATTGTACTCGGTCTTTATTCACACCAAAAAATATATATATATAACTGAGTTGCTTTGTTGACACATTTATGCACAATACAAATAACTATCTTGATAAAAATTAAATTTAAAAAAATTAAAAAATAACTACAGTAACTATAGATCCCTTCTGCTTAGCTTATTTAGAGCATTTGCAACAGTGTAGGTAAAAAGCTATAATGCTATATTTTACCTACACTTTCATTAAAATCACGCTCTAGCAGTGGAGCAAAAGCTAAACTTTTTAGCTGATTTGCTACAGTGCACATCTAAAGATAGATGTGCACTGTAGCTTGGAGCAAAAACTAAAAAATCATTTTTTATTCATACGTACAACTTGTTTCTATTTTTTTTTTTCATTTATCAAATCCGGTCTTCACTCTATTCTCGCTCTCTCTCGTTCATCAACTCCGGTCTCACTCTCTCAACTCCGATCACCGACCCACGAAGCTCGCCGCCGATCGGAGTGCCTGACTGGGTCACCGACCCACGAAACTCGACTCAAGTTCACTCTCTCAACTCCGGTCTCACTCTCTCAACTCCGATTACCGACCCACGAAGCTCGCCGCCGATCGGAGTGCCTGACTAGGAAACCCATGGAGCTTGCTGCCGATCGGAGTGCTTGCTTGTGGATATTGGTTCTTTCACGCCGCCGATCGGAGATTTGGGTTTTTTTTTTTTTTTTTTTTTTGCTGTGGGGTGGTGGTGGTGGTGGTGTTGATGGTGGTTGTGGGTGTGGTCGTGGTTATATCTGATGGTGGGATATATTATTTTATTGTAGTGATTATATTATTTTATTGTGATGTTTATATTATTTTATTGTGTTAAAATCTAAAATAGATATACTGCTGTGGATGCTCCCTTGCAGAAGGCATAATTAAAGTACTTTTTGGGCTCATACAAAAAAGGCCCAACAGGCCGAATTATGTGCGCAAGAGCCAACCCATTAATGAGCATAGGCTTTATATATATATATATATATATATATATATATATATATATATATATATTTATAGGATGTGGGCATGGGCTTTAATTCCAAATACCGGACAATATTCCAAAGCCCATTACTTTAGAATTGGACGAGATCCGATTAGTTTCAGCTTTTAAAACGAAATCGAATTCTATTCATTCATGATTCATCTAATCTAATAATTATTTTCTCATTATCATTATTATTTTTTATATAAGATAGAATACTACGCTAGCTTAATAATTAACAAAAAGTAGTAATAATTGTTTTTCAAATTTGTTTAGGTATATATTAGATATCACAAACTTGTACCAAAGAGGTGATATCTAATATATCAGTTTTTAGTTGTGAAAAAACATATTAGCTACCACCAATATATCTAACATTTTGTTGAATATTTCGACTGCATTGGAGAAGCTTGCTTGTGACATCCAATCCTACCTAATTTTATCATGCACTAGTCATGCTTTCATTGCTTCTTCCAACACCGCCATAGCTCAAAAATATCCTTGATCTCCACTAGATAAATTCCCCCCCCCCCCCCCCCCCACCCTCCCCAAAAAAAAACCAACAAGGTAACTATTACAAAGGCATTGAAACGTAAGTATTGTGACATGCTCGGAAGTGCACTAAACAATTGGTCTTAAAAAGGCAACGTAAACCCTCGAGTCACTCGAAGGATTGCAATTTTGTGCAATTATTTTTATTATGGAATGAACCAATCATTTACTACTTTGATATCATATTAAACAAAATGGAAACATCATTTAATCTAGAATTTTGTGCAATTATTTTTATTATGGAATAATCAATCTTATTAAATAAATGGCAGCATCATCTAATCTAGAATTTTCTTTTCAAAAAAATCTATTCTAGAATTTCAAGATCCAAATAAATAATTCTTATACTATGAAATTAAAAAAAAAAAAATCAAGTGTTTGATGCATTAAATTTTTTTTGAAAGAATTTTAAAGATTTTTTTATTATTAAGAAGAGCTAGTTTCTAAAACGTAAACCCTAAACCTCCTCAAAAAAGAAAAAAGAAAAAAAAAAAAAAGCTAGTTTTGGAACCATCGTTAAGATATTATAGTAACTTATTCATTTCTACAGTTAAATGTGAAGGACACCTATGGTTTAAAACTAAATTAACCAATGATTTTATCCTATTACATCTTGTATCTTGAAAAATGAGTCCATTATAGGGATTCTTACAGTATGATACATAAGAGATGGATGAGATAGATTCAAGCAGGGAAGACCTTAGAAAAATGCCAGCATACTAGGTAGTCATGCATCAAAAAATGTCAATGATAAATTCTCACATGAAACGCTAAGAATTCTATAAATTCAACTTTTAATTCTTGTGGATAGGGTTAATTGCTTCCCCCAGATAAAACATAGAGCCAAAAGAAACCAAGGACTAGCATCGAAGAGTTTTAGCAATCGAATATACTAAATAAACAAATACAACATTGTATTGTACATATTTATAATAGGCCAAAAAAGACATGATGAATATATAAATTGTCGTAAGATTTTTGTCTTCCTAAATCCTATCACTATCCTTTTGAAATTATATTTTTATCTTCAAAGACAAGTGAGGATGAATAATGCCAGCCATTTTAAGTTCACATATGAAAAAAAATCTAATAAGTGTGAAAAACTCAGGTGCAAACTTTTTCACCAAAGAAGAAAGCTACATTATGTGAAAAAGGCTATTATTTATAATCCCATCAGCAATTTTTTTTTTTTTAAGTCATGGGCCGCACTCAAAGCCCATGAACAGAAGTTTTTGGACTAGGCTTTTGCAAGCCCTTCCTGAATCAACTCTAATAAGTGGGCCTTGCAAATTGGAACAACCTAGTGAACACGGTTTGCTATCGGTGCAGTTGGGGAAATATGTATATTTTTTTTGGTTCGCATCGTTGTATTCCACTACTACGTGTTATTATACTTATTAAGAGTTCACTGTCATCGAAGCACTGAAAGAGTCAAACAGCATATTCCCATCCCTTATCACAGATCACAGATCACAGATCCTTCCTTCTGCTCTCAGTTCTCTGTTCTTACAAAGACAGCTTTAGCATTCATTCAATTCTCTCTACTTCAAGAAATGGCGGAAGGAGTTCTGTTCGACATTGCTAAGGAAATCATTGGGAAGGCGGGCAACCTAGCACTCAAAGAGGTTGCGCTCATCTGGGGTGTCAAAGACGAGATCAACAAACTCAAG
Source organism: Quercus aquifolioides (assembly GCA_019022515.1). Classification (NCBI taxonomy): domain Eukaryota; kingdom Viridiplantae; phylum Streptophyta; class Magnoliopsida; order Fagales; family Fagaceae; genus Quercus; species Quercus aquifolioides. Next base: position 176,585 of record JAFHAW010000238.1, read on the forward strand.
GAGAGAGTTTCCATAATCAGTGCTGTGATTTTGGATGCAGAGGCGAAGCAACACGACAGTGCAGAGATCAAACTGTGGCTGAAAAGGCTTAAGGATGCCATGTGTGATGCGGATGACTTGCTGGATGAAATCTCCACTGAGGCCTTGCGACGGGAAGTGATGACCCGTGACAAGAAGGCCAAAGAGGTACGCATCTTCTTTTCCAAATCTAACCAGATTGCATATGGTGTTAGAATGGGTCATAAGGTTAAGGAGATGAGGGAGAGGCTAGTTGCCATAGCTGCGGACAGGCAGTTTCAGTTGGAAGAATGTTGTGAGGAGAGACAAGTCAGACATAAGGCAAGACAGCAGACTCATTCCCTTGCAAGTGCTGAAGATGTTATTGGGAGGGAGGAGGATAAGAAGGCCATCATTGGATCTCTGTTGGATCCCAATGTCAAGGAGAATGTTTCTGTCCTTCCGATAGTTGGTATCGGAGGACTAGGAAAGACCACAGTTGCTCAACTTGTCTTCAATGATAAAGAACTCAAGGACCATTTTGAGCCAAAAGTGTGGGTGTGTGTCTCTGAGGATTTTGATGTGAAAATAATTGTTCAGAAAATCTTGGAGTGCATAAAAAAGGAGAAACCAAAAGACCTTGAAATGAACACATTAGTCAATGATGTTCATAAAGAAATTAATGGAAAAAAGATACTTGATTGTGTTGGATGATGTATGGAATGAAGATCGGGAAAAATGGTTTAGCTTGAAAAAAATTTTGATGGGTGGTGAAAGAGGTAGTAGAATAGTGATGACTACACGTAGTCGAATGGTGGCAAAGATTTCACAAACTATTCAACCACATGTGTTACAGGGTTTAGATGAACAACATGCTTGGTCTTTATTTAAGAAGATGGCGTTTGAAGAGGGGCAAGAACCGAAGAATGCAAGTTTTGTAAATATTGTGGAGGAGATTTTGAAGAAATGTGCGGGGATTCCGCTTGCTATAAGAACAATAGGAGGTCTGGTAAATTCTAAAGAATTCACAATAGAGTGGTTATCATTCATAAACAAAGAACTTTCAAAAATACCTCAGAATGAAGATGACATTTTACCAACACTAAAGTTGAGTTACGATCATCTCCCGTCACATTTGAAGCAATGCTTTGCTTATTGTAGTCTATTTCCAAAGGGTTACACAATTGACAAATCAAGTTTGATTTATATGTGGATGGCGCAAGGGTTCGTCAAGTTGCTTGATGAAAAGCAATGTCTAGAAGATGTTGGTCATGAGTATTTTATGAATTTGCTTTGGAGATCATTCTTTCATGAAGTTATAGAAGATGAACTTGGCAATATTTTAAAATTCAAAATGCATGATCTCATGCATGATATAGCAATGCAAGTAACGGGATCAGAGAGCACCATCATTTATTCAAAAGATAAAGACATTGACGAGAAAACTCGTCATGTGTCATTTGGGCATAAGTTGTACTCATCATCGAAAATTCTGATCTCATTATATAGAGCAAGAAGGATAAAGACATTTCTTTTGCCATGTCAACCACGGTATGATACCATAGGATCAAATGATTCAACTTATAGTGAAATTGTGGCTAGTTTTAAGTTCATACGCTTGCTGGATTTGCATAACATGGGGATTAAAACAATTCCAAATTCTTTAAAAAAGTTGAAGCATCTAAGATATCTTGATCTTTCTTCGAATGTAGATATTGAGATGCTTTCTAAATCTATTGTCAAGTTGTACAATCTGCAAACACTTAAACTCTCTAAGTGTTATAGTCTTAAAGAATTGCCAAGAGATATTAACAAATTAGTCAAGCTTAGGTTTCTTGAGATTGATGAGTGTTTGGGGTTGACTCATATGCCAAATGGACTGGGCCAATTGACCAATCTACAAATATTGTCAAGATTTGTGATGAGTAAGGGTAGGATTGATTCAGTGCTTAGGAATTATGATGAATTGAAGGAACTTAACAAGCTAAATGAGCTAAGAGGAAATCTGTCAATTGTAAATCTCAAACAAGTAAAAGACGCCGCATTAGATTATAAGGCTGCAAATTTGAAAGAGAAACAATGTCTTGATAGGTTGGACTTAAATTGGGTACAAAAAGACATTAATGAGACGGGTATTGGTTACGATGACATGTCATTGGAAGCCTTGCAACCACATATAAATCTCAAAGCATTGAGTTTAGAATGGTACAGGGGAGTGATATTTCCACATTGGCTTGTGTCCCTCACAAATCTTGTCCAATTTAAATTAGATTCATGTAAAAAATGTCAATATCTTCCACCGCTGGACCAATTTCCTTCTCTCAAAATTATGTATTTGGACAGATTGAATTCTTTAAAGTACATATCAGATTCAGAGAGAGATAACAGTGATTCTTTATTCTACCCATCTCTGGAGAAACTTAATATTTCACTTTGCCCTAATTTAAAGGGATGGTGGCGGGGAAGGAGGGATTCTCTTCCTTCATTTCCTTGTCTTTCCTTCTTACGCATTAGTGATTGCCCTCAGCTGACTTCTTTTCCTTTGTTTCCATATCTTGAAAGTTTGGACCTAATTAATTGTAGCTTGAACTTGAAGCAGTCGTTGGAGAGGATGATGATAAACAACAAGACTTCAGGGAATCTATTGTCAATCGCTTCTTCTTCTTCTACAATTGTTGCCCCTCTCTCCAAATTAAGTTACATGAATATAGAGAAAATGGAAGAAACTTTGCCAGAGGAATGCCTACGAAATCTCATTTCTCTCCGTAATCTAGGTCTATACAAATGTCCTCTTCCTCAAGGCATGCGATATCTTATGGCACTTCAACATCTGAATGTTGGGAAGTCTGAGGTGGTTGATTTATCCAATGATTGGGATGAGATGGAATGGCAAGGACTTAGGACCCTTCTCTCTTTGAGTTTCTATGAACTTCCGAAGTTGGTCTCGCTCCCAATGGGACTTCAATATGTCAGCTCTCTACAAAATCTCCAAATTTGGCGGTGTCATAATTTGATAGCTATACCGGAGTGGATCTGCAAACTTATATCTCTTCAATCACTTCAAATTAGCCATTGCCCTAATTTGGAATCATTGCCAGAAGGAATCGGTGCCCTTATCTTTTTGCAAACACTAGAAATTGAAGGATGTCCCATCTTACTGAAAAGATGCAAGAAGCAAATTGGGGAAGATTGGCATAAAATTTCTCACATTCCCAATTTGAAAGGAGATCTGTCTTAGCAAGAAAGAAGAGCCAGGTATGTAAAAGTCACCATGTTATTCCCAACCTTCAGTTAAATTTTTTTTCCAAAAGCCCAATTCTTCTTCTCCATTGTTCTCTCTCAACGTCTGTATTTCTTGGTGATTAAATTTCAGATGAAGAAGAAGCAAACAAACCTGCTCATAAGAATTGGGACTTAATTAAAGCTTTTGGGTGCTGCAATTGTTCAACAACTCAACTCACTCACTAGTAATATCACCTTTCTTTTCTTTTCCTTTTCCCCCAATATCTACTCATAATATTCTCATTCTTTAACTTATATCTTTGCATGTTTAGGAAAAAAAATAACGTGAACTTTCTTTCATCTAATTTCTTACATTTCAAATTATTCCGTATTTTTATTTGATGTGCTTCATTACCCATTGTGTAAACAGAGTCAATATTACTAGGACAATTGAACTGGGCAACCGTGCCATTGGATTCAGCTCATTGTACAGGTATTCAATTCCTTTTTATATATATAAGCTTCCAATTTTCTGTTATGTCTACAGATAATGCCATTTATCACAAGTTGTTATCTAAGTTAAATCACTATGACATCATGCTTTATAATAAAATATAATTTTCAAGCATCATGGTTTTATATGTTGCCGAAACATCAAACTATCTAAGTTTTATCAGTTTGTTGATTTTAATATATTGTTGGTTGGTTTGAGCTAAAAAAACAAGAATTCTACCATTGACCTGTTTTGTAACACCAAATATACTATATAGAGATCAAGCACCTATCCATTTTTATTATTGTCATTACAGACTAAATACTGCAGTCGAGACAAATCCTTGTTTTTTTTTAAAACCTGATGCATCATTTTAATGCGGGTGTTGCAGGCTTTTATCATGTACATTTATATAGCCAACTTTCTACAACAATATGCGGCTTTCTCAAGTGATTTATCAATGAAGGTAACTCACATACAATATCCTAACCTCTCTCTCAAGTGTCCTTTGTCCTTATTTCTTTTGGTTCTTCTTTCACATCTTTGCATCTTCAGATACTAACATCAATTCTTGTTTTACTGTATTTCACATTCATCAGCACAAGACAAGTAGTGGAGAGTAAATATAGGGCCCCATGTATAAGTGATATAGTGCTTTTAATCTCAAAGTACATTGAGATACAGGGATGTTTGCTTTCATAATCTGTATATAGCCTCAAGATTCCTGTGAAAGGTAAGCCTACTTATCTAAAATCGTAATGGTTTAACTACTGCTTTTGTATATTTTAGTATTTTATATTTGCAACTTTTGCTTCTCCTGTCTAATTCTGTTTCTAGGTATAATTTTTTTATGTCCTTTTTTTTAGCTCTAAATATCCAAAGATACTTCCCATAGTAATGTGGGAGCTGTTTCACCAGTTTGTGTAGCAAACGAGATATGCATGCATCATAGTGCTTCTTTTAAGACATTTTAGCTTTATCTTTTGAATGGGAAAGGGAGAGGAAGAGGAGGAATTTAATTCCTATGAACCATAATAATATGAATTTATTTGAAAAATGCCAGAGGAACTAGGTCAAGAGTGCATTAACCAGCTCACATCCCAGAGATTCAAATTTCTTTTGGAAGGATTTAGCTCCAGTGTGTATACAGGTTTCTCATATCCCTCCAAATTTCTCAAGTACTTTTTTTTATTAGTAAAGAAGTAAGTATTTTATTAAACAAAAAGACTAGGTACAAATATACAGGCAGTATACTACAGAACCAAATTTATTAGATACTAATCTTGTTCTCTCTTAACTTTGCCCTTTGGTTTCAGGTTGATGAGTTTATCATTTATTGGTTCTATATGCAAAAACATGAGGAGAATTGGATGCTAATGCAGGCAAGAATTTAAGAGTGCGTGTTTTTTTTTTTTCCAAACTAGCCTATACGAGGTTTACACAAAAACTAGGAGAAAATAATGGTAACTATCTCATACCTTACCAAATTAAATCTTTCCTTATAGGTTTGGCTTCAATTTTTGAGTTTTTTATTTTTATTTTTTCCTTGCAAAATGATAGGCAACAATGACAACAAAGTGTTAGTTCCAAAATTTGAGGTTAGCTAAGGATCCTCATTTCCTCTCAAAACTTTTTCCTTTTTTGCAATATCGTAGAAAACTTATTACTTCACTCACTTATTCACTTTTTTATTTCTCAAACTTTTGACTGATAGGTTATCATGGATGAAAGCTATGGCTTGGTGTTACTACTCAAAGTATTCCCTGCTTTTAAGGATAGCTTAATTTCATGGTGAATGATTTTTGGACTTCTCAACCAGTAAGACTTCGTTGAACAAGGGTTGCTTGGAGAGTTCCGTTATTTAATAAAGAAGGCATTTCTTTCATCTTTGGATTAATTTCTTAAGGTTGCTTTGCATACCATGGAGTTATTTTAGAGATATGGCATCTATGAAATGTCACATGAATCTGGCACCTTGTTGGAATTTTTTGTCTAGTGCTCTGTCCGGTAGGTTCAGGCTTGCTGGTGTATTAGTATTGCTGTTGTAAACTGTCATTTTTTTGTTGTCCTGAGTTGTAATTGTCTTAGTGCTCTGTATGCTGGTTCAGACTTGCTGTTGTATTTGAGAATTGAATACTAAAGCAGGCAGGAATTTAAAAGTGCATGCTTTTTTTCCAAACTAGATTATGCAAAGTTTACACAAAAACAAGGAGAAAATAATGGTAACTATCTCATTCCTTACCATCATAGGTTTGGCTTCAATTTTTGAGTTTTTAATTTTTTAATTTTTAATTTTTAATTTTTAATTTTTAATTTTTTCTGGCAATATGATAGGCAACATCATCAACAAAGTGTTATTCCCAAGTTTTGAGGTTAGCTATGGGTCCTCATTTCCTCTCAAAACTTTTTTCCTTTTTTGAAATATGGTGGAGAACTTATTCACCTTTTTATTTCTCAAACTTTTTTCCTTTCTATCATCTTTGGATTAATTTCTTAAGGTTGCTTAGCATACCATGGAGTTATATTAGAGATATGGCACCTGTGAAATATCACATGAATCTAACACCTTGTTGGAATTTTTTGTTTAGTACTCTGTCAGAAAGGTTCAGGCTTGCTGGCGTATTTGTATTGCTGCCCCTGTGTGTGACTTGTGCCCTGTAAGTACTCTACATGTCCTCATACACTCTGACACTCCCAAAGAGGTGTAGTATCTACAAATATTTGAGAAATTTCTCTTGTAGACAATTGAGAAAGTTACTTTTTGTTTTTGCAACATCCTTACAGCTTCACTTCAAGGATAGTGATTAAATTTCAATTTTATCTGGTACTTTTTTATTCTCATAGTAGATACATATACTTTATCCTTCGACTCCTTTTTTTTATATATAGAAAATTTATAAGGAAAGCATATTTCAAAAGACAACCCTTGTGGAAAAGTAGAGACAATGGTGAGTTAGAAGGTTTTTATTATTATTCTGGAATAAATAGAGGCAGGGAGTATTGACAAATAAAATGAACATAACATGAGGATAACAATTACAAAACAGTAGTTAAAGGCCAAAGTTACTGAAGAGTGACAGTCCAAGTGCCTATATCAATTTGAACAAGCGTGAATTAATGAAACACCATGTTAAGGCTCCGCCAATAACAATCTCCATTCCAAACCATCTCTTTGGACCATAACAACTTTCATTCTTGTCTTGACCACTAGTCCACTCACTTTTGGCACTCGTGGAAATCCCTCCACCTATAGCCAGAGAAATTACCCACAAATTTAAGTAGTTTTCTTCAATATCAAAAGAAATTGAAATTAAAAAGAAGACTCATGTATGTTGGTTACATTACCACTTGGACTAGGGGCAGGACTAACATCACTTTGATTAGAACTCCTTTCCAATTGGTAGAAAACTTGAGCTTCTAGTGAATTAGGATCCAAGTGTAGAAGAGCTGCATCCATGACCATGCAAACAAATCAAATCAGTGTGTCAAATATTAGCCACTTCTAGTGATATTTGTCCTTCTTTTTAGAGAAGTGTAAAACCAAAACAGGTCTATAGCACTCACCATTCACTTCTTACATTGAATTTCATAAAAAACAATTTGCTGGAACAAAACAACTCTTATAGCTGAATGCATAGTAGGACACTGGGAGACATTAGCAGGGGCATGGCAAACAGAAGGCAGACCCAAAGCAAATGTAACATTAATCTGTAGTCCTAATTCTGGATCATTACGATCTCTGATGATGACGCACAAGCACTTCTTGTTGTCCTTTAGGACTTGTTTAAGACCAGTGCAACAGTCTGGTGTAGGAGCTTTTGATTGACTTCCAACATAAGGCAGACATGTAGCCAGTCCTACTAGTTGCTGTGCACACTCTTCTCTGTCTTTGGCTGCGTCTGCCATTGTATAGCTAACAATAACTGACATTAGCACTAATCGGAATGGAAGTATCAAAGTGCTTGGGTGTAGGGCTATTGCCATTTTGTTTACACATATAGAAAGAGGGGGTCCAAACTCAATTTATGCTTAGGCTATTTAAAAAGAGCCAGGTGGTAGTGGACTCAATCATATCATCTGCTTTGTCCTCGGTTGTCACTACTTTTATTATTAGAATCACCAAGTTTAGCACTACTTTTGAATTATTACTTGTTGACAACATTCCACATCGAATTGATATGTAGTGCACTCTTAAGAATATCTCAAGAATTGGTATCTTACTAGATGTGGCATTCTATGATTGCAGCAGGATGCAAGAAAAGTAACTAAAACTTCATTCCTCTAAATGCACGTGATGAAATCTACTAAAGCACCTTTTCTTTCTTTAGTCATAGTTGCTAGTAGTACTGACCTGAGATAAGATAACTTGTGTAAAGAAATAGAAGATTGCAGAAGTTCTCCAATGACAACTTAAAACAAGACTTTGGAAAACATATAGTGGGTCACTTCACCTACCCCAATCAAAGGCAACAAATCGGTGACAATGATGCCCTTGGCTTTGAAATCATGATATCATTCACCGTTCTCAATGACATCAAAATCATATACCCGTGCACTTCATTTTTATTTTCTCTTGCACAATTCCTTTAGGCTTGAGTTCATATTTGGGCCACAGCATTCCCCAGGAAGGACGAGGTTTTGAGGCTTTGAGATTTGAGCTACCACAAATATCTGGTGTTAGCCTTAGCCCAAACCCAAATAATGATCCACAGCTTTCTCTATTGGAACTTTCCAATCCGCATGACCCTTTTTGTTTAAACTATTTTGGCTACAAGTAAATTTGTCAAATAAATTCTATACTCAGCCTTTCCCATAAGTCCCATGCTTAAAAAATTACATATATAAAACACAAAGACCTTCCAAGCTGTGGACTATAGCACCTTTCTAATTAGAAACCCATAGATGTGATGATTTTTCAGTTATGCACATTCATTTAAAAAAAGACAACTAACATTGTGTAAATAAAGATACGCAGCAAACAAGTGTAACAAATTAAGAAAGTCATAAAACATTGTGTGATTGTTAAGATCATCACAAAGAGTTACCTATTGTGGAGATACTATTGCTGCTGTGTGAATTATGGATACTGCTGCTGTGTGGAGTTGTTATTGCTACTTTAGACTAGTGGAGATGTTGCTGATGTAGAGCCCATTTGGATAGGCCGTTCACAAAGCCTTAACGCGCGTTTTAGACAAAATGTAATTTTGTAAACCGTTTGGCTTCACAAAATCGGCACGTTTGCATTTTCAAAATCCAGATTTTTCACATTTACAAAACACTGCAAAGCTCTGCTTTTTCAGAAACGCAGTTTGGGTTACCGCTGTTTTTTTTTCTTTAGAAAATCAAAATAGCGCCAATACGATAAGAAATACCAACTTTATCCCTTCCCCCATGTATATCTCTTCCTCTATTTTTTCAGTCAGTCTATACTCCTCCATGTATGTCTGTACTCTATTCTCTCAATCTCCATGAGCTCTCTATTCTGTGTTCTTGCTTCTGCTTTGTTTGTCGTCGTCATTCTTGATCTCACTTGCCAGGTAACCATTCTTCGTTACCCTTCTATTGAATTTATATTATAGATTTGAGCTTTTTGTATGGTAGGTTACACTATTGTTTGAAATCAAAATTTTAGTACTTATTTTGACTGAGAGATTTGTTGTTGTTGCTGTTTTTGTTTCTTCATGGGTTGTGAATTTATTTGGGTTTTTGGCTGCTTTTGAGACATGCCCATTTTGGGTTCTGGTTAGAATTATTGTTTTATATTTGTAGACACATAGATATCATTGGAATTAGACCCCCGTGTTTTTTTTTTTGGGTGGGTTGGGAATGAATGGATATAGGAGTTTTCTTTATTATGTTTCTCATTCAAGAATTAGGATTGTGTTTATGGGCTTTAACATTCTTTAGTGATAAAAAGCTTAATGGGTATTGTAAATGTACTTCCAGTATAGTGTTTGTGTGTCCTCTCTATGTGAGTTGCCCTTCTGAGTTTGATAGATTTTGGAATCTATTTATGTGTGTTGCTGGGGAGTTGAGGGTTAGATGTGTCTATCTCTGTGTGCTTGTAGTGGGCATAGTTTTGATAACAAAAGGGAAAAGAGCAAGAATACTATTTATTGAAACAAACAATTTGCTGGAAATTTTGGATTGTGGTTGTTTATAAGTGGTGGGCAGGGAAAGTATGTTGGGCTTTGTCTTGTAAGCATAATTGCTCATGCCTCTTGGTCATATTATTATTCATATGTTTCAATCTTGGTTTTTTGCTATAAAAAAGGGGCATATGGACGTCTGGCAGAACAAGGTCAAGTCTGTCCTTCCTCTCTTGAGTAGCCTCTAATGCTTCAGTTGGCCTATCATAATGAATAATTGATATAGACACAAAGAAAAACATTATGACCATGGGATCAAATGTTGGCAAACTTTTCTAACTAACTAACTATATATGTATATATATATATATATTGGCCCGTCAATTATCAATATGGGATCTTGTTTGATTTTGGTTTCCATAATGACAACATATACAATGTTTATAACATTACAAGTATCTTTCACTGACATTGTATATCAGTTATTAGGACTACATCCTCAATGATGGGGTTTTGCCCCAAAATGCTGTAAGAAACAAAAGAAAAAAAATGTTTTTACAGGGGATGACAGGACGTAATGATCAAGACTTCCTAATTTATGTGGCTAAGTTAAATGACAAGATTGCTACCATAGTGTTTTGTTTAAGCTAGCATGGCATGTGTTAGTGTCTCATTTTGCCAAACTCAATGTAGCTCAGCTCAACTCAACTAAGGCTTCGTCCCAATTAAATTGGGGATTTCATGCAGCAAAAGCAAAAATAATAAATTTACTTGTCATTACAATTTTTTCAGGTAAATATACCTCTCAATACAAATGGCTTGAAAAGGAACTACCAAAAGTTAACCAGACTAAGACACCTTGGTTGATTGTTCTAATGAATTTCCCTTGGTATAACAGTTGCAACTATCATTTTCTGGAGGGTGAATCCATGAGAGTAATGTATGAGGCGTGGTTTGATGTGGTGTTTGCTGGTCATGTTCATGCTTATGAACGATCTGTAAGTCCTTGATACTTCCTATTTATTAGTTTCTGAAATGTGTTTTTCTTTTTTCTTTTTTTTTTATTTTTTTTATTTTTTTCTTTTTTTATTTTTTTATTGTGGTGTTATCTGTGTAACACTGGTAGTTGTCTCTAATCACTTTTTGAACCTATCCTGAATTAATTGATCAATATCATGCTCTGTATGATGATAGCTTGCTTCTTATGTTGACTCATGATTGAGTTTTGTTATCTTATTTGATGCATTGTTTAATCATCATGATTAATTTGATTCGGTTTTGGTTATTTATTTATTTATTTAATTGTTTTTAATATTTTTATTGGAGCATACCATATGAATTGTATATTATGGCCCTTTTTTAAGCTGTTTGTTGTTGGTGTTGTATTTCTTGGTAACAGAGAGAAGATGCTGCTCAGCTGCATCTGTTCATATTACATGTTGCTTTGGATATTGTTCAGGACCTTGCATGGACTACTAGTGCCATGTGAGTTCTATTCCTCATGATATAAATATGTCAATGTGATAACAACTATGGTTTTGCTCTATTATTCTTGTGTTGCACCTATTTTTGTCATCAATGTACCTCCTAACAATCTCCTTCCTTACATTCTTATGCAGGTTTCTGAAAGCAATAGACAGAATTAATGATTTGGTGGTGTCAGTTTATGTTACAGCTGGTCATATCCTCTGTAACTGTGGATGCTTTATAGATGGCATAAAATTTGTGTTTCTATCATGAGAGAGTTAAATTTAAAATTTTCTTTACATCTGATACTGGCATTATGCATTGGTAAGATGGTCACCATTGTTTGGATCCTGTAAACTTTTATGCTAAAAGTTAGTTATTTAAAATATAAACAATGACTTGGCCCTAGTGGAATAGTTGTATCACACATATGAGAAGCACATTAGATGGGATGGTAATAGTGCCTAATGTCTTTAAGGTTGTTGTCACTATGGTATTCTTTTAGCATGCTTCAAAACTGTGACAGTTAAATGTCTTTTTATTTATTCTTGTAGTTTTCTGTTGGTATACTAAGTCTCTGTACCAAACGTATGGTTCAGTGGGGGGTGGGTGGTGTACCAAATCTATTAATGGGCCGTATGGGGTTTGGTTATGGAAGTATATTCAGAGAGGATGGACAAAGTTTTCTTGCTTCATTAAATTTGAGGTAGCTGATGGTACTAGAATAAAATTTTGGTTGGATGTTTGGTGTGGCAGCTGTTTCTTTACCGGTTGTAAAGTTTTAAAATATATACATACATATATATATATATATATATATATATAGATGGGGTTGAACAAAACCATTTGGATTGGATGAGATTAGTTTTTTCTTGTTGAATAGTAGATAGGTTTGAAGAAAACAGTGATTACAGGAAAAATGACAAAATAATCTTAACAAAATAGTTAAGTCATTTTTTGGAATTTACATCCAAAATGGCTATATTTAAAATAGTTTATCCAAATGCTTAATGTGGCTTTAAAAATAAAAAACGCATATTTTTACATTTTTACCAAACACTTGTATGTGGTTTTTAAAATGGTGTTTTCAAAATGCATGGTTTAAAAATGCTTGTTTTTAAAACGTACATTTTGAAACAGCTTATCCAAACAGTCTCGTAGTTACTTGAGTATAACTGTGTTGAAATTGAGTCATTGTAATTGTAATTTTGATTAGTAGAGTTTGAGCTAAGTGGATGTATTAAGACCTAAATTATATTAATTTTACTGTAGATCATCTATTAGTTGATATATTTGGTATTTTATTGTTTTCATGTTACTAATTAATCAATTAATATATTTTTAAATGTTTAGAGAGGAACCAAAAAAAAAAAAAAAAAACAGCGTTACGCTACAGACTCTTGCAAATGCATCATAAGTCAAAAAATCTATATATTACTAAAAGCTGAAGTGTAGCATTTAATGTTGATATGCTCACATTGAGCCACGTCAACAGCCATGTCATTCTTATCCTATTTTCTGTATTTTTAATTCAATTTTAAAATCATTTTACCAGTTTTAAAATGCTGATAAAACTAAAATTATTTTCAGCCCTATCTCTAATTTAAACTAAAGTCCACTTCTTATACATTTAAATCCATTATAAAGCCCAAGCCCACTCCCAAAGCCTTTTCAATTAATTACAACTTATGATATTCCCTTCTGTTACACGGCTCAAATTCCAGATATGAGGATCGATCATCTATTTGGAGTCTGGACTGCTAAGATTCATAGGCCAATATTCAATTTCGCACAAAATATAATAGATCCTCATAATATAAATATTCAATGGATTTAAAAACCTATCATATGAGTGAAAACAAAGTGAAAGTTATATCATAATTATTTTATAGTAAGAGTATGGCTTTTTTCATGTTTTTATATAATATTTATTTTCCTTCAATGTAACTTAATAATTAGCATTTTGATGTACTAATTAGCAAATTGGAAGATATCTACTAGAAAAGAGTGGGTACAGAAAAATTATATATAGATGACATATTTATCCACGAAATTAATAAAATAAATTCAATTTACTTTTTTTTTTGAAAAGAATTGAACTAGCTTCTTTAATTTATAGATTTTTACCATAAGTTTTTAAAATTTGGATCATAATAATTTGCATATGATATAGCTTGAACTCAATTCTATATATATTTTAATTTTCTTTTTAATGATTTAGGCATATGTTTATAGGGTCCTCTCTTTTGTTAGTTATTTTCATTCACCACAATTTAAGGTTGATACATTTATTTAATGAGTGTTTTTTTTTTGGGTGATAAATTCAATAGCTTATAACAAGGGAGAATTTGAACTTTTAATGTCTCCATTAAAAATACCAAGACGTAGTGGTAGCGAAGTCAGGATTTTTTGTTTGAGAGGGCCAAATCAAGGAAGTCAATTCTGTACCAGAGGTATACTGGTTTGGCTAGCGGTACGATATATTTCGGGTACCGGTTAATACCGGTGTACCATTTCAAGATTACCGCTAAATATATATATTCTCTTAAAATTTTTTATATATTCTCTTAAAAATATAAAATAATTTAAAGTCTGACCAATAATAATAATTCCTTTAAATATTAATAATTATGGTTGTAGTATAACTTTTTATTTTAAGAAGAGTTGTAGTTTAATAATAGTACTAAGTACATGTGCTTACTAAATGCAATAATGAAAAAACAAAAGAAATAAAAATCAATATGCAAAAGTTAAAACTAGGACACGTGGGTGCTTGGAGATAAGTTTGAAAATTTTGAAAACCTTTGACTCATTTAATGACTTCAGTATATTCACGCGGAAGTGGGACTCTAGCATCCAAAACAAAACAAGATATACCAGGCGTTCAAAACTAGAAAAACCAAAGAATAGAGAAGCTAAAAAGTTGAAGAAAAACAGAGAACGGAGAAGTGAAGAGGCGAGGAAGAAGAAGCTGAAGCAGGTGGGGAGACTGCGATTGACAAAATGCAAGTGGCTGGAGATATGGGAGTGACCGGCGACGTGGTGGTGAGTGGTTGTGATGACAAAAACAGATGATTTTTGGATTTTTTGTATTTTTTTTTGTACCGGCCCAGTTTAGATTTACCGGCCGAAACATCCAATTTTCGCCGGTAAGGCCGAAACAGTCTGGTATGGGCCGGTACTTAGAGCGGTACGAATCAAGGAGGGTTTTGGTACCAGTCAGTTCGTCGGTACAAAAAAAACCTGCGGTACCGACCGGTATGGTACGGTATTAACCTCCTTGGGCCAAATTGCGGTACTCAAATATTGGACAAGAGTCAAGATATATCATCACACACATGCTTAATTTATACCCATCTATTAAAATTATTTATAGACGTATAGTTATAATTCATGTATGTAGAAAATTACAACCAACCACATAGTAAAATGTTTCAATACATTATATATGGTCATGGTACATATTGTAATGCTTTTTGCTAATTGATGATTCAATGCCTTTCGTTGATGTATGTTTGCCATAAAAAAAATAAAAATAAAAATAAAAAAGCCTTTCGTTGATCATTCCTATATATATATATATATAATTTTTTTCTTTAGTAACAATTGCTATTAACATAACGAAATTTAATGAAAATTTGATATTTGCAGTTTTGCACTAAAAACGACGAAAAATACACATTGTGATGATAATACAACCAGAATGGACCAAGAGGACCGATTACAACCAAAATGGACCAAGAGGACCGATTACAACCAAAATGGACGAGTACGACCAAAATCGACCGTATAAGACCGAATAGAACAGAATGGACCGATTAGGACCAAAGTAGACCAAGTATGACCGAAATGGACAGAATAGGACTTAATAGGAGCAAAATAGACCAAGTGAACTGAGTAGGACCGAATGGACCGAGTATGACCAAAATGGACTAAATAGACTCACTAGGACCAAAGTATACTATATAGGACCAAAATAGACCAAGTATGACCAAATGGACTGAATGGACCGAAAAAGACCGAGGTGGACAGAATGGACCGAGTAGACCAAAATGGACTGATTAGGACCGAAAGGACCTGAATTGGAACAAATAGGATTGAATAGGACCGAATGGACTGTATAGGACCAAAATGGAAGGAAGTGCATTGAATAAGACTAAAGTAGACATAATGGACCAAATAAGACTGAATTGCAGCAAAGTGGACCGAAGAGAACAAAAGTGTATTGAATAGGTCCGAATAAGACCAAAGTGACAGAATGCACTGAATAGGACCAAACTAGATTGAATTGGACCGAAAATGGCCAAAGTGGACAGAATGGACCGATTAGAACTAAAATGGACTGAGTAAGACTAAAGTGGACAGAATGGACTGAATAGAACAGAAATAGACTGAATAGACCGAAGTAGACCGAATAGAACTGAAGTGGACCGAATATTACCAAAGTGGACCGATATGACCGAATATAACTAAAGTGGATCAAATGGACCAAGGTGGACCGAATAGGACTGATTAGGACCCAAAATTTTTATTTATTTTTAAATTTATAAATATTAATCTTTTGGACACCCAAATTACTTTTTATAAGTATTTCCTTAGAAATTTAAAAAATATTATCAAAGGGTTTGAATTTTATAGCATTTTTTTTATACCTATGTTACTCCTTTTATTTGTGTGTATGTGTGTGCGTGACTCCAGTGCAATGTAATAAAATGTAAAAAGTTAATCTATAGCTTACTTATATAATATTTTGAAACTAAACGTTTGAAAAAAATAACCACTTAACTTTGTCAATAGTCTTCTATGTAAAATTTTAGTTCTATAGTAAATTTGTTAGGAAAAAAAAGATTTCTATCAACATAATTTTATGAATTTCACAACTTTCATATGATGAAATATTTTGTCAACACTTCTGAAATGCTTGAATCTGCAAAGATGCACTTAGAAATTAGAGAGAGAGAAAAAAGCTAGTAATAATCAATTATAATTGCATAAACCAATAACAACAACTTTAATAAATTTTATTGGAAATATTCACCAATAAATCATAAAGAAGTACCATTAGGAGATTTTGGGTGATATTCATCACAACCTAAAAAAATTATATATTTTTAATCATTTTCTAAAAAAATTCTATGTTATACATTAAAAACCATTTGTTATTTGTCTATATCTATAGGAAAAAAAAAACATTATATTACATTGCTTAGCACCATTTTCAATATTTTTGTTGCTAAAATAAGCAAGTATACCAATTGTGGGGCCAGAGAATTTGGCAACTCCGGCCCACTCTATGCTAAGCCCAAGGCCCATGCCGAGGAGAAAGATGTGTCCGAGGACGAGTCAAGGAAGCTCCATTCACAAGGAATACCGCCGAGGACAATCATGTCCTCGGCACGCACGGATCATTGAAAGGAAGAGCAAAGTGCCTTCAGAGGTAACCTTCCAGAGCAATCCAAGACAGAGGCAAGTACAATGGGTTGGCCATAGGAGCATGGTGGAAGAGTGATCCCAGGAGGAACTGTCACCTCCACATTAAATGCCTACAACTAATGTTCTGGCCGCATTAAATGGAGAAGTGACCCCTGAACAGTGCCGCCTCAGCTGCTACCACCCACGGAAAGGATGGGAAGGTGGCTGATGGGACAGACACTCAAATGATGACTTGCATGATTGACAAATGGAGGGCCGAGATTAACCAGAAGTGGGTATAAAATGTAACAAGTCCTCCAGAAAGGGAGACGGTAGTTTTAGAAGAGGAGAAAGATCATAGTACTTGTGTAATCTTTGTAACCCAGTACCAAAGAGGAAAGAAGAAAGATACTATCAGAAAAAGTGGCCGAGGAGCCTAATTTCGTACTTTCAGTTTGTATTCTTGTCAATCGATCCATGCATTACCATGCTTAATTGTACAACCCTCACTAGGGCCTAGTTCTTTGACCCGCTCTCTACAAATTCATTGTATTGGGCCAGCTGGGCTCGAGTCCACTCATTCGCAAGGAATAGTGTCCGAACCAGGTCCCTACACCAATATTTAGAGAAATATATGGTATAATCAAACAAATGAGGACTATTTAATTGCAATTTTAACAGTTTATAATCACATGCAAACACATGAAAATAAACGGTAAAAAGAATCAAAATGATTTCTAATGATGAAAAATATAGAAACCAATAGTTTTTTTTTTTTTTTTTAATATAAAATCATATGAGGATTTTTTTTTTTTTTACTTCATTAATATGTTGCAATTTCGAGCATAACATTTAACTTGAAAATGAATAGCAATATTGTGAGGTCAAAGCCATCAACAATAACATAACAAATAAAATTATCTATTGCATGATATCTAAAATTGAACATTGGGAAATTGCAAATTAATTCAATATCTTATTCTATCAAAAGCAGGCACACATTATTTATTCATAAAGGTTATCTATTTCTAAAGGAATTTGGACCATTATTATTAAACTATATATATATATATATATTATAATATACACATAGAAATGTATATATAGGAAATATAGTTAGACAAATAGTATGATAAAATCCAGGATATATATGGCCTGCTTGGTATAGTACCCTTACGTATTAATTGTCAAAAAAAAAAAAAAAAATGATAATGTGAGGATCATCTATCTGGAGTCTGGACTATTAAGATTCATAGGCCGATATTCAAATTTTTTCACACAATAATAGGTCATCATAATATAAATATTCAACGGATTAAAAAACATATCATATGAGAGAAAACAAAGTGAAAGTTACATCATAATTTTTTCATAGTAAGAGTTTGACTTTTTCTGGTTTTTATATATATTTATTTTCCTTCAATGTAACTTAATAATAAGCATTTTGATATACTAATTAGCAAATTGGAAGATGTCTACTAGAAAAGAGTGGTGAGATTTGTACACTTTAAATCATAGTTACATTTTTCACACAATTAATAAAATAAATTTGACTTACTTTTTTTTTTATATAGAAGAATTGAACTAGCTTCTTTAATTCATAGATGGTAATCATAAGTTGTTAGAATTTGGATCATAATAATTTGCATATGATATAGACTGAACTCAATTTTATATAATTTTCTTCTCAAAAAAAATATATGTATATATATATATATATTTTAAATATTTTTGACAAGTTAGGCATGTGTTTATAGGGTCCTCTTTTTTGCCAATTATTTTCATTCATCTCAATTTAAGGTTGATGTATTTATTAATGAGTTTTTTTTTTTGGATAAACTCAATAGTTTATAACAAGCAATGGAGGATTTGAATTTTAGATATCCCAGTTGAAAACACCTAAAAGTAACAATTGCTATTAACATAACAAAGTTTTAAAAAAATTTATATTTGCACTAAAAACTATGAAAAATATACATTGTGATGATAATACATAGAACACTTATATTTTTGTCAAGAAAATCCTACATTCTTATCTATGAGAAAAGTGTGTATGACACAGTCACTTCAAGCATTCTATTTATTTGCGACTCCATTTCGTTTTACCGCCCAACTTATTTTGTGCATTTGGTTTGGTACAACTCTTTAAAAATTTATTGTATTTTTATTCTGTTTCTATTTTAAACAGAATAAATCCTACACCATTCTCAAAAAAAGAAAAAAGAAAAAAAGAATAAATCCTACACTCTCTTTCAATATAATAAATCCTGTACTAAACGTACACAAAATTAAACTCATCCTTAAAAATAGATGGGTAAGATCCATGTTAGTTTTTGCTAGATAAGCATCTATATTGATAAGTAGGAAACATCTAAATTGGCCCAGTCCGTCTCCAAGAATAAAGATAAAGATCCAAGCAAAAGTAATGGCAATGGGCTACAAAGCTACATTATCCGCTTCTTTTGTGTCCATTAGATAGGACATGCATATTCAACAATACTACAATGGAATGATCATTAATGGAATGGAATGGAATAGAATGG
Source organism: Quercus aquifolioides (assembly GCA_019022515.1). NCBI lineage: Eukaryota > Viridiplantae > Streptophyta > Magnoliopsida > Fagales > Fagaceae > Quercus > Quercus aquifolioides. Next base: position 195,808 of record JAFHAW010000238.1, read on the forward strand.
AATGGATTTAGTAGGGAAAGGAATGGAATGGAATGGAATTTAAAAATCTTGTTTGGATGTTATAAAATAAAGGAATAGAATGGAATGAAAAGTAAGTAACACCGTTTGGAAATGACATTGGAAAGAATGGAATGGAATCATTTTATAAAAGCATTACTATTATACCCCTCATTTTAAAGAACATAAAAAATAATCAATGAGAACTTATAATTGCTTTGAAATGTTTAGTATTTAGTGGATGATGTGAAACTAGTTAGCCACAATTGGGTATGTGTTAGATTATTGAATTACAATATAATTTTGTCAAGGAGAATAGATTACAATAGCACAATTTCTTTATTTCAATTTGCAAATTTTTTTTAGGGGCTGCTAGTTTTAGATTGAATCTTTTTTGGCTAGTGTGCTTTACAATGGATTTGTTAATTTAATACATCTCCATCTCCCAATTTCTTTAAAGAAAAAAGAAATTTTTTATTGTAGCTAAAAAACAAGTTGTGTATATTTCTATGTTGTAAAGCAATTCACGCATCACATATTTATTCTCAACAAAATAAATATTGTCTAACAATGCAAACAAATATCTTTAATTAAAAAAAAAAAAAAAACTCTGATAATGAGTCTTGCCAAAACAAAACAAAATAACATAATCCATTCCAAAACAAAGGTTGGCCAAAAAATCCCACATTTTTTTAATTTTTAGGCATAGACATTAGTGTCAATAAGACACATTTGCGCTCGTGATCTAGGCAACCAAAGAACATCTCCTTTTATGTTGGATTTTCCATCAAAAATATGTAGGCCTCAGTCTTTGATATTGGATCTAAGTCCAATACGCCCAAAGCTGCGTGAACTTCTGCTCCATATGACTTTGAAAAGCACTTTGCCATAACCTCAGTCGTCTTATCAATTGCCATTGATACATTATCAAATGACTGAGAAATTACATTCTCGAGTTCATCATCTTCTGCCAGTCGTCTTTTCTTGCTTTTAGAAGACATTGCATCATGTGATGACACTCGAGAATGTACAACATTAATTTCTGGTGACCTTTGATCATCTTCGACTTCAAAGTTCTCCAAAGAAACTTCGTTTTGAGATATCAAATTATCAATCTCATCAATAGTGGTTGATGCAGCATACCCATCACGTTTCTCCTTTGCAGTTTCAGCATGATCACCTTTTGCTCTATCTTTAGCCCAAAGTTGTGCCATCTTAGAGTAGTTGGGTATAGGTGTTGTCATCCACTTCTTAGCTGCAGGTTTAGACTGTTATAAACCAAGACAAATGGTTAAACAACAGATATAATTATGTAATACAAAATTACACTCACAAATGGATGGTAATTTACTACTATGAGTGGCTCCCAAACTTCTGGTTCAGCTGCCACATATTTAAAGAATCATTCCATCCAAAACCACTCAATCCATCTTTAAATATGTCATTGCATTCATGAAAATTCTTCTTCAGTGTCTTTTGTCGATTTTTCACCTTATCCTTGTTAATCTCCATGTCAAATTTTTAAACCATTTCTTTCACTATGTCATCATATGCCTTAGAGGTAAAAGTTCCCTTAACTCTACCACCTATGATCACTTGATGTAAAAAAGCATCCACTTAAGCATCATCCATAACACTACTCCATTGTACTTCTTTGCTTGGATCTCCACCATTCTTCTTTGATATCTTATCTATGCTATAATTAATAGGACAAAAAACACATATAAAATATTGTGTAAATATTAATATTAATTATCAAAAGATAGAGAGCAATATTAAAATGAAAAGAGAAATTTGCATAACATTTAGGTCTAAGTAATTGAAACATAGCATAGTCTTAAACGACATGACAACAATAAACCCAAAAGCTATTACATTTGGACATAGTTTTGCCACATGGCTGATGCTATAGAATCTCTTATAATATCTCCTTGCCTAGAATCCTCACCATCTTCTCTTGGAGTAGGGGCCACACGTTCACGATGAGAATGCAAAACCTCTTCATCAACTTCAGCAATAAGACTTTCATCAGGATCGACACCCATTAAATAATTATGAAGTATGCAACATGCTAAAATGATTTCATTTTGTGTGTCAACACAATAATTAGGCTCTGTAGTATTTGCTATGATAGGAAATCTCTTTTTAAGTACACCAAATGCTCTTTCAATAGCAGTGCGTAATGATGCATGTCGCAAATTAAACAATTCTTTAGCATTTTCAGGGGGACGAATAGAGTATTCTTTTAAATGGTAACGTACCCCCCATAAGGTGCAATCAGACGGCTTCTATTCATGTATCCCGCATCAATAAGATAATATTTACCTAATAAACAATAACAACCATTAATTTTATACTACAAATTTTTTAATTATAAAGAATACACCCTAATACGTATTTGAATTAAATTTACCTTTTGGGATTTTCAAGTTATCGTTTCTAGTTAAAACATTATTTATTATTCTTGAATCTGAAGCAGTTCCTTCCCAACTTGGTAATACGTATGTGAATTTTAAATCAAATGAGCATGCCGCCAACACATTTTGTGTTGTGTAACCCTTCCTACCCCGATATCTTGGTGCATCCTCATTAGATACTTTGACACGAACATGTGTTCCATCAAGTGCCCCAATACAATCCTGAGATTAACATTATCTCTCAAAAACATTTACCTTAAAATATATTTATACTAAACTACTATCAAATATAAATTATATGCATGATATATTTACCTTAAAATATGGGTTGAACCTACTACTTTGTAGTATTTCAAGTGGCACTTAGGTTCCATCAGGTTGTCGAAGGAATTGATCCTCTAACATAATTATTGATCTTAACACGTTATGAAAATGGCGACTAATGGTCTCACCAGAACGACAAAAAAAGGACATTGTACGAGTCGTTTGATTATGTGCTAGCATGTGAAGAAACTTGCCAACTTGCTCTTCAACCGTGGCACGCTGTGTGTCTTGAAGATCACCATCTCTCCGCAAAATGTCACACAAACCTTGAAAAGCTTGTGGACCCATGCGTATTACATCATAGCATTTTTCACTATTCCTAATTCGAGACATTAGTTCATCACGAACTTTTTGTCTTTCTATGGTTGATTGTGTAGGAATGTGGGGAACACGTCTTCTTTTTTTTCGTTGCCTTTGATGGATAATGTAACACAAATAATGGCATGTAGCATGAACCAAGGCTAGTTTCCGCATAAAGTCCGAAAAAATTATGGTCTTAAGTACCTCATCATTCAAATCCATCTAAGTAAAAAAATAGTTATGTTATTAGTCCAACTTAGAAAATTATGGGCACATGTTCTAAAAAAATAGTTACGTTATTAGTCTAACTAATTATGAGTTAGGATTTTTGTTTAGGGAAGGGGGGGCAAGGTTACAAGATAAGATTGAAAACAAAATTAATCTAAAAAATATTAGTTTGCATCAATAAAATAAAATAACTATATAATAAAATAAAATAAAAAAGTATGACTCTAATTATGACCAGACTTGACTACCAACTTTGACATTTTGTTAATAGTCCTACCTTGAACTATCTGTAAAGCAATGATATTTTTTTTGACTTGCACGGTTGCCTGTCCTTTGAATGTCGTAGTGAAAGTTATTCCATAGATTGTTAAATTAGAAGTGCTCTTGCATATTCTCTTATATTACATATGTCTATTGTCAGGTGTTTGCCTCTTCGTAACTAGCTGCGTTTCTGTCAGGATATGAACAATTGATGCAGTTATTATTACCCATTCTCATGCTGATGCAATTGGAGGTCTCTGACAGCACTTTCTAATTTTATTTAATGAATAAGTATAAATAAGCTATCATCGTTAACTTAAAAATAATGGTACAATAAGTATATGAATTAGTAAGAAAATATGGCTGACTTAAAAAACACTCTGTTTCTTGACCAAAAAACAGAGCATATCTCCTAACATGAAAGGCAAATAGCACTATTTGGATAGCCCCCATCGAGTGTAAAATTTGTAAACCAACTAAAACCTTTCCTCTCTTACTGACTAACATGTTATGCTTATATCTTTATCAGCAACAATTATGTTAAGAGTTATCGATTAGCATAAAGATTCAACATAAAAATTAAAACAAGATTTAATGTGGTTTGGCCAACTATAATCCTACATCCACTGACAATGCCAACAAAAATGCAATATTAATGACAAGATTTATAAACACTACCAATGCTTATAAACAAACCTTACACACGACTCAAACTAAATCCCAACACTCTCTTTCTCTCTTTTCGTTTTTGGTTTTGATTTTTTTTTTTTTAATGAATCAATCTCAATCCACAATCCCAAGACATCAATGTATACATTGGCTCTCTCAAACTCAAGATATAAACAGACTCTCAACACACAGCTTTTGTACACGTGCATTTTTCAGCCCAAAATATAGAAAACTAGTTCCTCACACAAACCCACACCACACCATATTCTTTAAATATAACCCGTAGAAACAATGATACATTCCTTAAATTTGTTCATAAATTTGGAGAAGATTGTTCATGAAACAAAGATAAAAAGTATATGACAAGACATGAAGTAGGAGGCAAACATAACATAGAAACATAAGAAAAAGAAAGACTTACTTGTGAGCAGTAACCAAAACTTGCAACAGTCAAAGAATAGCGTCAATGGTGTCTCACGAAACAGCAATAGCTTCACTTTGTAGCAAATAGGCAATAACGTGTAGCTATGTTTTTTTTCTTACAGCTGATTGAGAAAAAAATGGCTGATATTAAAGGGGTATTTAGGGGTTTTAACAAAAATTTTATTAAACCTAAATCTATTCCCTCCCATTCCTCTCAATTTGGAGGGGAACAAAAATTTGAGATTTGAAGGGAAAAGGGAGGAATGAGCATTCGCTCCTAATCATTCCATTCGCTCCTACTTAAACTCCCAAACAAGGGAATGAACTTTTCATTCCCTCCGTTAAAACTTCCAAACAAGAGAAGGGAAGAATATTCTAAAAATATTCATTTTATTCCATTCCATTCCATTTCATTCCCTCCTCCCAAACGGACATGTGTTATTTATTTATTTTTGTTGGATTAAAAAAGGAGGTTTTTGGTAAGGATTCATGGAACTCACCTCACGTGACCCAACACGTTATAACATTGTGTATGTTCCTCCAATATAAAGTCACAAGTTGTAGAAAAAACAAGTTCTAAAACTGTCATGTCGTTTAGTAATGAGAGATTTTCCTTTAGACTAGGACGACATGTTGCTGAGAGAGCCTTAACTTTTGCGGAAAAAACAACACGTGTTACCCAAGAATACTTTAAAAGTTTCTAATGGATATGGAAAATATTGGTAAGATCCTACTGTAAAAATTAAAGGCATGATAGTAGAACACAAATAATCAATAAATATATAAGGTTTAGGGACATACCTCAAAAAATTATGAGTAAACCCAAATAGATTACCAATAGCAACAAACAAGCTTGGAGAATCCTCACAAATCCGAGTTCCTTGGCAGCTTGTATTCTTAAGGCGAAATATTTCCCCTTTTGTGATATTCTCCATGCAAACCTAGGCAACAGCCCATCTTACACCTGGCGGAGTATCTTTAATAGCCTAGAGGTTTTGCGTAATGGTACAAGATGGAGAGTGGGAAATGGACGTCTAATCCACATTTGGGAGGACAAATGACTCCCAAACCTCTCAACTTACAAAGTCATCTCCCCTCCTCGCCCTTTTGAGGACTACCCAATGGTCTCATCTCTCATTGATCCCGTGACTAGATGGTGGAAAATAGAGACTATCCGTGCTCTCTTCTTCCCTTTTGAGATTGACATGATTTAAAAAATTCCCCTAAGTTACAATCTGCCTAAAGACAAACTCATTTGGATGGGGAATAAGAGGGGTTCGTTCACAGTAAAGAGTGCCTATTTTGTCGCAAACAAACTCCTTGACACAAGGGATGAAGGGGAATGTTCTTCTGAAGATCCAAATGCTCAGATTTGGAGGAAAATCTGGTCTCTAAAACTCCGGAAAAAATCAAGATTTTCTCTTGCCGTGCTTGTGTGAATGGCCTTCTTGTGCTCATAAATATGGCTGCTAAAGGTATTCAAACTTCCTGTGTTTGTCCAATCTGTGACGAGGAGCCCGAAAGCCTTATTCATGCTTTAATCTCTTGTGATTTTGCTTTCTCGGTGTGGTTCCTTTGGCAAGACTGTCCCATTGATTTGCTGCTAAATGCAAAAGATTTCAATGATTTGGTGCTCCAACTTTGCTCCACCCTGGCTGCAATGTACCTGTAACTTTTCTTTGCAATTTCCTGGTCTATCTAGTACAACAGAAACAAGCTCATCCATGATGAGAACAATTTGTCACCTTTGCAAGTTTTGGAGGTGGCTAAGAACATGGTGGAGGATTTCAGGGAGGCCTCCTCGTTGGACTTTCCCTCACTTCCGTCTTCTCAAAGTGGCTGGACTGCTCCTCCGCCGGGCTATTTCAAGATCAATGTGGATGGTGCCTATTCCATTGATGGCAGCGGTGTTTCTGGTGTAGGAGTAATCATCCGGGATGAGTTGGGTGAAGTTGTTGCTGCTCTTTGTAAAGCTCTGCCTATGCACTACCCAGCCGAGTGGATGGAATTTTTTGCTTTGGAACATGGTGTACTCTTGGCTCAGGAATTGAATATGTCGAAGGTGATTTTCGAATCTGATGCCTCTTCGGTCATTTTAGCAGTTACTCAAGCCTACAATGGTGGCATTATGGGACATCTGGTGCAAAGCATTCAGTCCATGAAGTCTATTTTCTCTTGTTGTTCGTTCTACCATGTGAAAAGGGATTACAACAGGGCTGCTCATGAGCTAGCCCAATTTGCTAAGTGTAATCAAGCTTCCAATCTCTGGAAGGGTGTTATTCCGCCCTGCTTAGTTCATTTATTTCAATCTGGCCTAAGTTGATTATGTTAGCTTTTGGCCTCTGTTGTACTCATTTTCTTGTGTTAATGAAATACAAGTTTCTCTTCAAAAAAAAAAAAAAAATGCAACAAACATGTATGTGCACGCTTGGCACACAACCTAAGCAGGATACTCTCCTCTATGCTCCTCCTTTCATGACAGCTTTCAATGGGGCAAGCCACCATAATCTCTAGAAGAATGAGATGTATGGTTTTACTTTCATTTAACATTAAGAGTGGAGAGAGGGCCTAGCCTTATGTACACTGAATATTCACCCATTATTTTTGATGTTTTTGATTGATATTAATATTTTTTGAAGTGGTCTATTTTCCTTTAACTATTATTATTAAGCTTTATATTTTCCTTTTTTTTTTGTACAACTAAATATTTTTTTCAAATTTCTCATTCTTCGAATTGGACCGAAGTTGATCGAATTAGACCAAAGTGGATAGAAATGGACTGAAATGCTATGCTAATGTTGCTCAACATGAGTGTAGCAACAAATATATATATATATATATATATATATATTACTATTCAAATTTTAGATATTATATCCTTCAAAAAAAATTTTAAAATATTTTATATAGATATAATCATCACAATACAATCCCTGTTTGTCCTTCGTTTTTGTTTTCCTTTCTACACTTCTTGGGCTGGCATTCTCTCTATTCTATTCGAGCCTCAATTCCTTTTAGGAATGAGTTAGGGGATTTGGATAACAACATTCTCTAGTTGGACAAACTTGTACCAAAGAGGAGAATTCAAGTTAGTTCAACTTGTAAAGTTTTCTGATGGTTGAATGAGAGATCTAGAGTTATCACCAAAAACTGATTGGTGTCTTAGTCTGATGATAAAGAGTTATGATTATGAGTGGACGTCATAGATTGAAACTCTCTAAAAAAAAAAAAAAACTTGTACCCAAGAGAGGGTAGAAATATAAAACAAGAGTTAGAACGATTCATGGACGAGGTTTGCGGTACCATCAATCCACCTCAATTTATCATGACATATGAAGGTAAAAGGAGCCATTAGTTTTTAGCTTCTCTTATTAAAAATGTATGACTTTGTACCTACACGTAGTAGTAAAAAAATAGAAGCAGTAAGAGCATTGATTTCCCCAACCAATTTGCTATATCTTTTACACAAATACTGCACTTCAAGTCTTCACTCTTCAACGGCCCCCCAGTGAGATTAATTTTCCTGCAATATCTAATATACTAGTTTTTAGTTGTGAAAAAACATATTAGCTACCACCAATATATCTAACATTTTGTTGAATATTTCGATTGCATTGGAGAAGCTTGCTTGTGACATCCAATCCTACCTAATTTTATCATGCACTAGTCATGCTTTCATTGCTTCTTCCAACTCCGCCATAGCTCAAAAATATCCTTGATCTCCAATAGATAAATTTCCCCCCAAAAAAAAAACCAACAAGGTAACTATTACAAAGGCATTGAAACGTAAGCATTGTGACATGCTCGGAAGTGCATTAAACAGTTGGTGATAAAAAGGCAAAGTAAACCATCGTGTCAATCGAAGGATTGCAATTTTGTGCAATTATTTTTATTATGGAATGAATCAATCATTTACTACTTTGATATCATATTAAACAAAATGGCAGCATCATCTAATCTAGAATTTTGTGCAATTATTTTCATTATGGAATGAATCAATCTTATTAAACAAATGGCAGCATCATCAATCTTAGTGTCCAAAACATCAGTATATTGTTTGGACACTTTAAACTCAGCCACTGCATCTTCCTTCGCTTTGGAGAGGAGAAGGCCATGCTCATCATTCTTTTTTTGCAGGACCTCAAGACAAGCGTCCTTCTCTGCAGCGCTGGTTTTCAACCCCTCATCCAAAGTCTTTAACTCCTTCACCTCGTCCGTAGTTTTGGAGGCCACTTCAGCCCATTGCTTAGCCTCGGCCTTCAACTCTTGGATCCTCGTCTCTAATAGGATCCTCGTCTTGTCCAACCTTGTGGCTTGCCTAGACGTCGCTATAAACTTCGACATGCCCTACAAAAAAGAAACATAACAACGAATAAAAGTTAAAAAAAAGAAGAAGAGAGAGACAAAGAAGGAAAATGAAAATCCTTGGTCAAGACGAGGAATAAGTGTTACCTTGAAAAGGTCATGAACACAAGAGTGTTCAAAATCCTTAAGGGGCATATCATAGCAAACGTTTATATCTTCGTCAGTCATAGCCTTCTTGAAACGTTCCCAGGCCAGGTCCTCATTTTCAATAATATTTGAAGGGACCGTTTGAGAAGGCTGAGACAAGGTTGACACAGTCTTGGATGGAGTGGTCTTGGACGGAGTGGTCTCAGTTGGAATGGACGAGTCTACATCAACTATATGTACAGGTTGCTGGGACGAGGGAAGGGTAGGCTTGACTACCTAGGACGAGCTAGACTTGGCCTTTTTGCCTCTTCGACTGGGGAGATTTCCCAAATCCAAGTTCTTTGATAGCGTCTTCCTCTTCTCCCCAGTCGCAGGACGAGCTTGAGATTCAATCTCAGGACGATCCCCTTCAGCAGCCACTTCCTTTTCCTTGTTTCCTTTCATTGTTGCCATTCCTAAAATAAAAAAAAAAAAAAAAAAAAAAAAAAAAAAAAAGCAGAAAAGAAAAGTGCTTTTAGAATTAAAACAAAGTAAACAATGTAAAGGACGTTTAGAACCTAAGACTTACTTCTTCTCACTGTAACTTCGTGTGCAATCGCTTCGTCAGATGGGTTAGGACCCAATCCCCACTTGGCTAGTTGTCTAAGCGTGACTAAGGAATGGAAGTCCCTATTCGCGTGTAGACGAGCCCTATGGACGCGGTCACGATGAAGTTTACTTAAAGAAGGTCGTTTAGCAACTGAAATGAAACAAGTAACAAATTAGTCGTGAATATATAAAAAAAGAGAAAAGAAAGAGAAGAAAAAGGGGAGCAACTTACCCTCAGGACGAAGGTTCCCTAGGTCCCCAGTATAATGACCAAATGTATCCTAGCCAACGTCTATAGGGTTCCCAGCCCAGAAGCCGGAGACGAAGAAAAAATTTCGTCTTCCATTTTCTGTCAGACAAGGCTAAGGACTTAATCAATCTACAGTCTTTACTCCTGGCTGTGAATTGATGAAAGCCAGGGGATTGATGTATTTCTGAAGGTTTGTAGCAATAAAGGAACTCGTCCACAGTAAGAGGACGGTCCTTTCCAAAAACTTCCCCCCACAAAACTTGCATAGAGATGATTAATCTCCACGCATTTGGATTGAACTAACATACTCCTAAACCTAATCTAATCAACAACTCTCTAGTAAAGGCATTTAAAGGAAGTCTCAAACCCCCCAAGAGGTAAGCTTCAGAGACGCCTATCCCGAAGTGAGGGTTGCAACACCATTCTCCTCGGACGGGCACCCTAGGGTTAACCTCGTCCGGGATTTGGTACCACTCCCTAAGGTTTTTTAATCTTTGCTCGTCTGTCCTAGAAGGGATATCTACTGCACAACTGTAAACAGTGACCACCTCCTCGTCCAACGGACCAGAAGGAGGGACAGTGGACGAGGTACTAGCTTGATACCCAGAGGCCTTTCTAAGCTGTTCCTGTACAACCTCTAAAGGAAGTCCAGGGACGCCAGAGACATACTCCTCGTCCGTGGTGTTCCCCCCACTACTATTGCTAGTACTACTAGAACTGTAGTAACTACTCTCATCATTGTACTCGTCTATAGCCTTATCTACACTATCGCTAGACGAGGAAAGTACAACCTCAGCCATCTTAAAAGAAAAACTAAGGACGAGAAAAAGAAAAATACCTAGATCTAGGACGAAGGAAAGCTATAGACGCAGAAAGCTTCTAGACGAAGATCTAGGACGAGGAAGGATGAAGAGGGAAATTTCAGAAATGAGAAGGGTAACGGAGGGATTCCACTATTTATAGGGAACAAACCCTAGTGCTTAAAGCGATATGACCAATCAACAATTGACACGTGGCATGCTCCTCGATTAAATCAATCGACGTGATTATTCGCTAATGAGCTCATGACACGTGGCGCTCCAATTTACAGCTAACACACGTCTTACATCTCTCTGGACAACCCATGGACAAGGGGGCAACTGATGATGGTGAAAAATGCTAACTTCCAAAGTCGCCCATATGGTTCGTCCTTGGAAAAAGAATGAAGGAAGGGCACAACAAAGAAGCCATCCGTCCCCGTCAAACCTCGTTCGTCATTAACCAAGAATAGACGAAGCCTCGTCCTGCATTAATTAAGGACGGACGAAGCTTCGTCCGTCCCTAATGACAGACGAGGCAAACATTCTGAACTTGGACAAATTTGGTTCTTACCTATGAACCAAGACCTCCATTACCCAAAATGAAGCACCGGTCTAGATAAAATAACTTCCATGGAAGTTATTTCTTGCTTTGATGAATTCCTCAACAATAGGAACGGTTTTCAGAGCAAGTAACCGTTCCATGTGCACTATATAAACATTTTTCTGCGAAGAGGTAAGGTATTCAGACATTTTTTAACAGATAAAAAGAAAGTCTTGAAAAGTATTTTTCTCTCTTTTCTAGCCCACTGACTTTACCATCGGAGGACCATAGACCAGCCTCCATCGGTCTTTCTCTGATTGAATTTGGTTTTTTAGGAATTAGCCTTCCAGATCATCAAAGCCCGGAGACTTTCAACCCATTGATTTTCCAGGATCATCAGTACTTACACGTAGTAGTAAAAAAATAGAAGCAGTAAGAGCATTGATTTCCCCAACCAATTTTCTATATCTTTTACACAAATACTACACTTCAAGTCTTCACTCTTCAACGGCCCCCCAGTGAGATTAATTTTCGTGCAATATCTAATATACCAGTTTTTAGTTGTGAAAAAACATATTAGCTACCACCAATATATCTAACATTTTGTTGAATATTTCGACTGCATTGGAGAAGCTTGCTTGTGACATCCAATCCTACCTAATTTTATCATGCACTAGTCATGCTTTCATTGCTTCTTCCAACACTGCCATAGCTCAAAAATATCCTTGATCTCCAATAGATAAATTTCCCCCCCAAAAAAAACCAACAAGGTAACTATTACAAAGGCATTGAAACGTAAGCATTGTGACATGCTCGGAAGTGCACTAAACAATTGGTCATATAAAGGCAAAGTAAACCATTGTGTCAATCGAAGGATTGCAATTTTGTGCAATTATTTTTATTATGGAATGAATCAATCATTTACTACTTTGATATCATATTAAACAAAATGGCAGCACCATCTAATCTAGAATTTTGTGCAATTATTTTCATTATGGAATGAATCAATCTTATTAAACAAATGGCAGCATCATCTAATCTAGAATTTTCTTTTCAAAAAATCTATTCTAGAATTTCAAGATCCAAATAAATAATTCTTGTACTATGAAATTAAAAAAAAAAAATTAAGTGTTTGATGCATTAATTTTTTTTAAAAAAGTATTTTAAAGAATTTTTTTTATTATTAAGAAGAGCTAGTTTCTAAAACCTAAACCCTAAACCTCCTCAAAAAAGAAAAAAAAAAGAGCTAGTTTTGGAACCATCATTAAGAAATTATAATAACTTATTCATTTCTACCGTTAAATGTGAAGGACACCTATGGTTTAAAACCAAATTAACCAATGGTTTTATACTATTACATCTTGTATCTTGAAAAATGAGTCCATTATAGGGATTCTTACGGTATGATACTTAAGAGATGGATGAGATAGATTCAAGCAGGGAAGACCTTAGAAAAATGCCAGCATACTAGGTTGTCATGCATCAAAAAATGTCAATGATAAATTCTCATATGAAACGCTAAGAATTCTATAAATTCAACTTTTAATTCTTGTGGATAGGGTTAATTGCTTCCCCCAGATAAAACATAGAGCCAAAAGAAACCAAGGACTAGCATTGAAGAGTTTTAGCAATCGAATGTACTAAATAAACAAATACAACATTGCATTGTACATATTCATAATAGGCCAAAAAAGACACGATGGATATATAAATTGTCGTAAGATTTTTATCTTCCTAAGTCCTATCACTATCCTTTTGAAATTATATTTTTATCCTCAAAGACAAGTGAGGGTAAATAATGCCAGCCATTTTAAGTTCACATATGAAAAAAAATCTACATTACGTGAACTCAGGTGCAAACTTCTTCACCAAAAAAGAAAGCTACATTATGTGAAAAAGGCTATTATTTATAATCCCATCAGCAAATTTTTTTTTTTTTTTAAAGTCATGGGCCGCACTCAAAGCCCATCAACAGAAGTTTTTGGACTAGGTTTTGCAAGCCCTTCCTGAATCACGTATGAACGCGGTTTGCATTCGGTGCAGTGGGGGCCATTGCCATTGGTGTTTTGTCTGATTTTGATTATTGATGCAAGTTGGGCAAATATGTATATTTTTTTCGTTGGCATCGTTGTATTCCACTACTACGTTATTATACTAATTAAGAGCTCACTGTCATCGAAGCACTCAGAGTCAAACAGCATATTCCCATCCCTTATCACAGATCACAGACCCTTCTGCTCTCAGTTCTCTGTTCTCACAAAGACAGCTTTAGCATTCATTCAATTCTCTCTAATTCAAGAAATGGCGGAAGGTGCTCTGTTCGACGTTGCTAGGGGAATCATCGGGATAGCGGGCAAGCTAGCAGCCAAAGAGATTGCGCTTATCTCTGGTGTCAAAGACGAGATTACAAAACTTGGGGAGACAGTTTCTACTATCAAAGCTGTGCTTTTGCATGCAGAGGCAAAGGAACACAACAGTGAACTGAGTGAAACGATCAAACCGTGGCTGAAAAGCCTTAAGGATGCCATGTGTGATGCGGATGACTTGCTGGACGAAATCTCCACTGAGGCCCTGCGACGGGAAGTGATGACCCGTGACAAGAAAGCCAAAGAGGTACGCATCTTCTTTTCCAAATCTAATCAGCTTGCATATGATCTTAGAATGGGTCATAAGGTTAAGGCCATGAAGGAGAGGTTTGATGAGATCGCGGCTGCTAGGAATAAGTTTGGCTTAGAAGAACGTTCTGAGGAGAGTCGAGTTCGGTATAAGGCAAGAAAGCAGACTCATTCTCTTTTACCTGCTGAAGATGTTATCGGGAGGGAGGATGATAAGAAGGGTATTATTGAATCTCTGTTGGATTATGCCAATGCTGAAGAGAATGTTTCGGTCCTTCCGATATTTGGAATCGGAGGCCTAGGAAAGACGACAGTCGCTAAACTTGTCTTCAATGATGAACAGATCAAGAACCATTTTGAGCTAAATTTCTGGGTATGTGTGTCTGATGATTTTGATGTGAAAATAATTGTTGAGAAAATCATGGAGTGTGTCAAAAACAAGAAACCAGAAGACCTTGAAATGAACACATTAGTCAACGATCTTCAAAAAGAAATTAATGGAAAAAGATACTTGCTTGTGTTGGATGATGTGTGGAATGAGGATCGTGAAAAATGGTTTAGCCTGAAAGCTATTTTGAAGGGTGGCACAAGAGGCAGTGGAATATTGTTGACTACACGTAGTGAAAAAGTGGCAGAGATTACACAATCTAAGCAACCACACAAGTTAAAGGGTTTAGATGATCAACAGTCTTTGTCTTTATTTAAGAAGATGGCGTTTAAAGAGGGGGAAGAGCCAAAGAATGCAAGCTTTGTAGAAATTGGGAAGGAAATTTTAAAAATGTGTGTAGGAGTTCCGCTTGCAATAAGAACAATAGGACGTATGCTGTATTTTAAAAAATCTGAAATGGAGTGGTTATCATTCAAAAACAATGAACTTTCAAAAATAGCTCAGAATGAAAATGACATTTTACCAACACTAAAATTGAGTTACGATCATCTCCCGTCACTATATGTTGCCAAAACATCGAACTATCTAAGTTTTCTCAGTTTGTTGATTTTAATATTGGTGGCTGGTTTGAGCTAAAAAAACATGAATTCTACCACTGTCCTGTTTTATAAATTATAACACCAAATATACTTTATAGAGATCAAGCACCGATTCATTATTTTTATTGTCATTACAGACTAAATACTGCAGTCAAGACAAATCCTTGTTTGTTTGTTTGTTTTTTTTTTTTAATGCTAGTTTTTCTACTGATAGTAACAGTAGAACCTGATGCATCATTTTAATGTGAGTGCTGCAGGCTTTTGTCACGTACATTTATATAGCCAGCTTTCAACAACAATATGTGGCTTTCTCAAGTGATTCATCAGTTGAGGTAACTCATATACAATATCCTAACCTCCCTCTCAAGTGTCCTTTGTCCTTACTTCTTTTGTTTCTTCTTTCGCATCTTTGCATCTTCAAATACTAACATCAATTCTTGTTTTACTGTATTTCACATGCATCAGCACAAGACAAGAAGTAGAGAATAAATATAGGGCCCCATGTGTAAGTGATGTAGTGCTTTTGATCTCAAAGTACATTGAGATACAGAGATGATTGCTTTCATACAGTTTGCATATAGCCTCAAGACTCCTGTGAAAGGTAAGCCTTCTTATCTAAAATCACAATTGTTTAACTACTGCTTTTGTATATTTTAGTATTTTATATTTGCAACTTTACTTCTCTTGTCTAATTCTGATTCTAGGTATAATTTTGTATGTCCTTTTTTTTTTCCTCTAAATATCCAATGATACTTCCCCTAGTAATGTGGGAGCTGTTTCACTAGTTTGTATAGCAAACAAGATGTGTTTGCATCATAGTACTTTTTTTTGAGACATTTTAGCTTTATCTATTGAATGGGAAAGGAAGAGGAAGAGGAAGAGGAAGAGGAGGAATTTGATTCCTGTGAACCAAAATAATATGAATTTATTTGAAAAATGCAGGAGGAAATAGGTCATGAGTGCATTAAGCTGCTCACATCCCGGAGATTGAAATTTATTTTGGAAGGATTTAGCTCCAGTGTGTATACAGGTTTCTCATATCCCTCCAAATTTCTCAAGTACTCTTTTTTTTATCAGTATATAAGTAAGTATTTTATCAAACAAAAAGACAAGGTCCAAATATACAATTAGTATACTACAGAACCAAATTTCTCAGATACTAATCATGTTCACTCTTAAATTTACCCTTTGGTTTAAGGTTGATGACTTTATCATTTATTGGGCTTTATATGCAAAAACCTGAGGAGAAATGAATACTAAAGCAGGCAAGAATTTAAAAGTGCATGTTTTTTTCCAAACTCGACTATGCGAAGTTTACACAGAAACAAGGAGAAAATAATGGTAACTATCTCATTCCTTACCACATTAAATCTTTCCTCATAGGTTTGGCTTCAATTTTTGAAGATTAAATTTTTTTTTTCTTCTGGCAATATGATAGGAAACATCAACAGCAAAGTGTTATTCCCAAGTTTTGAGGTTACCTATGGATCCTCATTTCCTCTCAAAACTTTTTCCTTTTTTGAAATATGGTGGAAAACTTATTCACTCACTTATTCACCTTTTTATTTCTCAAAATATGGTCTGATTGGTTACCATGGATGAAAGCTATAGCTTGGTGTTACCACTCAAAGTATTACCTGCTTTTAAGGATAGCTTAATTTCATGGTGAATGATTTTTGGACTTCTCAACCAGTAAGACTTCGTTGAACAAGGGTTGCTTGGAGAGTTCCGTTACTTAATAAAGAAGGCATTTCTTTCATCTTTGGATTAATTTCTTAAGGTTACTTAGCATACCATGGAGTTATATTAGAGATATGGCACCTGTGAAATATCACATGAATCTAACACCTTGTTGAAATTTTTTGTTAAGTGCTCTGTCTGATAGGTTCAGGCTTGTTGGTTTATTTGTATTGCTGTTGTAAAGTGTCATTCTTTTGTTGTCCTGAGTTGTTATTGTCTTAGTGCTCTGTCTGTTGCTTAAGACTTGCTGTTGTATTTGAGTTGCTGGTTTTCAGCTTGGTTTGAATGAATTTTCTGCCTGATTATCCAATAATAAAATAAAATAAAATCTAGCACCTTTTATTCTCAAGAACAGGAGTTCCTAACTTTTCTAATGCCTTTTAAATTGAATCCTAGACAATAGGACCCTTTTTCTTCATTTTTCATAAATAATTTCCAATTATGTTTACTTATCAAAAAAAAAAAAAAAATTCCAATTATGTTATATAAGTAAATTCTTTTCTGGGCAGAAGTTGGCTTTCCAGGTGAAGGCAAGACTGTTCACCTAAATGAGAAAGATCAATGCTCTTAAACATGAACTTCCTCTCGTTGTGGTCATGGGATGTTGGAATGGATACCAAGTTTATTTGACTGAACTCACTGGTATTTTTTGCATTTTTAATTTATAACTTTTGCATATTAATTAAAAAAAAGTGTGACTTTTCTTTCATCATATTCTTCTTTCTAATAAATTGCATCTTTGTATCTCAAATTGAGTCGATGAAATGATGTATTTGATGTGCTTCAACTATTGTTTAAACAGAATAAAATTTGGCTCAAGGTGATATGAAGGTAATATTGCAGGGGGAATTAAATCTTGCAACCATGCTACTGGAATTAGCTCATTGTATAGGAATTTTTCTGTTTCAAATCCTTTTTATATGTAAGCACCTAACTTGCTGTTATATCTTCAAATCACAATCATAATAATAAGGGTTTTACTAACGTGTGCCCTTAATAAGGGCACACATTAGTAAATGACTCACAATTTTGTCCAGTAGCTTGGTCTTATTTGAAAACAAAGGTTGATTTTTTTAAATCATTTGATAAATTTCAATAAAATGGGAAATGTTCCTATATGTTATCAAAACATAAAACTACCATATTTTTCTCACAATCAATTTTTTATTATAGGTTGCTTGGGAGAGAAAAAGAACAAAAAAGGCATATGTTTTATAACATTAATTATCGTATATTATAAACCTAGAGGTCCAAAGATCTTTTAATTATTGTTGTTGCTATGACAGGCTAAATAATATAGTTAGCACTATTTTTTTTGTGAAGCAATCCTCTCTATAGAGATATTAGCAACAGAACTTGATGCATTGTTTTAATGTTTGTGCTTGAAGCTTTGATCATATACATTTATATTGGCAGTTTTTTACAACAATCCATAGCTTCCTTTAGTGAACCATCCAAGGAGGCAACTCATACAATATCCTAATTTATATCTCTAGAGTCTTTTTTGTCATTTCCCCCTCGTTTCTTCTTTCACCTCTTTAAGACCTGATTCACTTGTAGATTGTTTTTCATTCCATATGACTTCTTGTCAGTTTATGTAGTAATATCTATTCTTGATTTACATATCAAATATATATCATGTGAAGTGTATCTGGATAATTGTAGAGTAAATGATAACCCATGTATAAGGTGATGTAGTGCTTTCTAATTCCATACTTGACATTGAGATACATGGATAATTGCTTTGACAAAGTATGTTAATAAACTCATGACTCCTGTGAGAGGTGAGCCTATGTATTTGTATTAGTTATGGTTTAACAGTTGCTTTTGTATTCCAGTACCTTAAGTTTGCAATTTTTACTTGTCATGCTTGTATCTGTTTCTAAGTATTATTATCCATGCATCAGAATTGTTGTTTGAACTTTGAAGATAGTTTTTCTTTATATATTAAATGGGAAAGGGTTGTGGAAGAAAAATCTATTTTTGGAAGAGAATAAATTTTTTTAATGAATTCTCATTTGAAAGGAGGAATTTGATTTTCAAGAACCAAAATAATGTGAAGCATTTGTTTGGATTTCTTTTGGTACATCTTTTCTCACTTATTTAGCAAAAAAATCCAGGTGTATATATGTCAAGAGTGGACTAAGCTTTTCATATCCCAGGATTCGAAATTTATTTCAGAAGTATTTAACCCGTGTGTCTATAGGTGCATACATCTCCATTCTCAGTTCCCTTCAAATTTATCAAATACCAGATAGTTCTCTCTTAGCTTTTCCCTTTGGTTTCAGGTATGGGGAGTTTATTAGTTATTGGGTTGTATATCCAGAAGCCTGAGGATAATTGATAATACAGCAGACAAGAGTTTAATAGTGCATGTTTTTCTAAACCTGCTTGGTATAAAAACTATGCAGAAACTAAGAAAAAGAATGGCAATTATCTCTTTCCTTACCTAATTAAATCTTTCCTCATAGATAAGGTTTCAATTTTTGAAATTTTCTTTTTCTTTTCTTGAAAAATGTTAGAAAAAGTATTACTTTCGACCTCCTCTTTTTAATTTATCTTTCTCTTCATTTTGTTTTTGCAATATGCATGGATTGGTAGAAAAATTTGTTACTTTCTCACTTATTCTCTAAATTTATTTCTTAAACGTTGGTCTAATAGATTCTCATAATGCAGACAGGTGGTACTCAGAGAATTCCCTGAAATCAGGGTAGATGATTCTAGGACTTTACTTGATGAGTTCCATGAACAAAAGGATTGTTTGGTGAATGTTGTAAAATCATAAACAAGACATTTGATTTCGTCTTTGCACTAATTTCTTAAGGCTGCTCACCATACCATGAAGTAATAGACATTTTGAGATAGGAAACCTATAAAATATCAGGTAATTATATTTCCATCAGTTTGGGTTATGTTTTGTTCTTAGGTAGGATCCTTGAATTAGGGAATCCTGGTATATGTGTACGGAAGTTTCATTCTATTGATAAGATTATATACATAAATGATTATTTGGGCACAAGTTGGCTTTCAATGTGATCGTGTGATGCACAAGTTTCATCAAAGGATAAGATATATGGTATCTACAAAAATTTGAGAAATTTTTCTTGTACTCATCACACACGTGCTTTGTGCGGAAATGAGACTTTTTATTTTTTATTTTTTGGGTTTACATATTTTATTTATGGCAGTTTTATTTTATTTTAGGAAAAAGTTGTTTAGTACTTGACTACTAATGCTTAATGTGAGAGATAAATGAGGAGGTGGAAAAAGAATAGTTTAGTGATAAAAAAAAATGGTACGTTTGTGGGGAAAAAAAACAATTTTATTTTCTTATATTTTTTTTTTCAAAAAGAAGTTGTTTAAGTACTTAACAACAAATGTGATAAAAAAATGTGGAGGTGGAAAAAGAATGGTTTAGTGATAAAAAAAATGGTACGTTTGTGGAGAAAAAAAGTAATTTTATTTTTATTTTTTATATATTTTTTTTAAAAAAGAAGAAGTTGTATTAGTACTTGGCAACAAACATGAGAAAAAATGTGGAGATGGGAGAAAAATCTTTTTATTTTTTAAAATTTAGTTAAAAATTAGGAGTTTTTAAATTACTAATTTTACATGTCTAACTCTATGATTTCTAAAAAAAACATAGTTCTAATGACACCCCTTGTGGAAAAGCTGAGACAAAGGAAGAGTTGAATTTTTTTTTTTTAATATTATTTTTGGGATAAATAGAGGCAGGGAGTATTAATAATGAAGAAAAACATAACACGAGTATAACAATTACAAAACAGAAATAGCAATCAAGGCCAAAGTTACTAAGGAGTGACAATCCAAGTGCCTATATGAACAGGTGTGAACTAAAGAAACACCATGTTAGGGCTCCACCAATGACAATTTCCATTACAAACCATCTCTAGTCCTGACCATTAGTCCCCTCACTTTTGGCACTCGTGGAACTCTCTCCACCTGTAGCCAAAGAAATTACCACAAATTTAAATAGTGTTCTACAATATCAAAAGAATAGTAATTAAATTGAAATGAAAAAGAAGACTCATGTATTTACATTACCACTAGGACTAGAGGCAGGACTACTATCACTTTGATTAGAAGGGGCATGGAAAACGGCAGACAGGCCGAAAGTAAGTGTTATATTAATTTGTAGTCCTAATTCAGGATCATTACGATCTCTGATGATGATGCACAAGTGCTTCTTGTTGTCCTTGGACTTGTTTGAGACTAGTGCCACAGTCTGGGTGTAGGTGCTTTTGCTTGACCACTAATGCAAGGCAGACATGTAGCCAGCCCTACTTGTTGCTTTGCACACTATTTTGTCTTTGACTGCATCTGTCATTGCATAGCTAACCATAACTGACATTAGCACTAAGAGGAATGGAATTGTTTAACTCAAAATATTATGAGAATATTATCTGATCATAATATTCTCATTCTTTAATTTATATCTTTTCAATGTGTGAACTTTCTTTCATCTAATTTCATACAGTTTAATAAATTCCATCTTTGTATTTTTGAGTATGTCTAATATACCAGTTTTTAGCTGTGAAAATACATACTAGCTACCACCAATTTCTAACCTTTGTGGCTTTGTTGAATACTTCGATCTTTTCGTTAGAATATAGTCCCTGGATATACAAAACATCCTTAAAATAAATAAACTAATTACAAGAGATTTATGTTTCAAAAAAAAAATTATAAAGACGCAAGGAAGGTAGACAAGTGCCTATATATACTTAAACTCGAAAGCAATACACTGGAGATAATTTTCATCATGCTTGTGATATCCTATCCTACCTAACTTTATCATTCACTTTTTATTTTATTCTGACGAGGATAAAAACAGTACGTCTTGAGTGACCAATTGCTCAATAATAAATAGTGTTTCCTCTATCCAAGCACTAAAGTTTGAAAGACTTCTAGCATATTGAGTTAGTCCATGCACAGCCTTATTGCCCTCTCGTGAAACGAAAGAGAGTTAGTCCTATCGAACTGCTAGAGTTGTGGTAAAGACCCCGTAAATGTAATGCTATTAGAGATGCTTAGTGGAGGAGTGGTCATGTCTAGTAGAGAGAGTTTACCACGACCTGAGAGTCTCCCTCAAAAATTTCATCGAAATCCCCATCTCCCAAGCTTTCATGCACTAGTCAAGCCCTCATTGCTTCTTTCAATAGCACCAAAGGTAAAAAATATCCTTGATCTCAAATAGATAAATTTTCCCCACCCAAAATATATATATATATATATATATATAAAACAAATAAACAAGCACACAAGGTAAATATTACGAAGACATTGGAACTTAAGCATTGTGAAATGCTCTAAAGTGCATTAAACAAATCTCTTAAAAAGCTAAAGTAAACCGTCGAGACAATCAAGGGATTGCAATTTCATGCAATTATTTTAATAATGGAATAAAATAATTAAAATCCAATTATATTGATGGAGTGGATCCTTTTGCTAATATAGGTAAACTTCAGGTATAAAATTCAAGCAATGTCAAAGTTTAGGGGCGTACTTTCTAATTTACTATTTTATTTTTAACCAAACCACCTCCACAGCTAGTCCTATCCCATTATCAATTTTGGTTAAAATTGCAAAAAAATTTGCAACCATGGCTATTGAGTTCCCAATATGAAGTCTTCTTTCTTGTTTCACCATGCATAAATAAGTGCAACCATGGCTATTGTGCTTTTGGGCTAAGGATTTCTATGGAGGGTAAGAGAGTTTGGTCTGGCTCTCTCCGTGAGATTCCCCTAGAACCAGTTTATGCACAAGACAAAGCACTCCAAACAAGACATGAATTCCTCCCGCTGTGACTTTGTCTTATTTCTTCTTCACACATTTCCTGCCACTATGGCTTTGTCTTATTTCTTTGTATGTTTCCTATTGCTGTGGCTTTGTCTTATTTCTACCGCTATGGCTTGGCATTATTTCACCATCTTAGCCTTGTAGAATTTGGAGTTTTATCCTTATCCCCTTGTACCAGGCCATTGTGGGCTTTGTAAGTTTGCTCTATTTTGTTGCATTGAGCGCCTACTAACCCTTTCAATTTCTTCTCCCTTCAGGCCTTTGGAATATGACCCAATTGCTATTTCTTTGCTCATGCCTTGACCCATCTCTTGAAGTTTTCTTTGGCTTTTCACCTCATGAACTTTTGAAAAAGAATTTGCAAAAATGGGTATCAACACCAAGCAGGACTTGGAGCCCATCTTATTAATGAATAAATGTTAAGGAGCATCCTTTTATATAAAACTTTCCTGGACATAAACCAAACAGTGGAACGAAGTCATTTTTTTTTAATTTTTTTTTATACCTTCTCTTTCCTCTGTCTTTCAAACATGCTTTTAGTGCTGTATCCATGGCATCTGCGGAGATGCAAGGCGGCCCCCTTTATCCAACTAGTGAAGTTTCAGCACTTGTTGGATGTGAAGATGCCGAAAGGGAGCTAGTATCTCGACTTCTGGACGGCACTGAGGAAAACCTCAGTGTGATTTCACTGGTGAGCGAAGAAGCAGTTGGCAAGACAACTCTGGCAAGGCGTGTTTATAAGAGACTAGACATTCGGTAGCACTTCCAATGCCGTCTATGGGTCCATGTCCGTGAAGAGTTTGCATATAAGGATCTCTTGCTCATCATACTCAAACAGATTCCGATATGCTTATTGAAGGACATAGAGCTTATGAGCGAGATGGAGCTACGTCAATTAGTTTTCCAGACTTTAATAAAGTTCGGTATCTAATGGTGTTGGATGACATGTGCACGGAGGACATGTGGTTCAACCTTTTACGTCCCTTTGCAGACGCCACAAATGGAAGCAGGGTCATCATTACTACACGCCATTTTAATGTAGCATCAGAAGCTGACCCATGGAGTTGTCCATTGAATTTGAAGCAGTTAACTGAAGAGGAGAGTTGGGTATTGTTCTTGAAGAATGTAGGCAGCCGCAGATTGCCAGAAAATAGTTCAGACTAAAACAACTTCAGGGAAGGAATTTTGGGAATATGTCAGGGTTTGCCTCTGGCAATCGTCCTACTGGGAGGACTATTGTCAACCATAGAATTAAGTGACTGGTCAAGAGTAATTGATCGTTCACAATTTGGTGAAGATAAATCAGCTCTCTTAAATATTGTAGCTTTGATGAGCTATAATGAACTTCCATCTGCGTTCAAGCCATGTTTCCTTTATTTGGCTCTCTTTCCCAAGGCATATGAGATCCCCAAACGAAGGTTGTTGCAGTTGTGGCTTGGGGGGGGGGGGGGGGGGGGGGGGGATTTGTTCAATTGTCACCTGATGAGGCTAGCGTCCCCATTGAAGATAAGGCCAAGATATATTTGGAGGAACTAGTGTCTAGATATGGCTTCTTCTTGCCAAAAGCTGAGGATGAGGGATTTCTACACGTCCACCATTGCAGGTCAGAATGTACATCTGCAGATTCAGAAATATTTAAGGTTCAGAGGCTTGCAGATCAATTCGGTGTCTCGAAATCTCATATTGGAAGCCTATTGTGTGTATATTTCTTTCATAGCTGAAAAACAAGGTACATCCAATAGTGAAATTGGTACGTTGCTTAAAAAAATTATCAAAGGAAGAGATCGTGTCTTGCTGAAGGTGCTTGATCTCGAGGGTGTCTACAAACCTCACCTACCTTAGAATCTCGGGGAGCTGAGGAACCTAAAGTACTTAGTCTTAAGATGGACAGGTCTTGACTCCTGTCCCGCATCAATTGGGGATCTACCATGCCTCGAGACCATCGATTTGAAGTATACCAATATGAATGAGGTGTTACTTGATCAAAAAACACCAAGGCAAAGAAACTTCGACATCTCTATATGAATGAGGTGTCCATTCAGAAGCTAGTGTCTTCAACAAACCAACTTCAGACCTTAATGGGGCTTTTTATCGATTCCAAGGATCCCAAGGATTGTGGCTTGGAAAAGTTCACTGGCCTTAGTTGTAACACAGGTTTTGTATTACACTCTTATATAATAAAGATATAACCTTAAAGGGTTTTCTTCGTGGACGTAGGCCGTAAGGCTGAACCACGTAAGCCTTGTGTTCTTGTGTTCCTATTTTATGCTTCTCTCTTCCGCATATATTCAAGCATATTCAACATGGAATATATCATAGCTAAACCACGTAATCCTTGTGTTCTTGTGTTCCTATTTTATGCTTCTCTCTTTCGTATATATTCAAGCATATTCAACATAGAATATATCATAGCTAATATTTAACATAGTATCAGAGCCACCTTCCTGTGGCCATGGTTTTCTGTCCTAACAATGCATTTAAGAACAATCTCTGTCTTCCTCAGTGTTTCTTCATTGCGTTCATCTTCTTTGGCTTCTCACTGATGCCGTCAAAACTCTCCGGTATAGTCATGCCACTGTTAGAAGTCGCATCAACACTACAAGACTATTGTCTTCCTCAAACCACTATCACAGAACCAAAATTCATTCAAGGGATCTTCTCACTCTTATCAAATCTTAAGGTTTTATCAAGCTTCCATCTCGAGTTTGAGAAGGGGTGTTGGAGATATATTAGCCCATTAGGATCGACCTAACCCTAATTCTACTTTGTGTGCAAGTCAAGTCTCTTACTTGTATTAGAAGTCTATTAATTTAGGGTTTAGTCTACTATATATATACCCATGTTATGGTTCATTGTAACACAAGATTTATACTACACTCTAATATATTATTGATGTAGTCCTTTAGGGTTTCCTCTATGGATGTAGGCCGTTAGGCTGAACCATGTAACCCTCGTGTTTTATTGTGTTTTATATTTTATGCTTCCATCTTCCACATCTACTCAAGCATATTCAACATGAAATATATCATAGCTAATATTTAACATGGTATCAGAGCCACCTTTCTGTGGCCATGGTTTTCTGTCCTTACAGTGTGTTTAAGAAAAATCTATCTTCCTTGGTGTTTCTTCGCTACGTTCATCTTCTTTGGCTTCCAATTGCTGCCGTCAAAACTCTCCAGTATAGTCATGCCACCGTTAGAAGTTGCATCAACACTACAAGACCATTGTCTTTCTTAAACCACAGTCACAGAGCCAAAATTCATTCAAGGGATCTTCTCACTCTTATCAAATATCAAGCTTTCATCAAGCTTCCATCTTGAGTTTGAGAGGGGGTGTTAGAGATATATTAGCCCATTAGCATAGGCCCAAGCCTAATTCTACTTTGTGTGCAAGTCAAGTCTCCTACTTGTATTAGAAGTCTATTAGTTTAAGGTTTAGTCTACTATATATAACCATGTTTTATGGTTCATTGTAACATAGGTTTTGTACTACACTCTTATATAATAAAGATGTAGCCCTTAAGGTTTTCCTCCGTGGATGTAAGTCGTAAGGTTGAACCACGTAACCCTATTTTTCTTGTGTTCCTATTTTATGCTTCCCTCTTTCGCATCTACTCAAGCATATTCAACATGAAATATATCATAGCTAATATTTAACACTTAGAAACAAATACAAACATGACAAGTAAAAATTGTAAACTTATTGAATTGGAAAATAAAAGCAATTGTTTTCAAAGCAATTATCCATGAGGTTATTTACATACTTTGTCAAAACAATTATTTAGCCTGTCATAGCAACAACAATAACAAACAAATTTTTGGATCTAGTTTTATAATATATCATAATTAGTGTTTGTTTTGTTTAGACCCCTAAACACACAGATTGTTTAACCTAATTAATTGATCAATTTGACACTTAGGTTTATTATTCAGATCTAGGTTAAACAGTAATAAATCATATCATGTAGTATGGAAAAATAAATAAGAAAATGATTTGATTACCCAGGAAAACCAATGAAACTGTCTAGTTTCAAGGTAAAAAAATCTGGGGATGATTTAACCTGACCTATCCTCAAGGCAAACAAATCCACTAATAGAGAATTGAATTTCTTATTGAAGATTTAACCCTAAATCTATTGCTACCTTTAGTAGTAACTTACTGACACGATCACGTATAAGCTCCAAATCTACAAACTCTTCTTTCTTGGATTTGTAGAACACAAGCTCTCATGCTTATGACATTGAGATCTCTCTCAAAGGTTTCAAATCACCATCACTTGTTGATCCTGTAGCAGCAACTTCTACAACACTAGATCTTGAGATTCTTCAAGGAATAACATTGGTAGAAGACTTGAGAGAGATTTGGGTACAAAAACCCTAGATATACAATTGGAGGCACAAGATACACTCTTTTCTCTCTTTAAAAAACCACCCCTAGGGTTAGCTTATAATGTCCTTTAAATACTGGAAAAAACGGATTGTAATTCAGGCTTCAAACGGACAAGTTATGGGCCTTTTACGTTTGCTGATTATTGTGGATTTGTGACTTTTGATCGATCGAAAATTCTCCTAATCAATTGAACTAGTCTGATTTTGACTTTCTGAGCATGCAGTTTGTATGTTCTTTGAATTTTGACTTGCAGCACTTTGAGCATTGTCTAATTAGACCAATGTTTAAGAAATAAATTTGCTAGGTTCTAAGACTTTAGGAACTAATGTATTAGAACTTCATTTTGTATTATGTTGGCAAACCATGATCAGAATTTAAAGTCTAGGTTTAGACTTGCTCAAAGTATGTTTATTTGTAAAATTGGAATCGAGTGATTGCAGAATTTATTGGACTAAATCTGCAAGGCTTGATCGATCGAACCACGTGCAGATTAATTTTTCTGTAGAATTTCCAATTCAGCCCAAGCCCGGTTTGACGTGTAGGGTTTTATTTTTTATTCCAAGTATAAAAGGAAAAATCATAGCTACGTTTTAGAGGTCTTTGATGTGCTATGTGTTGAATCTTTTATGAGATCTAGAGGTGTTTACCTTCATACACAGTTAGGGTTATCAAGATCAAGATGCTTCTAAAAAAGAAAAGAAAAAAAAGATCAAGATTCATGTCAAGAACTTGGTGATCGCTTCAGTTGCTGCATAAATAACTTAAAGAAGATCTGAAACCTTTGAGTGGAGTCTCAAAGTCACAAGTAGGCAAACTTGTGGTTGCAGTAGATCAAAGAAAGAAGTAGTGCGTGGACTCGGAGCTGTCACATGGTCGTGGTAGTAAGTTTTCTACTTGAGGTAGCAATAAGATGTTAGTGGATCTATTTTACTTTGAGGATAGTTAGGTTAAATCCTCCTCAGGTTTTTTACCAGTTTGGTATTCCTGGGTTATCATATCGTGTGCTCTTTATATTTCCGCATTATTTACATGATATGATTTGAATATGTTAACTTGAAACTGAATAATTTATCTAAGTAATCACTTGGTTAAATAACTAGGTTAAATAACTTGTGTTTTAAGGGATCTAAAAACATACAAAATTTAAAGGAGAATAGTTGAAAAAGTAAAAATTTATCTACCATGCCAAGCATATTGCCAAAAAATGAAAAGAAAGATAAATTAAAAAGAGAATGTAGAAAGTAATATCTTTTCTACCATATTTCTTGAAAAAAAAAATTCAAAAATTGAAACCTAATCTATGAGGAAAGATTTAATTAGGTAAGAAAAGAGATAATTACCATTCTTTTTCTTAGTTTCTGCATAATTTTTGTACCTAGTAGATTTAGAAAAACATGCACTACTAAACTCTTGTCTTCTGTATTATTAATTATCCTCAGGCTTTTGCATATAGAACCCAATAACTAATGAACTCCCCATACCTGAAACCAAAGGGAAAAGCTGAGAGAGAACAAATCTGGTACTAAATTAATTTGAGGGGAATTGAGAATGGAGATGTATGCACCTGTAGACACACGAGTAAAATCCTTCTGAAATAAATTTTGAACCTTGGGATGTGAAAAGCTTAGTCCATTCTTGACAAATTTCCACCTGGATTTTTTTTACTAAATAAGCGAGAAAACGTATAAAAAAATGAAAAATAAAAATCCAACCAAATGGTTCACATTATTTTGGTTCATGAAAATGAAATTCGTCCTTTAAAATGAGAATTCATTAGGAATTATGTATTCTCTACCAGAAATATATTTTCCTTCCCTGCACCTTTTTAACTCAATATATAAATTAAACTATCTTCAAATAACAATTCTGATGAATGCATAATAATACTTATAAACAAATACAACCATGACAAGTAAAAAATTGCAAACGTAATGTACTGGAATACCTAAGCAACTGTTAAACCATTACTAATTTAGATATGTAGGCTTACCTCTTGCATGAGTCATGAGGTTATTTGCATACTTTGTCAAAGTTCGCAACATGTTGAAAACCAAACAGAAAATCCTGTTATTAATAGTATATATATATAGTTTTATTTCACAATTAAAATTAAGATAATTTTACAGTATTGATGAAGATAATTGAAACTTCATTTAAAAAAAAAATGAAACAAAAAAAAAGCAATCTAAAATATCAGTTATCTGATTTTTATTTTCCGATAAGATGAACAATTTTGTAAAGAACGTCATAGAAGAAGGTGGGTGCACCTAGTTACTGACGGCCCTCCTAGAGCAGACTTTTCTTCTAATTTTGTGACTCTGTTCTGGTTGTTTCGCAAATATTTCAAAAATTAATTGTGAAGTGAGATTAAAAAAATATATATTTATACTATAAAACACGTGGCAGTGGAATACAACGATGCAAACGATAAAATATGCGTAGTTCCTCAACTTGCATCAATAATCAAAATCAGACAAAACACCAATGGTCCCCACTGCACCGAAAGAAAACCGTGTTCATACTTGGTAGTTTGAATTCGCAAGGCCCACTTAGAGTTGATTTAGGAAGGGCTTGTAAAGCCTAGTCCAAAATTTTTGTTGATAGGATTTGAGTGCTGATGGGATTATAAATAATAGCCCTTTTCACCGAATATCAGCCTTCTTCTTTGGATTTTTTTGTCATTTAGCATCATTTTAGCAACAATTTTGTTAGTTAACATGTTTTTGAAACATTTTAGCAAACTAACATTTCAAGTTTGTTAGACTCAATTTCAATTAGTCGTAAACCCGTGTGATGTACGAGAATGCTACCAATTTTTAAGATTAAAAATAAATAAAAATTATATCCATAATAAAAATTATTGTAGAAACATTAACTCGTATTATTCATTCTAGCCATCACGGTTTTGTGTGTGTGTGTGTGTGCGTGCGTGTGAGCGCGCACAAAACTACTTACTCAAACAATTAAACTAAATATATGAGATGGTTTTTTGTTCATATCATCTATGTAGCCCAAGCTCCTAAAGTGATAAGAAATGTTAAAGAGGAGAACACATTAGTCCATATTTTAACTGTGAAGGAAAAAATTAGATCACTGGAACATTAAGATGAACCTCCAAATGATGTGACATTAGAATTGTAACAGTCATCAAGAAATAACAAAATATACATTATGGGCGTTCCTAGCCATTTTTCTCTGTCCAAATATCTTTCCCATATTTCTAGATTAAAAAAATCACATAAAAGGAGTGTATATAATGGAAAGAATAAGTTCACCTACCACATCCAAAGGAACATAGAACTCATATTCCATGCACAAAGGAGAATCACTCATATTCCATATAGAACTCAAAATCAAGTAGGAGACAAGA
Source organism: Quercus aquifolioides (assembly GCA_019022515.1). Lineage (NCBI taxonomy): Eukaryota > Viridiplantae > Streptophyta > Magnoliopsida > Fagales > Fagaceae > Quercus > Quercus aquifolioides. The sequence continues at coordinate 225,979 of JAFHAW010000238.1, forward strand.
CTTATAATAGAGTTTGATAACTTCAAACAACAGTAACCCAAAAGGAATAAGAATTTATTTCTTATCCAAATCCAACAAGGAGTCAAACTCCTTAATTTAAGCCATATTCTACACTACTAACAAAAGGCAAGTTGTAAAATGGGGTAATACTGAAGACTACCTATGTGATTTTTGTAAAAACTATCTTAGAGATAGAAATCACTTATACTGGAGAGTACCTGTGTGACATTTGATTTATCTTCTTAGGTTTCTTGAATATTACACTTTCACATTTTTCTTCAACATTCCATCAACAAATTCATTCTCTATTTCTTCCTCTCTCACATTCCCTTTTTTTTTTTCAACATTTTTCTTCTTTTGATTGTGATTTTTTTTGAGTCCTCCTTTTCTTCCAACTGTTTTACCACAATAAGACAATTTGATTGCATTCATTCTTGGAACACTTGGGAAAGGATTTGAGAAAGAATGGATAAAATAATAGGCTCACATGGGTGACTAGCAATAATGTACCAAGAAAGAAAATAATAAAGGCTGAAATAAACAGAGATGGCCTAAAATTATAGATTGAGACAGTTCTTCAAAATTCATGACTTTAACATATTCAAGTGTGGCATAAAATTGATGAATTCTTAGTATTCGACCAAAAGAAAGAATATTGAGACTAAGAAACAACAAAGTTATGTGCTTCCAAATGAAAAATGAAATAAAAAGAAAATAACTCTCTAAAAGAAATGAATGACTCAATTCTCACATGAGTTAAAGTATCTACACTTTATTTTCAAGATTTTCAAAGTCATCTTTGTCTCTCAACTAAGAAACATGTTCATGTGACTAAAGTGCATGTGCATAATAGTTGAGTATTAAATATAGTAATTTTTTTTTTTTTTTTGGTTAAGAAAAAATAGTGGAATTCTTTAGATAGAAATAGCATAAAGAAATTCAACTTAAAACTCATGCTAAAGAAATAATTTATTTTTTTTTTTGGACTAAAAAAAAAAAAAAAAAACAAAAATCACAAAAAATAACAACAACAAAAAATTAACATAAAATAAAACCAAATGAAAATTATCTCAAGGTCCTCCCCCAACCTAAAATTTACATTGTCATCAATGTTAACATGGAAAAGCAATAAAGAGTAGAGATTACAGAGAGTATCTTGAAGAAATAAATATAAATGAACCAAAAAAAAAAAAAAAAAAAAAAAATTAACACATGCAAAAGGGGTTAGAAAACAAAACAACAAAAAAAAAAATAAGAAGAAAAACACAATCTAAACTATGAAACAAACACTAATGCTAATTGCTTGGCAAGTCTTGATAAATGGGATCTTCCAAATTAATGGATTCCTCTGCTTGTGAAAATTTCTCAACAAATGGATTAAGTTGTTGTTCATTCACCTTAAATATGTCACCATTTTTAGGGTTCTCAATTTCTATTGCACCATGAGGGAAAACATTTTTAATAATGAAAGTTCAGTCCATCTAGATCTCAATTTTCTAGGGAACAAATGTAACCTAGAATTATACAAAAGAACATTTTGAGATGATTCAAAAGATTTCCTTAAAATATGTTTGTCATGAAAAACCTTTATTCTTTCTTTATGACTCCTAAAATTCTCATATGCATCACGCGAGATTTCTTCCAACTCATTCAATTGCAATTTTCTCAATGAGCTAGCCTTGTCTATGTTAAAGTTAAGGGAAAATATAGTAAACCCATCTATGGTTTGATCCTTTTGCACTTTTCCTACCCATGGTTCAAAACTTAACACTTTGCCTACTTGAGGTTATATCCGTTAGTCTTCTGTTATCCACCTCTGTTAAAAATAAGGATAAATATGTATTTTTCTCACATTTTATGTATCTCTCCTCCTAAAACAAAATAATACATAAAACAATAAGAGAAATAAGATCTAAAAACAAATTTTTAAAATTTGTAAAACTTTGGTTGAAGAGCACACTTCTTCCGGTATGAACATTTTGAGCCAATCAATCCAAGTAAATTACAAATTCAAAAAATGTTCACAAACTACACTTAGTGAATCCAACACTAGACAATATCCGAGACCTTAAAAATACAAAATAAAAATGTGGGATGCCATGCACATGGCAAACAGATACATTGGCAAGCCCGACAGTAATTGCTTTAGAGGGTGCATTATTTGAGACCACTAATGTAGCGTGGCAATAACAAGAATTGGACGCAAATGCATTAATGGCAGCTCCAAAACGCAGCCTTGACGCGTGTTTTTTGTAGTGATTAGTCATCTCAAACTCAAATTAGTGACAACTATTTCACGAGGCATGATCCCAATTGATCATTTAAGGCCTCAGACTTATTCATATCATTCATCCAAACTCAAACATACATATTTATAAAGATCTTGTTGAAATTGTTATTTGACAAGACCATACATTCATAATATCCCAAATATTATTGTTATTTTTTAACCCAGAAGGAGAACACTATTGTGAATGAATCTCCTTTATTACAACACACCACGGAAAAGCATAGAATTAACTATCCCAAGGATAACACTTTTCACCACCTCTCAAATCGTCTTGAAAACATGGACCATCAGCTATAACATGCCAAATACAACTAACGCACTGGTCCCTCTCAACATCGTAAATCTGGAACTTGTGCAATACCCCCGCCCATTGGAAAAAGCAGTTGATATTTAGAGTAGCATCCTTAATTTCGAAAAGGTATTTGTCACTATAGGCAACGAAAAAGGAGCGAAAATCCTCCAAGCTGTTTGCACAAGTGACATTAAGTTTTGAGGTCCGAGTCGCGTTGTTATGGACTTCAAATTCATCAGCTTCTGCATTCATAGAGAAAGTAGTAACAATTATAAAAAATGCAAGCAGCAACAATGTTGATACGTTTTTATTGAAATGACTCATTTTGTTTGTCTATAAAATAGAGTTGATAATATGTCCTTTATTTATAGTGTGGCTGTAGATTTGTAGTTCTAGTTTTCTTTTATAAAATTAGTAAAATGCAGTTAAGACACCAAAGTTTGGTTGCTATTAGCCCAAATTTCGGGGTTGGTTGGCATCAAACCAAATTTTGACCCATCAAAAAAAAGAAAAACCAAAATTTGAAAGTGTCAACAACCCAAAGGATAACTTCTCTTAGAAATAGGATTTTAAATGTCAAATAATAACAAATTTATCTATGCTTTCTGCAACACTTACAGCTACTATTATTTGGAATTCAAAAAGAGAACTCATAAAATTTAGGTTTTTTTTCATCTTTTTATTCCCTAAAATTTTTCCTTTTTTTTATTAATTTTTATCTGAATAAAACACCTCTAGTTAAAAAAAAAAAAAAAAAAATTCCTATAAAAAAAAAAAAACTAAGAGAACTCCTAAAATTAGCCTTCTTTCCCCATGTTCATCTTATTTTTTCCTACCCAATTTTTGCTCTACATCACTACACCACTTTACTCACGTTCAAAAAGAAATTATAGTTACTGTTTATTTCTGAAATTTATAATTTTTATTTGTTTGAAGAAAAAAAAATCATGTTTATCTTTATCTTTTTTCTTTTTTTTAAAAAAAAAAAATCTTGTCACAAGAAGTCCAAATTCCAAATAAAATACCTCAACTTTTTTTTAATAAAAAAAACATAATACTTGTTTCAAAAAGAATTACTTATCCTTATTCTAATCTTTTCTCTATATCACCACACTGCTTTAAAACACACATTCAAAAAACAAATTACATTTTCTGCTTATCTTTAAAGTTTATCATTTTGCTTAAAAAATAAAAAAATATATATCACATTCATCTTTCTTTTTTAAAAAAAAAAAAAAAAAAATCTCAATTCACAATTAATTTTTGAAATATTTGCAAAAAAAACAACCGGAACAGAAATAAAAAAATTTGGAGAGCAGTCTACCCTAGGAGGGCCCTTAGTAACTAAGAGCACCCACCTTCTTCTACGTTCTTTACAAAATTGTTCATCTCATCCTCTTTATAGACAATTATGCACTATTGTTTTTTATTTATGCAGTTTTTTTGCTAAAGCCATTTTGGGATAGATCCGCATAATTAATACTGTTGGAAAGGAAGGGGAAGGAATGTATGTAACAGTAAACCTTAAATTTTGGTAGTCATCATTAAAGTTTAGTTGCACTAAATAAATTTTTTTTTTTTTTTTTTTTTTTTTTGGGAAAGGAAAAAAACACAAAACTTATGTAGATTTTTTGCTAGAGCCATTTCGTGACAGAGCTACATAATCAACACTACCTAGAAAAGAAGGTATGTAAGAATAAACTTCAAATTTTGGAAGTCATTAAATTGATTCCTACAGCTTATTGAATTTTGTAGTTATCATCTCTTAATTGTAATTGTACAGATATCTTATGAAAAAAGAAAAAAGAAAAAAAAAGAAAGTGATAACTGTTATTTTGGATTGCTTCTTTTCATTTTTTTAAAATGAAGTTGCAATTATCTTCATCAATACCATACAATTATCTTGTACCATATCTTAATTTTAATTGTGAAATAGAATTATATATATACTGACTCATCACAAGCGCAAAGCGTGTGTAATTATGCTCAAGGTAAAACCAAAAATCGATCAAAATAGGCTCAGCATTACAAAACATTACAAAGGAATCGATCAAATGCATACCTTAATAAAAATTAAGACTAGGCTTGTAGTCAACGATCTCTGTCTGTCTCACCAAGCTCTCTGTCAACAACAAACACATTTAAATACATACCTCAATAAATTTTTTTTTCTTCAGATAAATTAGATATAATGTACCTTTAACTATTGAAATTTAGCGGATTTCAAAGGTCGTTGCGTTTGATTCTATCATAAAACTGGTGGGTTTTTTAAATTAGAATGAATCTGCGAAGTAGGAAGGTGGGAGACGTGATATGCTTGATAGTGGCTAAAGGGAGTTGAGATAGTAGTGGGTAAATGCAATTTTAATATTCAAATGAGGGCAATTTTGTACTGTAAGAAGTTGAAACCCAATGAGATATTTGAATTTATTGACTGGGATAAGAATTTTGATAAGTAAAATAGTTTAAGATTTGAAAAAAAGAAAGATGATATACGTTAGTGTGTGTTAGGGTCATGTTTTATGTAATTAGCTAATCTTTTGACAAAATGCACTTTACTTGTAATTGGATAGATCTAAGATGGGTTTAATATATCAAGAAATATGTTGTTCAAGCATATCAAGTGTTTGTATTAAAAGGCATGAAGATTGGTCCAAGAAACAAGTGAAAAATAAGTTGTTCTTTAAGTCTCGACAGATAGGTCGACAGATGCTTGCTATCGATGAAAGATCACTTAGTGTATAAAACACTAGTGAATGTTTAGACCCCCAAATTCAAATAAACCAATAAAATATGTATTAAACAAACCTTACTTCAGCAAAATGATCAAATTTAATAGACCCTCACTTATATGAATTTCCATCAAAGACCAAATTGTCAAATAGTAATGTGCCATTCATTCCACCCTATCCACTACAGACATTTAGCAGTGTGTCTATATACAAATCACTTAATTGCCATTGTTTTGAATTTCCACAAAAAATCAAAATAGTGTGTATACAAATTGTAAGTAAGTGAGTCACATGTATTGCCATAACATGGTCAAAGTTGATGGCAAACTTGCTAAACTCGGCCAATTGTTCGTGCCTTGGAGAAGATGTCTATTATCATTCCAAGTTATGAATTTCATTTGGCTACGGGAAGTTATCAGATTGTATCAGTTTCTATGCCCAAAAAATAGCAATTGCTTTTGCATTCATCGGAACACATCAGCTATATCATATTGTGTTTATAAGGAAAGAAATAGTAAAATCCAAAAGAAATAGTATTGTTCAGTTTTTTCTAAAACTCATGTACATAGTATTCTACATATATAAGAAGATAAAATTCTAAAAAGAAAATCAAGTTGTTGAAAAAATAGCATAACTCTAAATTTAAAACTAAAAACCCAATTATTGTTCATGTACACAGTAGTATAGATAGGTATTCCAAAATCAAGAACTAATTAGTTTTTCTATCTACTAATGGAATTTAAAAATAATCTAGTTCTTTGAATTTCCACACTCCTAAAATACCAAATAATTTCTCATAAGCTAAAAAATCCCCAAAGTTATTCGTCAACCAAATAGGCCAACTAAGGTCCCAAACACACACACACACACACACACACACACACAAATCTAGCCACAACACAACAGTCTACTTAAGCTAATGTACTTTAGAGAATTAGAATTTCCTTTAAAAATTTAAGATAAAAAAATTTAAATTGTTACATCTCATGTTCCATACACCACCCAAAAAAAAAAAAAAGAAAAAAAAAAAGATTGAAACTCTACTCTCTCTCTTCTCTTCCATTTTCCCACAATTTCCGGGACACCAAATAGTCAAATTAAACAATAAACAACAAATTATTAGTATAAGGAAATGAAAATCTAATATAGCTGATGTGTATTGAACCATAAAAAGCAAATTATCAAGCACCATCCAAGAAAAGCAACAATTTATTCCTCTTTCCTTCAAAAGATTCTAAGAAAAGAATGGTTACCAATTAATTAGTATGACCTTCAAAAAATTAAAAAACCTCTACTGATAGCGAGTCTTGATCATTGACATTTGTCGAGGAATTGAGAAACGAAACAGAGATCAAAATGAAATTTAGTTCAGCATCTAAGATGACTGGAAAAAGATAAAAATAGAAATTTCTCTTTGATGAAAATGAATAACACTCTTACTATAAAAAAAGACCAAAATAAAAACATCACATTGAAGGGCAACCATAAAACAATTTATAACAAACATGATCAAATGCCCAGCTCAAATCAATCTTGAAAAAGAAAAAGAAAATATATTTTAATGAGATGGGAATAAATAATTAAAGAATAAGAATAATACAAATAGCAGAACTCATTTTGAGTTTATACCTTTGGACTTGGGCCACTAATGTTCACCTCTCATTTGCTTCAGTTTCGTCTGCAAGTTCTAGAGTCACTATCTATCTCTTGCACTCATTTGATTGGGTTTTGGTAGACAGGCTTGAGCCATGACTGAAAGAATTGAAAAAACACTCAAGAAACTATCCCATTGAAGGCCATATCGATCAATTTGTAAAGAGAGAACAGTTGAAAATTTATAGGAAAAAAAAGAGAGAGATAAGGAGGTGAGGAGGTTGCAATCTATAGGTGACTATAAGAATTCCATATAATAGCGGCATCTCAAGAGTTCGGTTTAATAGAGAGACATACGATAGATTTGGAGATATAGTATCGGTGACTATAAGAATTCCATATAATAGCAGCATCTCAAGAGTCTTAGTTAATGGAGAGACACACGATAGATTTAGAGATAAAGTAACACCTAAATTTAAGAAGAGACTTGTTAGGACATATGTGAAACTTGTTAAGAACATATGTCATATAGAATTGACTAATCCTTTGACAAAACACACTTTACTTGTAATTGGGTAGATTTAGGATGGGTTTAGTACTTCAAAAAAACATGTAGTTCAAGCCAAGTATTAAAACCATGAAGATTGGACCAAGAAACAAGTGAAGAAAAGCTGTTCATTAAAGCTGGACAGATTCCCGACAGATAGCTCGACAGATATATCTATCGAGATCTTGACAGATATATCTATCGAGATCTTGACAGATAGCTCGACAGCTGTATCTATCGAGAATTACGAAATTAGAATTTTCAGATATGATTTTTGGCCCATGTTGACGTGTATATGTAGGGTTTCTTTTCTCACAACCCTAAACATATATAAGGCTTATTTTAAAGGCTGTCACACAAGAGAATACAAGGAGAACACATGCAAAATGTGACCGAGTGCCTTATTCTCTCTAAAAGAAGCTACTGCGTCTTTGTGCCTTAGGGTTTTGTAACCAAGTTCTTCTTGATCTTCATTGTTGATGAAGTGAAGAACTTTGCAGCCAACAATTTTCTTTAAGTTGGTGAGTTAGTCATGTACTGGAAGCTGTGCATCATTGGTTATTTACGTACTGGGATCCGTGCAAAAGGGCGATGTTCATATATTGAAGAGTTCAGAGGTTCTGAAGTGGTAGAAGGTTTCTACTGTAAATTCGTCTACGGGGATTGTAGAGTCTAGGGACAAAAGTTTTGTACTAGATCTGAAAATTCTCTTTATTATAGTGGATTGCTTTTTGGGAAGATTTCTCTTAGGTCTTTTTACTATGAAACTAGTTTGTTTCATTGGTTTTCTTGGGTTATCATATCTTGTCTTATTTACTTTTCCGCTGTGCATGATATTGAAGTTTGTTTGTTTTAACAAGGTTTATTCATAATAAACCTAATTAACAACTTGGGTTTAATACTTTTTAATTCTATTAACTGGGGTCTAAATTTTCCAACAAGACTTAATAAATGACAATTAGTAAAACAAAAAACAAAAAATGAAAGAAAGAAAATAAATGATGACATGGCTTTGATGTGGCTTAACTGGAGCGTAGCAACAATAAATGCTACGCTTCAGCTTTTAGATATATGTAGATTATGTAATAAAATAATTAAAATCCAATTATATTGATGGAGTGGAGGTAAACTTCAGGTATAAATTTCAAGCAATGTCAAACTTTAGGGGTGTACTTTCTAATTTACTATTCCATTATCAAATTTGGTTAAAATTGCATAAATATTTGCAACCATGGCTATTGAGTTCCCAATATGAAGCCTTCTTTCTTGTTTCACCATACATAAATAAGTGCAACCATGGCTATTGTGCTTTTGGGCTAAGTCTTTCTATAGAGGGTAAAAGAGTTAGGTTTGACTCTCTCTGCGAGATTCCCCTAGAACCAGTCTGTGCACAAGACAAAGCACTCCAAACAAGACATGAATTCATGGTAGAATAACAGTTATTCTAAAACAGAGTCCGCAGTAGTAATGAATATTAATGACAGCAGAAATAATGATAAAATGAAAGTATCTTTTGCAAGATATGAACTGCAATTAATATATATACGTATGGTAGAATTACTTAAAGCTAAACACACTAATACACGTGTTAGTAAACTGTTAGGACATATGTGTTTTCACTTGTTAAGAACATATGTCACTTATTTATGTAAATTGGCTAATCCTTTGACAAAACGCACTTTACTTGTAATTGGGTAGTTCTAGGTGTTTTTAATACTTCAAGAAACAAGGTTTCAAAGTCAAGTGTTGAAGTCATCAAGTCTGTCCAAGAAAAAGCAAGCTGAAGTGCAATTTCATTAAAGCTCGACACCTTCTCAATAGCTACCTCGACACCTGCTATCTGTCGAGATTTATAATTTCAGATTTTCTAATCTGATTTTCTTGGGATCCATGAATATGATTTTGGGCCTTCTTTTCTTCTAACCCTAAACATATAAAAGGATTGTTTTAAGAGCCGTCAAATTGTACACAAGTTGCAAAAGCATTGAGCAATCTCTGTTCAAGCAAATTGTGATCAAAAGACGAAGTTCTTGACCTAGTTCATCTTCTCTGAAGAAGTTGCTGTGTATTTGCACCAAAGGGTTTTGTAACCAAGCATCTTCCTGTTATTCATCATAAAGGATGAACTGAAGAACTTTGCAGCCAACCTCTCTTTCTAAGTTGGTGTTTGGAAGTCGCGTACTGGGATCCGCGCATTGGTTAGTCACGTACTTGGGAGCCGTGCATCAAAGGTGGGAACTGTCGCTACAGATCAAGTCCAATTGGGTATTGGGGTAAGGGTTCAACTGTAGGTTGGTAAGGTACTTGGGATTCCTTTACTTGTAACCGCTTGATTTGATAATAGTGGAGTTTCGGGAGTGGTGACCTGAAAATCACCCGATGGGGTTTTTGCCGTTAGGGTTTTTCCCATTCGTAAACAAATCACCGTGTTATTTAATTTCCGCTGCATATTTAGTTTTTGGTGATTTGTTTGTGCTTCCACGCAATTGCACGATTAATTGATTAATTAACAACTTGGCTAATTAATTAATTCTGTTTAATCACAAGGGGTCATTCAGATTGTGGCTTATCATAAACAATATATTAAGTTTTTGGAAACATAATCATGAATCAAAAGAAAAGACGTTCTCAGCAGGATATTGACTAAAATAGCTTAACTCTAACTCACACAACCTTGTTACCCGATTACGCTACAAAGTTGAGCGGTTTGGAATGTGAGTAAAAATGACCATCCATAAGAGATTGCAGAGAGTATGGTTTTATGTTTGGGGAGGGAAAGGTACCCTAGTGATGCATGCTATACGCTCTTGCCATGTATACTCTCTCTTTTTCTCTCAAGTGTTTCTTTCTCTTCTTTCACTATTTCCTTTTACTTTTTTGATTGCCTAGCTTACTCTTGTTGTTGTTCCTACTCTTCCCCTTTCTCTCATTCTTCTTGTCGTAGTTCCCACATTCTTGGGTACTGTTCCTTTTATACCCAAGATCAAGCCTAGGTGATTTTCCTTCTTTATCCTTGTTTTCACCAACCATTTTTTCTGCCATGGGCATTTAGCCAATACTCACAACGTACCGTTCTAGCCGCGTATAGGTGGGTTTAATTCCACTACCTTCTGGCCGCTAGTAGTGGGTTAAATCCAACTACCTTGACTCTGCGACAAATTTTTTTGTCTTTTTGGGTAACGGCCAACCAGCCACAACAACCTTCTTTCTCTCTCTCATTAAGTCTTTTTGTCTTCATTCTCTAGCATGCATCGGATGGTTCTCACCTACCTTTTTCCATTTTTGGTAAAGATGCCTTCCCAACAAGGCATATTTTCAAAAGTGGTCTCAGCGGGATACTAAATCTAGGTCATTTCCCCCCTCCACCAAATCACACCCTCTATTTCTCTTTAGTTGTGGGCCTTGCCTCTCCTGCATTGGTTGGATTGTAGGACGATAAAGCTCCTAGCCTTGCTACCTTTTTTTTTTTTTTTTCACACGTTTCTTGTTGTTATGGTTTTGTCCTATTTCTTCATGCATTTCCTACTGCTGTGACTTTGTCTTATTTCTTCTTCACGCATTTCCTGCCACTATGGCTTTGTCTTATTTCTTTGTGCGTTTCTTGTTGCTGTGGCTTTGTCTTATTTCTGCCGCTATGGCTTGGCATTATTTCTCCATGTTAGCCTTGTAGAATTTGGAGTTTATCCTTATCCCCTTGTACAAGAGCTTTGTGGGCTTTGTGAGTTTGCTCTATTTTGTTGCATTAAGCACCTACTGACCCTTTCAATTTCTTCTCTCTTCGGGCCTTTGGAATATGACCCAATTGTTATTTCTTTGCTGATGCCTTGACCCATCTCTTGGGGTTTTCTTGTGCTTTTCTCCTCATGAGCCTTTTGGGTACGAATTTGCAAAAATGGGTATCAACAACAAGCATGACTTGGAGTCCATCTTATTAATGAATAAATGTTAAGGAGCATCTTTTTATATAAAACTTTCCTGGACATAAACCAAACAGCGGAAACGAAGTCATTTAAAAAAAAAAAAAATTTATTTTATTTTTTATTTTTTATTTTTTTTTATACCCTACTTTTTCCTCTCTTTCAAACATGCTTTTAGTGCTCTATCCAGGGCATCTGCGGAGATGCAAGGCGGCCCCCTTTATCCAATTAGTGAAGTTTCAGCACTTGTTGGGCGTGAAGATGCCGAAAGGGAGCTAGTATCTCGACTTCTGGACGGCACTGAGGAAAACCTCAGTGTGATTTCACTGGTGAGCGAAGTAGCAATTGGCAAGACAGCTCTGGCAAGGCATGTTTATAAGAGACTAGACATTCGGCAGCACTTCCAATGCCGTCTCTCTGGGTCCATGTCCACGAAGAGTTTGCATATAAGGATCTCTTGCTCATCATACTCAAACAGATTCCAATATGCTTATTGAAGGACATAGAGCAAGAAGGAGCTACGTCAATTGGTTTTCCAGACTTTAATGAAGTTCAGGTATCTAATGGTGTTGAACCTTTTACGTCCCTTTGCAGACTCCACAAATGGAAGCTGGGTCATCCTTTATCAGACACTTAAGGATCAGAGAACAGAGGATGGGAAGAAAGGCAAGATGGATTAAACGACACTAGGCTAGCTGAAGCTACAAGAGGATTAAATCAATTAGCTAAACTACAAGTAGTTAAGGTGTTAATTATATTCAGTTGTGTCACACGTGTTGTAACTAATCTTTGCACGTGCAGTAGCTGCTTTCCCTATAATTTGGTATAATTAGTTACGCTCTGTATTGGGGCTTTAGTTCTTAGCTTTGTTTTGTGATTGTAAAAAGCTCTAATTCTGTACAAATTCATTCACTGTATCAATTAGAGAAGTTCTTCACTTTTTCTCTCTCAATTCTCTCTCTCTCTCTGTTCACACTTCTTCTTCTTCCTTCGTCTTTACTTTCTTACATCCTTACTACTACCCATTTTAATGTAGCATCAGAAGCTGACCCATGGAGTAGACAAATCAGCTCTCTTAAATATTGTAGCTTTGATGAGCTATAATGAACTTCCATCTGCGTTAAAGCCATGTTTCCTTCATTTGGCTCTTTTTCCCAAGGCATATGAGATCCCCAAACGAAGGTTGTTGCAGTTGTGGCTTGCGGAGGGATTTGTTCAATTGTCACCTGATGAGGCTAGCGTCCCCATTGAAGATAAGGCCAAGATATATTTGGAGGAACTAGTGTCTAGATATGGCTTAGACACTAGTTCACCATTGCAGGTCAGAATGTACATCTGCAGATTCAGAAATGTTTAAGGTTCAGAGGCTCTCAGATCAATTCGGTGTCTCAAAATCTCATATCGGAAACCTATTGTGCGTATATTTCTTTCATAGCTGAAAAACAAGGTACATCCAATAGTGAAATTGGTACGTTGCTTAAAAAAATTATCAAAGGAAGAGATCGTGTCCTGCTGAAGGTGCTTGATCTCGAGGGTGTCTACAAACCTCAGCTACCTAAGAAACTTGGGGAGCTGAGGAACCTAAAGTACTTAGGCTTGAGATTGACAGGTCTTGACTCCTGTCCCGCGTCAATTGGGGATCTACCATGCCTGAAGACCACCGATTTGAAGTATACTAATATAACCACTTTGCCGAGTTCTACCTGGAAGGCAAAGAAACTTCGACATCTCTATATGAATGAGGTTTCCATTCAGAAGCCATCAATAGTAGTGTCTTCAACAAACCAAATTCAGACCTTAAATCAACGTAAATCAACGTTTTTATTTTAATGCAGGATTAGAGCTCGTGGAGGAGGAGTCGTCCAGGACAAAATGCAGTCTTTGGAGTGCGGCACTGTCAAGAGTAACATGCTGAAAAATTTTGCAATTCCTTTTTTATTTATTATTATTTTTCTTTTATAATTCCTTCTTCTTCTTATAGACATTGTACTAGCAATGTAAATTTCATATTTTAGATTAGTACAGTGTAAATCTATAATTACTGTAATTAATTACTTTGGCTCACAACAAAATTTAACAATATATTTTTTTTTCTTTTACATTGTATCGGTACAATTTAAATTTTTTTGAATGACCCACGTGTGAAACAATAGGCAAATTTGGTCATATTGTGAAATTGTTATAAATTTTTGTTATTTCTTTGGTAGAGAAAATTTTTTGTTGTAACTATTAAAGGAGTTGAAACATAGTAGTTTTTAAGGCAAAAATATCATTTTGATTCTTATATTTTGGAGCCATTGTTAATTTAGTTCCTACGTTTTAATAGCAGTTAATTTGGTCATTGTTGTTTTTAATTTGCAGTCAATTTTTGTTAGTAAGTTTACGGTAAAAACTAAATTTGATTATAAGTTAAAAATAGTAGGGTCAAATTGATTACTACTAAAATGTAGGAATCAAATTAACAATTACGGCAAAATATATGGATCAAAATGGTATTTTCACCTAGTTTTTATAATTGTTGGCATGACTTATTTTAATTGATGCATAATAAACATTGTATTAGTAATATTTATCATCGCACACCCTTGGTGTGATGGTCACTTCACAAGTATAAGTGTTTGTGGAGTGTGGAGGGCAAGGGTCCGGGTTAAAGTCTCTAGGAGGGAGTTTCACACACATATATACACTTAGATTAGGCTAGATTAGAATTATATCTTGTATCAAAAAAATATTATTTCAATCACAGCAGACTATGTTAATGGTTGTAAAGAGTTCTTTGTATCACTAATGTTATTCATAACTTATATATACACTAGACAGTTGAATGAAAAAATAAAATGAAAAATCACATTTGCAGCGCCTTTTGTGAAAATTGATTCAAACGTGCGATTTTTATATATGAGTTCTAGGATAAACTCTGTGGAATTAATGAGTCAATATCCTCATAAAGGAGAGAAGTTTCTAGATACATTTCACAGGATTGCTCATGGCACTACAAAATGCGGGCACATTAGGCTACGTTTTTTTGGGCTGCGTTTTTAAAATGCGGGCACATTAGGCCGCGTTTTTTTGGGCCGTGTTTAGATGGACTAAAGCCCCGTTTTATAAACGGGGCCATAGAATGGGTCCAAAGCCGCATTAGCTATGGCCCCGTTTAAAAAATAGGGCTATTGCGTTTTTCTTTTTTCTTTTTTTAAATCTTAAGTAAGGCTGTGATTAAAAAACCAACAAAACCCTTGACGACCGCCGCTCCCAGTTGGGTCCTTTCTCACCGCTGTTCTTGTTCACTCGTCTCTCTCTCTCTCTCTCTCTCTGTTTCATTGATAAACTGTCTTCTCGCCATTGCTTTGCAAGGTAAGCCTTAACCTCTATTTTTCAATACAACAAACCAATTCATATTTGTTATTATGCTTCATGATTCCCCATTAAAGGTTCTTTTTTTTTTTTGGGTAGAACTGAGAAACCCTAATAAAAATTATGTCTTGTTCAAATTTTTTTTTTTTTTTTTGATTATCTGGGTGTGTTTTGTTTTTGAAGTGTGTATGTATGTGTGTGAGAGAGGGAGAGTATTGTTTGGCTGAGGTGGTTTCTAGTGTTTTGTTGTAGGAACTAGGAAGTAATTTTGTGGAAGAAATCAAAGCTTCAATTTCTGGAGGTTGATGCGTTGATATGAACCATACCCACATAATTTTTTGTTTTAGGAACTGCACTTTTGTGACTGGATTTCATTCTCTTTCACTTTGGTGATTGAAAAACTTGAAATGAGTGAAATTTTCTTTACCAAGTTACTAGTTTATTAGGGGTGTGCGTTCAAACCTTTCCACCCTAGTAGCATGATATAAATACCACATTTTACTTCAGCCGCCTCCTTCCCCAATTTTCTCTCTAACTCTTCTCTCTCACTTCAAGTTGTAGTCGTTCTCCCCCACAACCCTCTTTCTTCTCCATTTCTTTTAGTCTCTTAGAAACAAAGTTCAAGTATCCCAAAAACGTTTAACCAAAAAAGAAAAAAGAAAAAAGAAAATACAATCTTCTTGATTCTGAGTATATGTTTCTTGTGTTTGCATGGTGCTTGGTGTTTGGGTGATGAGAAAATGTAGGAAAGCAAAGGAAAATAGGTTTTTCCTTTTTTTTGATATGCTCTCTAAATATATACATGATTTTGAGTATATTTTTTGTGCTTGCTTGGTGTTTAGGTGCTGAGAAAATGTGGGAAAGCAAAGGGAAATAGGTTTTTTTTTTCTTTGATCTGTTTGGTTTCTAAGAAAACATGGTGTGATGTTTGCTTAATCTTAGTTTGTGTTTTATGTATTTTGTGTTGAAAACAGAGTCTGTGTTGGTTGCTTTTGTTGTTAGTTTTATACTAGTTTTGTCTTCCAATAAAGTTTCTGTTTGATGAAAAAAATTCTTCTTTTCTATTTTTTTTTCTTGCTTTTGTTTTTCACATACCAAACACCAAAACTCGACCAAACGGAACCGAAACCAAATGCAATTGGTCGGTTAGGCGTTCCTTCCTTACAAGTTGGTTTTGGTGCTCAATATGTTAAAACTGAAATTCTCAATTCGGTGCAAAAACTGTTTTCAACACCGACCGAACCGAACCGATTACACCCCAAGACTTTACATTATATACTGGTGCCTTGTATGAGATATCGTATTCCCAGGTAGTAATTTGTGTCTACTATTAAACTTTTTCAAAAAAATGTCACCCCTTTTTGTATTGCAGTTGTGCATTGCCACCAACATATTAATGGAGAGGATAAAGGAACCCAAAATATTTTTGGAGAGATATATTTGCAATGTGATTTTCTTCTAATTTTGTTATGTGTTTTATTTATTTTTTATTTTTTATATATGATTAGAGAACTTTTGGTTTGTGAAAATTATAGGCAATATGTAATACAAATAACGGTGGTTTTGAGTAGCATTATATTACACAGCTTTGGAATTGTCAAGTGTTGTAATTGTGTCTGTGAGTGTATGCATTACTCTCTAATGTATTCTTTGGGTTCTCAATGATTTATACATACAGACATATATATATATATATATATATATATATATATCTATGGTTTTATATTTATTTTGTTTCTAAGAATGCTTAGTTGTCTCATTTAATCGCTCCATGTCTTTATTGCAGGATCTTGATCTTAGAAAGCCAGGAGTAAGGAGGCCTCCCAAAAGGTCTGAGGAATGAAGCTAGAAGACTTGTTAGGTTTGAGGCATAGTGATGGGAAGAGAATGTTTTTTTAGCATGATCACTGGCATCCTGATGGAGATGTATTCCCAAAGCATGGCTATAAAATCATCTATGATGCAGCTAGCTAGGAACTTTCAAGCCAAACTAGTACTCTATGCTCAGGTCAGAGGATCTTAATATTCAGAGTCAATTATTGTCTAGTTAGCTTCGAGTAATAATCTACTTGTTGTAAAATAGCGGAAGCTAAAATTATCAAGATGGACTGTGAAATATTTTAGGCTTGAGAAAGAACTCCAAACAAACAATATAACAAAGAAAATTAATTAAAAAAAAATAGACACAAAACAAAAAGAATTACGTGGTTTAGCAATAGCTTACATCCATGAGCGACGACGAAGAATTTCACTATATCAAATTTAGGATAATATAGATTGGCGTAGATGCACTCTCACAAACCCAAATCCCAAGTAAACCCAAATAGTTCTCTATCACAAATACAAAACCAAAGAACTGAAGGTTCACAAATACCAAATACGAATACCAATTACCAAATATGAATTGTGCACAAACCAAAGAGAGAGTCACAAATCAAATCCAAAAGTTGCAACAAACCAAGAGAGAGCAAATTGCCAAATCTCAGAACCAAAATCAAACCAAGCGGCAACAAAACCTCTCTCACTATTCTAAATTGTGACCCACAAATATATATATATATATATATATATATATATATATATATATATATATATCAAAGAACCAAACAATAGAAAGCCTATTTTTCCCACACACTAAATTTGCCGCAGTAACATTATGCTTATATAGAGGAGATAGTTGGCTAGCAATCCAAAACCAAGAAGGACTAGACTCCTCTTCCCCGCACAAAGGAGAATCGCTCTTATTCCAAATAGAACTCAAAATCAAGTGGGAGACAAGACTTATAATAGAGTTTGATAATTTCAAACAACAGTCACTCAAAAGGAATAAAATTTCTTTTTTATCCAAATCCAACAAGGAGTCAAACTCCTTAATTCAAACCATGTTCTACAAATCTCCACCTTGAATTGAATTCCAACTAGTCTTACAAATGAAATTTGCAAACCACCAAATACAAATGCTTAACAATTCTCCACCTTGACAACACATCTCCGAAGCCATAGAGGCAAAAACCCTAAATCAAATTAGAGCCTAACCCCCCCCCCCCCCCCCCCCCCACAAAAAAAGGGTGTATATTATCCAAAAACAGCTTCCAAATGTGCCAATGGATGCCAAATGCACCTGAAGATGGTGCCAAATCCGAAAATCAAAGTTTATATCACCACAAACTAAACTTCTCCGTCGCCTCCAACGAAGCCCTACTGGCTAATTCAAATTGCAAATACCATACAAGTCCAAGCAATGTTTGAACTTGTGCAAAGGCTTAATCACCATGTCACCACCAAAATTAACATCATGATTCCTACTTACAAAAGATTTAACCTTAATAGGCCCCCACACATCACTACGTACATAGTCAAGCATACCCTTAGTATGATGAACTATTGTACCAAACTTGACCCTAAGTTGTTTCTCCAAAGCACAAGGCTTACAAACTTCAAATTTGCAGTACTTGTGACTCTCAAACAAAGTATTCTCACTTGCATGTTCCAAAAGTCTAATAGTGTTTGAAGCAACCTCCCCATTCGTTACCCCACTTACAATAGTACTCCCTTTAAGGAAATAAATTTTCCTTCAATGTGTGGCCATCATCACTACCAAAGTACCATGTAGTACCTTAAGAGTTCCATTCTCCATAGCAATCTTGAAACCTTTGATTCTAATTAACCAACTGAGATGAGATTCTTCTTCAAGTTAGGTATGTATTGAACCTCATTTGGAAAACAAACTGTTCCATCATGCAATTTTAGCTTTCCCAAATATCTCACACTTTTGAGCATTACCCATGGTTACTGAACCAAATTTTGACTTTTCTAGGTTGTAAAACCATTAATTCTTTGGATACATATGGAAGGTGAAAGCTGAATCCAAAACCCATTCATTTGAATAGGAAACAAATGATGAATTAGTCAAAGCTAATAGGCCAAGAATGTATTGAGCCCTAACAGTAAATTAACCAATTTATTAGCCAAGTGAATTAATTAAGTCAATTTAACTTGCAAAAAGCATGGTAGCACAAACAAATCACCAACTAAGTTAAATGCAGCGGAAAATAAATTTGACACAGGTGATTTGTTTACGAATGGGGAAAACCACCGAGGCAAAACCTTACCAGGTGAATTTTAAGGTCATTATTCCCGAGAATCTACTAATATCAAAACAAGTAGTTACAAGTAAAAGGAATCCCAGTACCTAATACCAACTTACAGTTGAACCGTTACCCCAATACACAATCAGACTTGTAATGTAGTGACAATCTCTCCTTTCAATGCATAGCTCCAAGTATGTGCCTGACCAATCGATGCACGGATCCCAGTACGTGACTAACACACCAACTTGAGAAAAATGTTGGCTGTAAAGTTCTTCAGTTCATCCAGAAGATGAAGATCAAGAAGCTCATTTGTTACGAAACCCTTGGCATACAAACGCAACAGCTTCTACTAGAGAAAGATAAACTAGGGTAAATTGTCTCTGGTTACATTTTGAGTGAATGATCACTTTACATCAAGTTGTATCACCTTAGATTTCCTTTAAAATAATCTTTATATATGTCTCGGGTTGTGAGAAAAGAAACCATACACAAATAACTTGGACATGTGTGAAAAACTGAACTGGAAATTTGAATTTCGTAATTCTGGATAGATACTGTATCTGTCAAGCTATTGTCGAGATCACTCATTAAACCTTGATGGATTTATCTGTCAAGCTATCTGTTGAGCTTTAATGAACAACACTTCTTCACTTGTTTCTTGGACAGATTTGCATGGCTTCAGTACTAGACTTGAATTAGATCTACACAATTACAAGTAAAGTGCGTTTTGTCAAAGGATTAGCCAATTACATCAAAATACCCGAACAATCTCCCTTTTCGGCAATTTGTGACAAAACCGCAACAAACAAATGAAGTATGAGAGAAGCCATAAATCACAATACTTATAATCACTTGTTAAATACAATAAAATCTATCCTAACACAAACCCTTGAAAAACTTTGCAAGAAGAGAGTTCATGGCATGGAAGATTTTGACAACCTGTCTTTTTGAAACACTTTAAACAAAACTCATCAAGGCATCTTAGTGTGAAACTGAAATAAAAGATTGCATATATAAGAAACATGTGCATAAAGAGAGAAAGAAACAACACATGGAGAGATAGGTGAAATGATAACAACATCATCATATATATGAGATAAATAAGTACAATGTTGCTATCACTCATAAGACCAATGTACAAAAAGATAATGTATCTAAAAGGAAAGAAAAGAAAAGATACATAAATCCTCACTACATCCCTCAAAAGTATAAACACTCCCCCTATAAAAAATGTCCTATCCTATGCTAACTCTCTCCCTAAATACATGACTACTCTCATCCCAAAACTACTCCCCCTTTTTGTCACGAATGATATAGGCCAAGTCACTAAGAAGCAGTCATCTCCTCATCATTGGAAGAGTCAGAATCCTCATCCTCATTATCATCATCATCATCATAACCATCATCATCATCCTTGTCCTCTAAAGCCTGTAGAGATGGAAAGGGAGATGGAGACGTGGCAAAGCCACCAATGCAAGCCTGATGTTATGCAATACGACTGACACAAGTGTTCACCTGATACAACTTAGTAGTGAGTGTATCGAGGCAAGCATCCATGCGCTTAAGTTGCACTATGACGGCCTCTAGCGTCACACCACTCTCAAAGAAGAGGAAGGAGTGGAGGTGGATGGAGCGGAAGGGGCTAGAGGAATTACCGAATTGGTTTGTGGCCGCTTTGGTCGAAGTTGGGCCTCGCTTCATCGAACAGATGCCGCACTGATGGCACCCATAACAGTAAAGTGAGAAGACTCGGGATAGGGGATAGAAGGATGGCAAATGATCCACGTGATAGCCAAAGGTAAAATGAGCTTATCACGGGTCGTTGTGTCTCTATAAACATCAATTAGAGAGAGAATGAAGTGAGAAGGGAAGTCTATAGTAAGGTCTTCTAAGAGGGAAAGAAAAAAAGGAGCACGAGGCTTAGTAATAGAGTTATATTGAGACAAGGGATGAAGAATGAATGTCATCACCATATTAAGGAACCTTAGACCTTTTGCAAAGGCCGAGCATGGGGTGTTTTGGTGCTCACCCCAAGAGGAAGATGTCTCACAGAAGAGAGACAAGAGTTTGTCTTTGAACACTGTCTTCAGACGTGGACAGCCGGGGTAATTAGGATGCGATATCCTCGGAACATGTAATATCTCAGAAACGAGCTCCAGAGTGACTACGATATGTGTACCTCGTATCTACGTAGCAAACTGAGGTATAGAGGTATCGAAACCGTGCATGTAGGGGTAGAACTTTTGTATGAGCACGGTGGGATAGCTCACAAGTATCTCACACAGAGATTCCCAACCCCGACTGTGAATGATAGTGGGTAGAGTAGTATCGAAAAAATTCGATAGAACTACGTGGCACTCCGAATGAACACCACATTGAGAAAAGTTCTCTGAGAAGTCCGTACGAGCCTTCTTATCATGGAACCAGACGTGAAGGGGGGTAGGGTCAGAAGAAGATGCCCTGCAATGAAAAGGGTTTTGAGACGAAGTGGTTTTGTGCTTGGGTCCCATATGCAATCTATGAGAGAGAGAGAGAGAGAGAGAGAGAGAGACACACACACACACACAAACAGAATAGCACCATCAACAGAGAGTACCATATATGGAAAAGAAAAGTTATGTATGCATGAATAATGCATAAACATGTGACATGCAAAAATAAACTTACATCATGTGTTCAGTCTAATCCAAACCTAACAGCACACAAGTTTCAACATATAAACACGTATCTATAATGCATGAAACATTGTGAAAATGCAAATGTAATGCAATGCATGAGCATATAACATCAAAAACACAATACCCATCCCAAATATTTCACAAAATACTCATCAATTTTCAAAAACCCCAAAAATTTCAAGAAAACCCAAAACCTAGGTCGAAATGCGTGAAATGCATGAAGAATGAAAGAAAGAGAGATCATACCAGAGAGGAAATGATCACACTAGGCTGAAATCCAAGTGGGTTTGAGGTTTAGAGAAAGTATAGAGTGTTTGGGAGGTGAAAAGGCAGGTTTCTATGGAGTGAGATAGAAGAAATGAGATCTGATTTTCACGCTGAAGCTATTTAAAGAAAACGCATCTTGATGGATCGAGGATCTATCGAGATTCTGTCGAACACTAATTCTCGACAGATAAATCTGTCGAGGTGCTGTCGAGAACTTGTCTATAGAAAAAATACCTCGATGGATCAAAAATCTATCAAGCAGCTATTGGCTAGACAGAAACTTTCTCGATGGATTGAGAATCTGTTGATAACTATTGAGACAAATTCTAGAAAGCTTCGATGGATTGAAGATGTGTTAAGATCTGTCGAAAAAGAAGTCCAAGGGTCTCGATTTATCTGTCTAGATTTGTCAAGAAGCTATCGAGCTTGATAAAAAGCAGTTTTTCAAAAAGGGAAGAAACACACAAAAATGAATGCAATCAAGCAAGCTATTCACCAAAGATCCAGTCAACATGTTAAGCTCTCAACACATCTCTCAACAAAAAAAAAAAAAAACAAATGCAAGGCATTCATGATCCAAACACACACACACACACTGAACAAGTCTAACCAATTTTATATTTCAAAAACAAGTTAAGATAGTTTCGTGAGTATACATTAACATATGTATTCCTTGTGATGGCCAAATCACATTGTACCTACACATATATCAAAAGTAGCAAAGAATTTGCGTGTCATGAGTGAAAACATAGCAAGATTGCATAAGTGTCTCATATTATGACGATTTGAGATTGAGAAAATCAAATACACTCACACAAAATCATAACTACTTGATGGGGACTATCACTTTCGAGGTACATCCTATAACTCTCACATCTTGTATTATTGTAGAAACATTAACTCGTATTATTCATTCTAGCCATCACGGTTTTTTTTGTGTGTGTGTGTGTGTGCTTGTGCGCGCGCGCAAAACTACTTACTCAAACAATTAAACTAAATATATGAGATGGTTTTTGTTCATATCATCTCTGTAGCCCAAGCTCCTAAAGTGATAAGAAATGTTAAAGAGGAGAACACATTAGTCCATATTTTAACTGTTAATGAAAAAAGTAGATCCCTGGAACATTAAGATGAACCTCCAAATGATGTGACATTAGAATTGTAACTGTCATCAAGTAATAACAAAATGTACATTATGGGTGTTCCTCGCCATTTTTCTCCATCCAAATATCTTTCCCGTATTTCTAGATTAAAAAAATCACATAAAAGGAGTGTATATAATGGAAAGAATAAGTTCACCTACCACATCCAAAGGCACATAGTACGCCATTAAATATTTTTATATTCAAACAAACAAATAGGGTTAATTGTAGAAATCCATCATAAACAAAGGGGCACTTTCACTTTGTCTAATATTCTTCTCCATTCTCTTTAAGTTTGGCTCTAAAAACTTTGCTTCAAATTTATGTTAAAAAGCCACTCTCAAACTTTGATTGTTTTTATACATGAAAACTTGCTTTACATTGTCTTTGTTTTCTCCTTATCCTTGGTAGTGGTCAGAGGCAGAAATTAGAAGCCATTGTTTATTGAGAAAATTGCATTATTCGTTACTCTTGTGTAGCTTTAAACTTCTACGTGATCCATTCTCCTCATTTGACTGCCAATCACCGTTTTGATATAATGCATTCTATCATTCACAGTTGGGCCGGGGTGGTGTAGCTAAGTTTTATTAAAAAGAACTAGATCTACTCAATTACAAGTGAAGTGCGTTTTGTCAAAGATTAGCCAATTACATCAAAATACCCTAAAAATCTCCCCTTTGGCAATCCGTGACAAAACCACAACAAACAAAAGAAGTATGAGAAAAGCCAGAAATCACTAAACTTATAATCACTTGTTAAATACAATAAAATCTATCCTAACACAAACTCTTGAAAAACTTTGCAAGATGAGAGTTCATGGCGTTGAAAATTTTGACAACCTGTCTTTCTGAAACACTTTAAACAAAACTCATCAAGTTATCTTAGTATGAAACAGGAATAAAAGATTGCATATATAAGAAACATGTGTATAAAGAGAAAAAGAAACAACACAAGGAGAGATAGGTGAAATGATAACAACATCATCATATTTATGAGATAAATAAGTACAATGTTGCTACCACTAAATGGTCACAAGACTGATGTACAAAAAGATAATGTATCTAAAAGGAAAGAAAAGAAAAGATACATAAATTCTCACTACATCCCTCAAAAGTATAAACACCCCCCCTAAAAAAAATGTCCTACCCTATGCTAACTCTCCCCTTAAATACATGACTACTCTCATCCCAAAACTACTTCCCCTTTTTGTCACGAATGATATTGGCCAAGTCACTGAGAAGCTATCATCTCCTTATCATTGGAAGAGTCAGCATCCTCATCCTCATTATCATCATCATCATCATCACTGGAACCATCAACATCATCCTTGTCCTCTGAAGCTTGTGGAGATGGAAAGGGAGGTGGAGACACAGCAAAGCCACCCATGTGAGCCTGACGTCGTGTAATACAATTGACACGGGTGTTCACCCAATATAACTCAGTAGTGAATGTATCGAGGCAAGCATCCATGCGCTTAAGTTGTGCCATGACGGCCTTTAGCGTCACACCACCCGCAAAGAAGAGGAAGGAGCATAGGTGGATAAAGTGAAAGGGGCTAAAGGAGTTACCGAATTAGTCTGTGGTCGCTTCGGTCAAAGTTGGGACTCACTCCGTTGAACAGACGCTGCATTGATGGCACCCTTGACGGTGAAGTGAGAAGACTTAGGATAGGGGATAGAAGGATGGCGAATGATCCGTGTCTCGATAGACATCCATGAGAGAGAGGATGAAGTGAGAAAGGAAGTCTATAGTAAGGTCTTCTATGAGGGAAAGCAAAAAGCGAGCACGAGGCTCGGTAATAGAGTTATACTAAGACAAGGGATGAAGAATGAATGTCATCACCATATTAAGGAACCTCAAACCTTTTGCAAAGCCCGAGCATGGGGTGTTTTGGTGTTCACCCCAAGAGGAAGGTGTCTCATAAAAGAGAGACAAGAGTTTGTCTTTAGACACTGTCCTCAGACGTGGACAACCAGGGTAATTAGGATGCGATACCCTCGGAACGTGCAGTATCTCGGAAACGATCTCTGAAGTGACTACGATATGTGTACCTCGTATCTATGTAGCAAACTGAGGTATAGAGGTATCAAAACCGTGCATGTTGGAGTAGAACTCCTGTATGATCATGATGTGATAGCTCACGAGTATCTCGCACAGAGATTCCTAACCCTGACTGTGAATGATAGTGGGTAGAGCAGTATCGAAAAAATCCGATAAAATTATGTGGTGCTCCGAATGAACACCACGTTGAGAAAAGTTCTCCGAGAAGTCTGTACTGGCCTTTTCATCATGGAACCAGATGTGAAGGAGAGTAGGGCTAGAAGAAGATGCCTCAGAATGAAAAGCGTTTTGAGACGAAGTGGTTTTGTGCTTGGGTGCCATACGCAGTCTATTCGAGAGAGAGAGAGAGGGAGAGGGAGAGGGAGACAAACAGAAAAGCACCATCAACAGAGTGTACCATATATGGAAAAGAAAGGTATGTATGCATGAATAATGCATGAACATGTGATGTGCAAAAATAAACTTACATCATGGGTTCAGCCCAATCCAAACCTAACATCACACAAGTTTCAACATATAAACACACATCTATAATGCATGAAACATTGTGAAAATGCAAATGTAATGCAATGCATGAGCATATAACATCAAAAACACAATACCTAACTCAAAAATTTCACAAAATACTAAAAAATTTTCAAAAACCCCAAAAATTTTAAGGAAACCTAAAACCCAGGTCGAAATGCATGAAGAATGAAAGAAAGAGAGATCATACCAGAGGAGTAATGATCACACTAGGCTGAAATCCTAGTGGGTTTGAGGTTTAGAGAAAGTATAGTGTTTGGGAGGTGAAAACGCAGTTTCTGTGGAGAGAGATAGAAGAAATGAGATTTGATTTTCGCGCTGAAGCTATTTAAAGAAAACGTGTCTTAATGGATCGAGGATCTGTTGAGATTCTATCGAACACTAATTCTCGACAGATAAATCTGTCAAGGTGTTGTCAAGAATTTGTCTATAGAAAAAATACCTCAATGGATCAAAGATCTATCGAGCAGTTATAGGCCAGACGTAAACTTTCTCGATGGATCAAGAATTTGTCGATAAGCTATCGAGACAAATTCCAAAAAGCTTCGATGGATCGAAGATGTGTTAAGATCTGTCAAAAAAGAAGTCCAAGGGTCTCGATAGATAGCTTATCTGTCGAGATCTGTCGAGAAGCTATCGAGCTTGATAAAAAGCAGTTTTTCAAAGAGGGGAGAAACACATAGAAATGAATGCAATCAAGCAAGCTACTCAACCAAAGATTCAATCAACATATTATGCTCTCAACACATCTCTCAACACAAAAAAAAAAAAAAAAATGCATGGCATTCATGATCCAAACACACACATACACACACACACACACACACACAACAATTCTAACCAATTTTATATTTCAAAAACAAGTTAAGACAGTTTAGTGAGTATACATTAA
>JAFHAW010000139.1:0-205000 GCA_019022515.1 Quercus aquifolioides
AGTGTAATTCATTTGAAGGTAAAATAAAACCTGAAATGGTTTTACACCCTTCAAGCCTTATTTTACAGTCAATGCAGAAAACCAATTTTGTTTGACCCAATTTTCTGTACCTACCACACACACACGCTGGTGTAAAAACATCTCCGGAAATGGTTTGAAGCCAAAACAAACGTAGCCTAAGCTACCAAACGCATAGCGTTAGGAAACTTCCCTTTCTTTTATATCTTCTGGAAATTATCCAGAACCATCCAAATTCTTCGCATAATTCTCATTTTACCTAAACCATATATATATATATATACACACACACTACAACTACTATTTAAAGGACTTCTCCTGTTTAGATCATTTTTCTTTTTTCTTTTTTGTTCAAAAATACCCCTACACCCTTGTGTTTAAGCAGAGATAAAATTTAAAAACAATCCCATATAAATACAACTCAAATATAGGACCACTCTCTTGTTGATTTTCAAATTATTTTATCTACTTAAAATTATATTTTCAAATATAATAAGACTTGAGGTTAGGGATAAAACTAGTTCAATTTATTCCTATACCTTAGCAATATGAAAAATTAATCCATTAGATATCATTGGCAAGTTAAGATTTATTTTGTGTGTGGTTTACCTATAAAAAAGGATTTATTTTGTGAAATTGCTAAATATCAGAACTTGTTTTCAAACATATTACGACAGAACATACTTTCAACCTTTTTTTTTTTTAATTGATACACAGTTTAATTAAAGCCAGTAAAGACCGGAAAAAGCACCCCCGAGATTAAAGGGGACAGATAAAATTCCTGAACAATTAGGTGATCCACTACCAGTTGTGCCCTACTGTCATGTAGTATCTTTGATCTTTATGGTTCTATATGCTCTTTGATGAGTTTGATAGCATTCACATTTCAAAGAAAAAGCAATTTTCCAAAGTTTACCACTGAAGATTTTGCATGACCTCACCTCTGTCATTAAACATTGGTGAACCCTTCATTCAACAAGCCCTTCACTACCAAAATGCATTCCTAGCTTCTACCCACAGGGGAACCCCATCATCAACCCATTACCCAGGTACTTGGGGAGTAAACTGCCATGGTGGGAAATTTTAGGGACAAAACAATTTGGGCAATTAGGCAGTAAAGGAAAAGGTGTATTAGAGGCAGTTTGGTTCACTAGTTTTCATTACTCAATTCTCAAAAATGGTGGGACCCATAGCAAAATACTTGTTTGGCTGCACAATTTTTTTGTTTTCATAACTCTGTTTCAAACACTCAATTCTCTACTTTTTGAGTTATGAGTTGTGGAAACTGAAAACAACTTTTGGCTGTTTTCAGTTTCCAATTCTCATAACTCAATGGCATTTTTGTAATTAAACACACATGGGACCCACTAATCATAACTCAGTTGCAGCTTTTGTCTTTTTTTTTTTCCTTTCTTTCACCTGGGTTCACCATCTCCCCTGTTCTTCTTTCTTTTTTTTTCTTTTTTTCTTTTTTCATCTGGGTTCACGTCTCCCTTATTCTTCCTTTTTTTTTTCCCTTTCTTTACCTGGGTTCACCGTCTCCTCTATTCTTCCTTTTTTTTTTTCTTTCTTCACCTGGGTTCACCGTCTCCCCTGTTCTTCCTTTTATTTATTTTTTTTTTTTTTCCTTTCCCCTTTCTTCTCCTGGGTTCGTTCTTCCCTTTTTTTTCTTTTCTTTTTTTCCTTTCTTCTCCTGGGTTCGCACTACAACAAAATGTACTTTTAGTGACGAAAATTAGTGAGGAAATATTTTTCGTCACTAAAAATACAGCTTTAGTGACGAAATATTAATTTCGTCACTAATAATGAAAAAAATTATTACATTTAGTGACGAAAAATGAATTTCGTCGCTATTGTGATCTGAAAAATAAGCGCCACGGAGGGAAACTTTGGCGCCAACTTAATTAATCTATAGTGACGAAATATTTCGTCGCTAAAAGTTGAAATTTTTAGTGACGAAATATTTCATCACTGTAAGTATTGCTGTGGATAGTTTTAGTGACGAAAATACTTTCGTCGCTATAAGTAAGTATTAGTGACGAAAAATAATTGTCACTAAAAAAATAAAGGTTTTGCACTTATATGTTTTTAGCGACGAAATAACATTTCGTCACTAAAAGTATGCTTTAGTGACGAAATATATTTCGTCACTAAAAGTATGCTTTAGTGACGAAACCATATTTCGTCACTAAAAGCTTTGGTACATATATGAACTCATTAGGCGCCAATAAAAAAAAAGTTCCGCCAAACTCAATTAAGCTAAAGCGACGAACCGTTTCGTCGCTAAAAGATTAATTTTTTGCGACGAAAACGTTCGTCGCTAAAGCTGTTAATGACAACGCTTCAGCCCCTTTTTTATTTTTTTATCTTTTCTGGTTTTTCACTTCGCTTTTCTGGTCTTTCCCCAACATATACCCACAAAAAAACTTTCCCAACACTTTCTTTTCAGCAACGCATACCCACATACCGGCAACGCGAAGGCGACGATCCTCTCAGCGGCGACGATTCGGCGATGATCCCAGCGTCACGCTCAGCGGCCATCGGCGACGATCCCAGCGTCGCACTCAGCGGCCCACCGGCGACGCTTTGGCGTCGATCCAAGCGTCGCACTCAGCGTCGCGCTCAGCGGCCCGCCGGCGACGCTTCGGCGACGATCCCAGCGTTGCACTCAGCTCCCACCGGCGACGGTTCACCGATTCAGGTCTTTTTTTTGTTTTTTTTCTTTCTCCTTTTGAGTCCAATGCTAATCATATCATTATCACCCTATGTTTGAATCATCATAAGAGAGAAAATTAAAAATTTAGAAAGGAAAAAAGAACCACATAGATACAAGTTTCTTTTTGTGTTATTGATAATGTCACGATTAGATGAAATGCTTGGAAACATGACTGATTATTGTGTTGGGTGTTTCTCTCATAGTAATTGCAGGAGTTGTGACTTCTCTTTTTAAATTGATTTCTTAGTTTTATACTTATTGGTTATGACTGATTATTACCCAAAAAACTAATATCTAAGTTTTTTTTTTTTTAAATGAAATTCAATTTTGAACTCTTTTGTTTTACAGGAAGAGACTAGTGTCTGGATTTCACCTTGGAAATTATCTTGGAACTATAAAGAATTGGATTTCATTCAGGTTGTTTTGACTTTCTTCAAGCTGTTGTTGTGAAACTGTTTTATTAATTTTTGTGATGTTAATTTTTGGGTTTGTACTTGTTAATATAGCTTAAAGATGAAAGATGTGTGTGTGTGTGTGGGGGTGGGGCGGGGTGTTTGTGGATGTGTTTGTTTATTTTAGATAATTGTTTGCAACATCATTATACCATTTTTTAGTTCAGTGAAACTTTTGTGTCTCACAATTATAATTGGAAGTACCTTTTAGTAAGTTTAATCATGATTGTAACTTGTTCGCAATCACTTCTACTCAAGGCTTTGATGCATTGCTATGCCATTTAGATGGGTTGTTAAAGCAGATGATTGGCATAGCAATGCATGAGCTTATTTCCTCCCTGTTTCATTCCTTGATAATAATAACACTCTCTCCGGCATGATATAAAATTTTCTTCATTCTAACCAAAGGAAAAAAAGAAAAACAGGAAACATCAATCTTCAAGCACGCCAGTAACATAGAGTCATTTTCTTTTTGTTGAAAGTGCTCTTTTTTTACATCTATTTAATTACTTAGTTGTTTTTCTTGGCCACTTTTATGCCTTAGATGATCATTAATGATTCTTCTCTTCTTATGACTTAGATGATCATTAATGATTCTTCTCTTCTTTGACCACTATTCTCATCTTTGAAACATTCTTTTTTTCCCAAGTAAAAGGAAAAGTTTAGATTGATTTCCTTATGTGTTTATATTTGTAGAACTTCTTGATAGGAGGGTAGTTTAACACCTTTAGTTACTATAACATTGTGTTTCCTTCTTTATTGAAATTCTTACATTGTCTCCATCAAGAGGTAAAGCTACACTTATCTATGTGTTGCATGTAGGTAAAGCTTCACTCATCTTTTTGTGCTTATCATTGGGTCTACTTAACTGTTCACTAAAAGCTATCTTTCTTTTATTTTCAGCTCTCTCGTTTGTGGCTGAAGAAATTGTGAGGAACAAGGTGAAGAACACAAGTTAATTTTGAATTTTTTCTAAAAGTTGTAAACTTAGCTTGAGCAAAGTAAGTATATTCTAGTTAAAAACTTATAAAACTCTATATATACTTGTGATGTTGGAAATTTATTTCGTGGTGGGTTGTTGTGTTGGAGCAAGCGGGTGGCTTGCATGATGTTATAAGGTGGCTTAAATTCATATTGGGAGTGTTTTTAATTTCTTGCAAATGTGAATGAAATTTGTTGATTAGTAGCAATTGTGTTCCTTTATTCATTTCAATACTTGTAAGCATTATAGTTGTGATGTTGGAAATTTGTTTTGTGGTGGTTTGTTGTGTTGGAACCAAGCGGGTGGCTTGCATGGTGTTATAAGGTGGTTTAAATTCATATTGGGAGTGTTTTTAATTTCTTGCAAATGTGAATGAAACTTGTTGATTAGTAGCAATTGTGTTCCTTTATTCAATTTCAATACTTGTAAGCATTATAGTTGTGATGTTGGAAATTTGTTTTGTGGTGGGTTGTTATGTTGGAGCAAGCGGGTGGCTTGCATGGTGTTATATGTTGTTGTTGTTGTTGTTGTTGTTTTTTTTTTTTTTTTTTTTTTTTTCCTCTTTCAAATGGTAGGAAACTATTCTCAAAGTGCAAGAAGATCATTGTCAAGATCCTAATGCAATTCCCCTTACACAAGAGGAAATCTCAAACTTGGTTTTTAAGAAAAAATCTGTTATTGTAAAAGGACTTGGCATGAGACCTTCTTCTTCTCTAGTAACCACTGCCTCATCTAGTGCCTCGGTAGAGTATATTCATCGGTTAGAAAATGAGATAATTGAGCTCAAAGAGGCAAGAGTTAGGGACGAAGAGGAGCGAGCTAAGGAGCAAGAGGCGCGAGCTAAGCAAGATGAGATCCAAAAGAATATTCTTAATTTTTTGAGGAGCAAGGGTTATGATAACGGTTTTAACTATGGGGGTGATTCATCTTCAAGTTAAATCACTTATAGGTAACACTTCATTTTTTATGTATCATTTGAAACTAATTGTTAGAAATTTTTTTATAACATAGTTAATGTTTTTACTTTACGATTTTAATGTAAAAGTATTTTTATATTTGTGCAGATTTCTTATTGGTGGCTTTAGGGGATTACTTTTGGCATTATTTGAAGACATATGAGTACATCTTTTGGCTCTAGGGGGTTCTAATTATATTATGCTACATTTCTTGTATTGTTATAAAACATTTTAAGTTATTGTATGTGTTGCAAACAATTATTGTATGGAAGGAGTTTCAATTTGATACTTGTTTTAATTTTAACTTGTGAAATGTATGGATCGATTTTTTTAAAATGTGTAGTTGAAATAAATGTGTTAATCAAATTTAAGGTTTGAATAATGTAATGATAGGTTACAGGTTAATATCAACATCATGAAAATAATAAAAACAGAAAATATGTTTTAGTGACGAATTTTTTCATCACAAATATGGCAACAAAAAATTGTTTTAGTGACGAAATATTTCGTCACTAAATACAGTGGAATTTTGTAAGAAATGGTTTTAGTGACGAACATTTTCGTCACTATATGTGCATGGATTTTCTTAAAAATAGTTTTAGTGACGAATATTTTCGTCACTATATGTACCCGAAAATAGTTTTAGTGACGAAATTTTTCGTCACTAAATATGATTTAATAAACTGAAATGGTTTTAGTGACGAAATATTTTCGTCACTAAATATTGTTTTTAGCGAGGAAAACATTTAGCGACGAAACGTTTTCGTCGCTAAAAGTTTTTTTTTTTATTACCAAATTGGACTTTTAGTGACGAAATTTTTCGTCGCTAAAAGTCGCCAGGACTTTTAGCGACGGGGCTACAGCGACGAAACGAATTTCGTCACTAAAAGTCCAATTTCGTCACTAAAGGTTCTTAGTGACGAAAAACTGGACTTTTAGTGACGAAAATTTTCGTCACTAAAAATACATTTTCTTGTAGTGTCGGTCTCCCCTGTTCTTCCTTTTTTTTTTTTCCTTTTCCTGGCTTCGGTCTCCCCGATGTTCTTCCCTTCTTCTTTTTTTTTTTTCCTTCTTCTTCTTTTACTGGGTTCGGTGATCTGGGTATCTTTTTTTTTTCTTTCTTTCTTTCTCTGGGTTCGGGTGATCTGAAATTTTTTTTTCCTTTCTTCTTTCACTGGTTCGGGTTTGTGGGTACTGGAAAAAAAAAAAAAAAAAAACCTGCACCAGTGACAGGTATAGGGCCCACAAATAGTGTAAAAATATTGAGTGATGGAAATTGAGTGATGGTGCCAAACAGCCTTGGTATTTTACAGTGATGAGTAATGAGTGATAGAAATTGAGCGATGAAAAATGTGGAGCCAAACAGCCTCTTAAATTCCCAAGCTCAATCAATGATATAATCAGGCTAAAATCAAGGTTATACATAATTATGAAGATACGTACACTAATGGAATCTTCAAGTATCCGTTTGGATACTGATGAAAGCTGGGCATCTGCGTTTTAGCTTTTTTTTTTTTTTTTTTGAAAAGTACATTTCAGCTTTCCAGTAGTCCGTGCACTGTTTACGGGACTCACAAACTTATTTTTTCAACAAAACTTTCATTAAAAATGGGTCCACAGTGTTTTCAGTTTACAGCAAAATAAGCGGTATCCAAACATATCACAAGTCATGATTTCACTCAAATCTTTAAGACTTTACTTTTATAATTTTATAGTAAAATTACAATTTTTTTTCTAAATCATACCAATGTTTATTGTTCTTAAAAAAAACTAGCCTCATCACATGTGCTCCGCAAGTGTGATGAGGTTTTTTTTTTTTTTTTTTGAGTTTAATGTAATATTTCAATTTAAATTTATTTATTAGTGAGGTTACACATAAAGAAATTTTTAAGAAACTAAAATTTAGAATTTGAAATAGTAAATTACCAGGGTTTAGTGTGTGCTAGTTTTAAGAAAAAATGTATCAAATGTGCGTGAGATACATTTAAATAGGAAGTGTGCTAATTTTTTGGAAAAAAATTTCTATGGCAGTTTTTTTTTTTTTTTTTTTTTTGGCATTATTTTTATTGTGATGCCCCAATAATTTGGTAGTTTTGCCTCCACTAATATATTACCATTCTTCTGGAGGCCTAATACCTTAAAAGTCCTCCGTTGAGATTAACAGTGAACAGTTTAGTCCAAGAATCAACAACGCCATTCTCCTTCATCACCCAAATGGAACAGCATCTGTTGACCGTGTTTTTATGAGTATCATGCCATAGAAAAATGTGCTAATTTTTCTATGGCAGTACATTGTGAGCAAGTGAGAGTAGACTGAGTCATCACTAGAATATTTTTTGACCCGGTCACAGTAACACCTATAGAAGGAAACAGAGCTTTACTATTTTGCTCCTTCAATCCCAATTCGATAGATTACAGTAAAAAGAAAAACAATTTATTAAAGTTCGTGTTTCACTTAAGGCTTATTCATAAAATCAATTTGCTAGCCATTAAACAAAGAGGGTTAAAAGACAAAGCAGATAAAAAAACTTTCATAGAGTGAGAAGGGATTACTTGAAAATCAAAATTGAACCAAGTAATTTTAGCTCAATCTCGTAGAGAGTTTTTAGGTCATTCGCATTGTCCCTATATTTTTCTAGATAACTTGCTCACGTTCATAGGGACAAGTGGCCAGTGGGTGCTAGAACGTGATCGTTATTATGCAAGGGAACAACTATTGAGATTTTAAGCACTTATTAGTTGTTCTTGAAGAAGTTTCTTATACGTTAGGATTTTATGTTTTAATTTCAATGACTGCTTAATTTGTGAATGAGGAGTTATCTAAGATTTTCGTCTATGTTTAAATCTTTTAAAGTTTAGATCATTTAAATATTTTTAAGATTAGATGAATAACTATGTGCTTTATTTTGGGATTGAATTTTCTTTATTTTGAAATTCAATATAAACTTCTCGAGTTGAAAATTATGGACATTAAAATTGTAACTTGTTGAGTCAACTGACTCTTTTTTTCCATTTTTTTTTCTTTTAAAGAGTTTGCTCAAGGTAAACTCAAGTAAATTGAATGAATATCCCTACAAGTTGCAGCTCAACTTGTGCGTGTCGGTAAAGTCATGGAAGTCCTTGCAGAGTAGAGACTTGGAATGAATGGAAAATGGAAAATCTACTCTCTAAAGTCTTTTGGTCTTTTTTGTATCCAAGACTTGCAACTCAAATTTTGCAAATATGTCACGTCAAATGGACTTAGAAGAACGCACACAAAGGCCAAATTATAATCATACATGCATTATTAACAGCCTAATCAATTAAATTTAATGTCTATTCTTAAATTTACGTGTGAATTAAATTATAATTTATATTTATCTTTAATTAAATTTAACTTGTTGTCACTCTATGTATATGCATAGATATACTTAAAATATATATTAAGATGCATAGTATAATTCTTACATATATATTTAAATATTATTGATAGTCATTTTTATATTTTTTTTTAACTCTTTAAAAAGTCTTGTAAGAATATTATTGGGCAGAACTGTAAATTATCTATTTTTTTAATTTTCTTATGTTCATTAATTCTAGACTCTTTGTTTTGTGCACAATAACTCACTTGGATAGATATTTATGATATGATTTTACATTTAGGACACATGACGCAAAATTGACTTTAATAGAATTTTCTGACTGCACTGTTTGTTGATAAAAAGATTCCACACGGCAATCGCATTTTTTTTCGAAGCTCTCGTGGGTCCCACATGCAGCAGGAGACTGGAGATTCAAGACCGCTCCCTCCATGCCACAATTGTATAAAGTCTAAATGAACTATTTGCAATCGGAATAATCAATTATTTTGCTTTAGTAAAATTGTATTGAACTAAAACGATTACCAATTATCCACTAAAAATGCCATCCTCTGTTTCCATTTCCCTTGTGATATTAGTTTGGATTACTACTATCATAATCATAAACCATGTGGGTAGCGCGAATACTTCTTCTACCGTTGCAAAACCTCAATCACCGCCACTAGCCCAAGAAGCAAAGGCTCTGAACCAGACTCTTGTGGTGGTGGAGGAATGAAGAAAAACCTCAAATCTTTGCAAGTGGGACGGTATCGTTTGCAATGATGGTGGAAGCGTGATAGAGATCAACTTAAACGATGGTTGTATGAGAGAGTCCCGTTACGCAATTTCAGCTTCTCTTCATTCCCAAATTTGGTCCGATTCAAGCTAGCAGTAATGGGCTATACGGAGCATCCCACCAGAGATCGGTAGTGTTTCTAAACTCACTTACCTTAACTTATCTTGGAATAGTCTTTCAGGTAAACTACCTATCTCACTCGCAAAACTCACTCAATTAGAGAAGCTTGATATTTCTTTCAATCAAATGAGCGGTCCAATTCCCTTACAATTGGGAAACCTGAGTAGCCTTGTTGAATTATACTTGGGTGGAAATCACTTCAGTGGTACAATCCCTTCAACTCTCGGTCTTTTTACTTGTCTCACTCATCTTGATTTACGTTCAAATCAAATTAACGGTACTATCCCTTCTGAAATTTATAATCTGAAGAATTTGACAGCTCTGCATTTGAGTGCAAACAATCTTCTTAGTCCAATTTCTTCAAAAATAGGAAAGCTGAAAAATCTTGTTTCTCTAGACCTTTCTTATAACATGCTCACTGGTCCACTTTTTCATACTTTGACAAACCTAAGAAGCCTTGTTAAATTAAACCTGGGTGGAAACAATCTGTTTGGTCCACTTCCGTATAAGCTTTCTCGGCTAACCAGATTACAATATCTAAGTCTTTCCTCAAACAAACTTTCTGGAAGGATATCAACCAATTTGGAAAATCTCGTCCATCTTTCTGTCTTAGACCTCTCACTTAACAAGCTGAGTGGACCACTCCCAAAACTTAAGAATTTACATGCTCTGGAGCAATTGCTTTTAAGCCACAACAACTTAATTGGAAGCATTCCTCGATTGGCTTACCCGTTTATGTTAACTACTATTGACCTTAGTCATAATCTGTTAAGTGGAGAAATACCTCCTCAGCTTGGGAACTGGAACTTTTTACCGTACTTAGATCTCAGCAATAACAATTTCACCGGTAATATTCCTCCCACTCTTGTTTTCAGGGGTGAAATGGATCTGTCTTACAACTCTTTGACCGGTCCACTCCCAGAGGGTTTTTGACTATTTTGGGCCGGAAACAATTATGGGCAACAAGGATTTATGTTATAAAATAAATATCTCAGGCTTCTGTTACTGCTTTGGATCACCACGTTAATATTGGCTCCACAAGTACCAAAAACGTCACAAAATGGATAAAGATTATTCTTCCCATTGTCATTTCCTTCATCTTCTTATTACTCGGAATTGTGCTCCTTTCTCGCCAGAAGATAATCAAAACACGGGTTCAGAGTGTAAAGCAAAGAGGAATGGGGATATATTCTCAATATGGAATTATGATGGAAATATTGCATTTGAAGACATCATTGCAGCACAGAGGACTTTGACATCAGATATTGCATTGGAACCGGTGGTTATGGTAGTGTTTACAGAGCAATGCTACCAAGTGGAAAAGTGATTGCCCTTAAAAAACTTCACCGTTTAGAATCTCAGGAGCCCACTTTTGACAAGAGTTTTAGGAATGAAGCCAAAGTGTTATCTGAAGTTCGTCATCGTAATATCGTGAAGCTTTATGGGTATTGTCTACACAAGCGATGCATGTTTCTAGTTTATGAATACATGGAAAAGGAAGCTTATTTTATGCCATAAGCAATGATGTCAAAGCAAAGGAATTGGATTGGAAGAAGCGGGTGAATATCATTAAAGGAATAGCAAATGCTTTATCATACTTGCATCATGATTGCATTCCAACAATTATCCATCGAGACTTGACCACAAGCAACATTTTATTGAATTCAGAATTGGAGGCTATTGTTGCAGATTTTGGCATTGCTAGACCACTAAATCCTGATTCCTCCAATTTAACCACACTTGTTGGCACCTACGGATACATTGCCCCTGGTGAATATTTATCTTCTACTTACACAAACACACTTTGTAAAAAAAATTAGATTAATCATGATCATATGTTCACATATTTATTAGCTAAAGTGGCTACTTAATTGTCATAGTATAGTAAGATATTCCTAGCATTTTTACTCTATAGTAGTTTAGTTGTGCTCACACTTTTTTGTGTTGTGTTTTAGAACTTGCCTACACCATGGTTGTGAATGAAAAATGTGATGTCTATAGCTTTGGTGTAGTGGTGCTTGAAACAGCAATGGGAAGACATCCAAGAGATCTTATTTCCTCATTAGCATCATCGTCTGTCAACATATCATGCTAAAAGATGTCTTAGACCCACGCTTTCACCTCATATTAACCAAACAATTGCTCAGAATGTGGTTCTAGTTGTGACACTAGCATTGGCTTGCCTATGTTCAAATCCTAAATCTCGCCCCACAATGAAACATGTGTCACAAGAAATTCTTGTTCGGAAGCCGCCACTGCCCAAGCCGTTTTATGAAATTCAATGTGGGAGCTGATGAATCAAGAAATATATTTGGTAGACAAGAATTAGGAAAAGTTTAGACAAGGTAAGTAATCTATTTTCTTTTGGATGCTATTTAAATATATTATAGCAAAATGGATTATGCCATCGAAACTAATTACATGATTACATTTTTGTAGACATGAAGGAAGTTGTACCGACCATTAGTACTAGTATGTTTTTTTTTTTTTTAAAGCTTCAAGACGCAACAGAAATGCATAATAAAGCCAATAAAAAGTATAACAGTTTAATTCTTAATGATAAAGGACAATGGGTTTCAAGGGCAGAGGCACCTATAAGTTATAGGTGCCTATAACATTAGGGGCCAAAATTATTGAAATCCTTTGTAATTGTATATTGGTACAAGGTAAAAAATAAATTGGGCTTCTAAAATTGTAATGATTGGCCCCCCAAAAAAATTTAAGTCCAAGTCCACCGTTGGTTTTTATTTTCTTTCCTTCGAAATCTTGTAATGTATAGTCAGTCAACTTCATATCCCACTGTTAATTTCTCTACTCTCTAGTGGAGTCCCACCCAAATAAAATATAACATTTTACCAAAACTTATAATAAATGCCTAGTTGGCTTGTATCATGTCATTTTTTTCTCTAGCTGGTTATATCTTTTACTACTAGGTCTAGATCTAGTTGCTTGGTAATTTTTTTTTTTTTTTTTTTTTGGGATAGGTAGTTGCCTGATAAGTGGTGCTAACATTAATTTGTTTTTAGAAGAGAATTTAGACTGCCATATAGACATAAGATTTATTCTATTTTTTAAGATTCAAAAAGGAAATTGCTAAGAATTTCCATTTAGAATTCATAATGGATGAATTTTATTTAATGAAGGGTCAATGTTGAGCATACCTTTTATAGGAGTTGCCAAGTTTATTTTTATTTTTTAAAAAATTGATACGTGTTTATAGCAAATTAGGCAAATTTTTGTACACAAATTTGAGTTTTAGAAATATTATTCTATTATTTTAAGTTGATCATCTTGTATACACATATTTATAAATTCTGACAAACATACGAATATGTAAACTTGGCCTCCCCCAGGTAAAAAAATCCTAGCTACGCCCCTGATGAGCTTGCAGTTTTTCTAAAAATGTTGTTGTCGCTTCATGCATGATTGATGGCAAAATTACTTGATGATTTTATAGCTAATCGGAACTCTTAGAGTAATAGCATTAAGCATTCTAAAAAAAAAAAAAAAACTATTTTGACACATCAAAAAACCTTTTTATTTTTTTGTTATTTTAACATTTCATTCTATAATTTCTTATTGTAGGTCTTTGGTGGCCCATCTTCAGTAGGTGCAGTAGACAAAGCCATCCATACTGGGAAGACAACACTAGCCCTGACCCTTTAGCTAAAGCGGGTGGTCTGTTGAATAATGATTTTGTTGCATATATCTATATTTATACCTCATACCATTGTTTCCCTTACTACACTAGGGTGCTGGAAAGTTGTATTTTCCCAGCAATGCAATTGTGTGACCTTTTTTTTCCCAATAATTCTTTAATAAAACATCCCCTCCCTCTAATTAAATTAATGTCACTGCGAGCTTCTGTACTTCAACCATGAGAGACGTGAGGTACCTAACAGCTTCATCTGCTGCAACAAGCACATAGGTAATATATATTCCAGTATTAAGCAAATTACATGTCATTACAAATATTTTCATAAAAAGAAACAGCAAATTACAGTATAGAAGTAAAATTTACCCTACAATTTTGAAAATTTAACAGGGGCCTCAAAATTGTGAACGTAGACTCAGAAAAATGTACATTGTGAGCAAGTGAGAGTAGACTGATGTAAGGCAGTCTGAAGAAGAAGATACTGATGAAGATGAAAAGCACCGTATCATTTAAACTTCAAGTTCAATACGCAGCGTTTTGGAGCAGCCTTTAATGTCTAAAGCTTAAACGCACCATTTTAATGTTCAGTTGGTTTAATTCTCTGTTTTAACATGTGTAATTGTTAGTTAATCTGTTATAACAGATTTCCTGATTCTACGCTTAGCCTTTCTTTCTCTTGATTAGTACATAAACAGATCAGTGGCTCCACAATGTAATCAACCACTCATTTTCTATGAAAAGATCTTTTCTTTCAGATTTCCTTCTAGAGTTTTCTTTTCAACTGAGTCATCACTAGAATATTTTTTGACCCGGTCACATAGCACCTATAGAAGGAAACAAAGCTTTACTATTTTGCTCCTTCAATCCCAATTCGATAGATTATAGTACTAACTTTATGAAATCGTTTCAATTTAAGGTTGTTTTCTTTCCGTTTTTCATTGTCTTTATTCGAGGTCAGAATAAAGAGTAGAGAAAAACGATAAACAATTTATTAAAGTTTGTGTTTCACTTGAGGCTTATTCATAAATCAACTTGCAAGCCATTAAACAAAGAGGGTAAAAAGACAAAGCAGATAAAAGAAACTTTGCTTAGAGTGAGAAGCGATTGCTTGAAAATCAAAATTGAACCAAGTAATTTTAGCTCAATCTCGTAGAGATTATTTAGGTCATTCGCATTGTCCCTATATTTTTCTAGATAAGCTGCTCACGTTCATAGGGACAAGTGACCAGTGGGTGCTAGAACGTGATCGTTATTATGCAAGGGAACGACTATTGAGATTTTAAGCACTTATTAGTTGTTCTTGAAGAAGTTTCTTATATGTTAGGATTTTATGTTTTAATTTAAAGGACTGCTTAATTTGTGCATGAGGAGTTATCTAAGATTTTCGTTTATGTTTAAATCTTTTAAAGTTTAGATCATTTAAATATTTTTAAGATTAGATGAATAACTATGTGCTTTATTTTGAGAATATTGAATT
Source organism: Quercus aquifolioides (assembly GCA_019022515.1). Lineage (NCBI taxonomy): Eukaryota > Viridiplantae > Streptophyta > Magnoliopsida > Fagales > Fagaceae > Quercus > Quercus aquifolioides. Next base: position 14,511 of record JAFHAW010000139.1, read on the forward strand.
TACTTTATTTTGAAATTAAATATAAACTTCTCCAGTTGAAAATTATGGACATTAAAAATTGTGACTTGTTGAGTCAACTTGAGTCTTTTTTTCTTCTCTTTTATTTATTTTTTTAATTTATTTTTTCTTTTCTTTTAAAGAGTTTGATCAAGGTAAACTCAAGTAAATTGAATGAAATATCCCTACAAGTTGCAGCTCAACTTGTGTGTGTCGGTAAAGTCATGGAAGTCCCTGTTGAGTGGAAACTTGGAATGAATGGAAAATGGAAAATCTACTCTCTAAAGTCTTTTGGTCCTTTTTGTGTACAAGACTTGCAACTCAAATTTTGCATATATGTCACGTCAAATGGACTTAGAAGAACGCACACAAAGGCCAAATTATAATAATGCATGCATTTTTATGACAGCCTAATCAATTAAATTTAATGTCTATTCTTAAATTTACGTGTCACTAAATTATAGGAGTAATTGATATTCATCTTTAATTAAAAACTAAATTTAAAGAAATCAGATGCAAATCTTAAAATAAAATTATAATTTATATTTATCTTTAATTAAATTTAAATAGCTTGTAACCCCATGCATATGTATAAATATACTTAAAATATATACATTAAGATGCGTAGTATAATCTTACATATATAATTTAAATATTATTTATAGTCATTCTTATTTTTTCTTTTAACTCTAGACTTTAAAAAGTTTTGTAAGAATATTATTAAGTAGAAAATGTAAATTGTCCATTTTTTAAATTTTTTTAAATTTTCATATATTCATTAATTCTAGACTCTTTGATTTTGTGTACAATAACTCATTTGAATGGATATTTATGATGTGATTCCATATTTGACTTCAAAATTAAGAAATAAAACTCTATCTAAAAATAAATAATTTAGGACACATGACGCAAAATTAGACTTCAATTGAATTTTCTCTAAGTTTTTCCTATTAATATATATATATATATATATATATGTCAAACTTTATATGACACGTCTCTCAATAAGAATGAATTGGATTGAGTTTGGTCGTGGAGTAAATTTTTACTAGTGCGTTTATAACTTACAAATAAAGTATAGTGAGATATTTTTCTCAATCTTCTCTGTTTGGTTCTAACATGTTAAAAGACAAACCCAATGGGAAGTTCTCTCTCTCTCTCTCTCTCTCTCTCTCTCTTACAAACCATCCTCTAATCACAAGAGTGAGACAAAAATAGAATCTGGCTTTACAGAAGGTGAGCCCTAGACTTTGTTCAATGACTAATCACACATGTAATAATATAGGATCAGTCTGGGATCATAGTATCGATCCTATAGATTATAGCCAATCCGAAAGACCCTTCTAGTAATTATGAATTCCTAGAATAACTATTTCAAAATCTTCCTCTAGAATAATAGAAGAAAGCCCACTTTCTTCATTCTTAATTAAAGCTCAATTTTCATCATTTTCTCTGCTCTCCTCCCCCTCCCCCCACCCCATTAATTTCTTGTAATTTATCTATGTTATCTTCTTTCCTTTTGTATATATTTTTTCAAACTTCTAGATTCATGAACAATTTGTTTGGATGTTTGACGCAAAAAATCGCCACGGTTTTCTTAGTATTCTTTGTAATTCAACTTCTTATTTCTTTCTCACCTTTCGATATATTCCAATATCTCTGTTTTTGTTTTTTTGTGTCATTGCCAAAATTTCATGCTCACACTTCCTTACTTGTTACTTGTTAGATATGAGATTAAAAAAACTCCAAAGGTTGACTCAGTGCTTCCTAAGACCTCATGATATCCATGAGATCCCAGGTTAGAAACCACTTGTGTTTGTTTATTTAGACCCCTCTAAACTCAGATTGTTTAATCTAATTAATTAACCAAGTTGTTACTTAGGTTTATTATGAGATCTAGGTTAAACAATAACAATCATATCAAATAAAGTGGAATAGTAAAGAAGACAAGAAGCGATATGATGACTTAAGAAAACCAATGAAACCGTCCAATTTCAAGGTAAAAAATCTGGGGAGGATTTAACCTAAACAATCCACAAGACAACAATTTCACTAAATAGATGGAAGTGTTTACTATAAATTTTTCCCTAAATCTAAATTTTTCCCGTGACCACACACAACTCCAAATCCACGGACTTTTCTATCTAAATTTGTTGCACACTAACACTCCAGTTTGTGACTTTGAGATCCCACTCAAAGTTTTAGATCATCAACAGCAGTCGATCTTGTATGCAGTAACTTATCTCCATCGGTTCTTGTATTTGAATCTTTTTTCCGGTAGATGCTTGTTGAGTTAGAAGGTTATAGAACCTCACAGATCTCATAGGAGTAACTCACAAGACTTCCTAAGACTTCTGAAACATGAATTAGGGTTTTCCTTTTATACCTAGTAGTGTTCGACTTAAACCCTATACGTTTCACAGGCTTTCAAGCCTGATTTAAAATCTGCAAAAATCGTAGTTCAATCGGTTAAACCTTTCTCTTGATTGGTCAACCTTGCAGTTTCTGAATTCTTCTTTCTACAACTTGACTATTCTTGAATCTTGACTTGAATCAACTTGAGAAATGTCTAAAATTGTTCTAAGACATCTTATACTAGACATGTTTTTGTACACGGTTTGCCAACATACATAAAATTAGAACTTAAACATTTATTCCTAAATATTTAGAACAACCTAACAACTTGCAAGCATTTTGGAAATAGTTAGATATTCAAAGAGATCTAAATACCCTCGTTTGTCAACAAAAAATAAAAAAATAAAAAATAATAATATTACTTATTAAAAGTGTTATAATAACTAATCTAATCATTAGAAGAACAACAACCAAAAAATAAATGACTTAGATTTTACAGAGCAAACACAAAGATAAAAAGGAATATATCACCTATGATATTTTTTCCTTATAATATTATAACACCAAGATTTAGACCATTCATACTAGGGGTGTCAATGTTCGACCCAACCCGCAAATACAACACGAACCCAACATGGGCTTTTGCAAGTTAGGGTTGGGCCTTAACGGGTTTGGGTCATAAACGGGTCAACTCACAATAAGAAACGTGTCATAAGCGGCTCAACTCTTGTAACCCGTAATAGACATGTTTGACACATTAATATATTTTTGTCAACCCAAAATGACTCATTTAACACAACCTGTTTAGCTCGTATAACAAATAAATAATCATTTTATAATAGATTTGTCAAATACATTTTATATCCAACCTATATTTTAAATTAAAAAAGAAAAGTGAATAATTACAAAAACTTACAAGTGATATAGTTGGTAATTGAAACTTTACAAACCTTGAGGATATTATATTTTTGTTGAAGTATATGCACTTCTTTTGGAGTGTAAAGAACTTATTTCTAGATAGATGTTATAATTTTGTTGAACTATATTATTTTGAATGTGGGTTGAAGACTTGAAGTGTATGCACTACTTTTGTGATTTAAAAAAAAAAACATTTCTAGATGGATGTTATATTAAATATTATGCAGGTTGAAATGAGTTGTATTACATTTATGTCAACCCAACATGACCCGTTTATTAAATATGTCAAGTGAGTTGGGTCAGGTCAACCCACCTTATTAACAGGTTAGGTTAGGGTTGAAAAATCATGACACGATTATTAAATGGGTCGGGTTTGGGTTAAGCCATTTAGTTGAATACTCCTACCTTGACATGACATGAACCTGACACGCTAACCTAAATTGACACCCCTAATTCATACAAGTGAAATACAATATCTTATTATAGAAATAATTGTCAATTGACTGTATAATTTTGATGGTGTGATAAATTTTGTAACCACTTGTTATTTAGGATAGGAATTTTTTTTTCCTTTCTTCTAAAGGTCGTTTGTCAATGTTAGAGCAAGAATATGTTATACATTTATTTAAAAATTTCTCACACATTGCATGAGTTAACAACTAGTTGATCTAAAATTACCATTTCAATGCAAATTAATAAAAACAACTTAATGTGCTATGAATATTATCTTGTCATCTTTATTAATTGCAAACATATGTCTTAAATTATATGTAATAATTTAAATAGGACAAAACTTAGGTACGGTACACAGGTGTTATTCTTTAGGTTCTCCTCTTAAAATTCTGTCATATGACTTTTTTCTTATGGATGAAAATGTATTTTTTTAGTTAAGTAGCCACATAGTAGAATTTTAAAAAGGGAATCTAAGAAAAAACATCTAAGGTACTATGCATAAGTTTTGTCCATTTCAATATATTCACTTCAAGGCTCAAGCATTGACTTTTTCGATTAGTTTTTTTTTTTTAATTTATTTTTAAAATCCCTTCTAAAAAGCCCTTTTTCTAAACCATATATCACTTATTTTTTTATAAGCCCCACAATGTTACACCACAAATAAAGAAATGCCTTTAATCTAAACTACAATAAAAACCAAGCATTTGCCCAGAGAGAGAGAAAGTGAAGCATCTGTCAATATTTTTTAGAGGAGATGAGATGCGAGCATTTGTTCTTAAAGAGGTGCATCTAGCTCAAAAGCCTAGAGATAATTTTTCCTTGTGTGTTTTGGGTATATAGAGCTCAGAAGCCTCCTGCCTAATAACCACTGTAATTTTTGTTACATTGATGTTCTCCATCGTTTACTAGCTTGCACCAAGAAGCTGATATTTAATGAGATGTGAGACTGGGAGAGTTTTTGTTACATTTGTCATTGGCGAGTGTTTGAGGGTATTTTAAGGAATGACACCTAAAACATGTTTGGGTTGTGAAAATGAGATCTTAAATTCAAAAATATTCGATTTGTGTTGTTGTTTAAGCATTTGGGCTGATTTTTATTTGTTTGGACAATTTTTTTATTCAATTTTCTTAGAATGACATCATAAATTCAAAAATGGCTAATTTGTGTTATTGTTTGGGCCGATTTGTATTTGTTTAGGTAATTATTTGGTTCAACCTTTAATGGACCAAAATTTTGAAGTTATTAAATTTTATAATGAACTTAAATTTTTATTTAGGGAGTATCAAGTTTTCTACCCTCGTTGCTATTCTATTTGCTTCTTGTTATGAAAACCTAGAGCCTTTTGTTTTCCTTGATTGTGGTGTAGGAATTAGTGAATTACTACTTGTTGAGCTTTATCTTAGAAAATTTTTTAGTTTACATTGAACTTGCAATATAAACCTACAATGTAAACACATAAAAATAGTAAATATTGTATGCGTTTGCAAAAAGTGTAAAATATTTACCACTTTTTACAAATATGTATAAAATTTACTACCCTTTGTATCTACCATGTAAGTTTATAATTTACATTATAAGTACAAATCTATAAAAATGCATTAGCTTATTCCTATTGTTCGTTTTCTAGATTAGTTGCTCATGTTCGTAGTGACAAGTGGGTGTTAGAATGTGATCGTTGTATTGCAAGCGGATGGCTATTGAGATATCAAGCACCTAGTTGTTGTTGAAGGAGTTTCCTATGCCCTATTCGTTAGGATTTTAAGTTTAAATTTAAAATATTGCTTTTGTGAGGAGTTATTTAATATTTTTAAATTTTGTGGAATTTGGATCATTTGGATATTTTGGAGATTATATTTGGATCAATTGTGACCTGTTGAGTGACTTGAGTCATTACCCTTTTTTGATTGTTATTATTATTTTTTTGTTAAAAATAAAAAAGAGGAGTTTCTTCAGGGTAAATTCAAGTCAATTGACTTTACCGGCACGCACAAGTTACAACAACTCAACTTGTGCGTGCCGGTAAAGTCATGTTGTCATACACGGTAGAATGAAATGTTAAAATTAAAAAAAAAAAAAAAAAAATTAGAAAAAAAAAAGTGGTTTTTTGATGTGTCAAATTTTTTTTTTTTTTTTTTTTCAGAGTGCTTATTAATGCTAGTACTCTAAGAGTTTGATTAGCTATAAAATCATCAACAGTTTTGCCATCAATCATGCATGAAGCGACAACAACATTATTAGAAAAACTGCAAGCCCATCAGGGGTGTAGCCAGGATTTTTTACCTGGGGGGGCCAAGTTACATATTCGTATGTTTGTCATAATTTATAAATATGTTGTATACAAAATGATCAAATTTAAAATATACTAGCCTCATCATAGCTCTTTTGTTTTTAGTGGTCCTATTTTATAAAACAAAATTTGTGTTTTTTTTATTTTATTTTATATATATATATATATATAATTTTTATTTTAAAAATCTAATTTATAAGTGAATAAATCAATTTGAAAAATAACAAGAGAGTGGTCCTATTTTTAAGCAATGTTTTAGTGAAAGTTAGAATTGCATTTTTACCGAATTGTCCTTTAACTTTGTCTCTACTTAAACGTAGGAGTGTAGGGGCATTTTTTAACTAAAATATGAGGAATCCAAACAGAGGAAGCCCCTTAAATAATAGTATAGATAACAATATTTCTAAACTCAAATTTGCATACAAAATTTGCCTAATTTGCTATAAACATGTATCAATTTTTTTTTTTAAATAAAATAAACTTGGCATCTCCTATAAAAGGTATGCTCAACATTGATCCTTCATTAAATAAAATTCATCCATTATGAATTCTAAATGGAAATTCTTAGCAATTTCCTTTTTGAATCTTAAAAAATAGAATAAATCTTATGTCTATATGGCAGTCTAAATTCTCTTCTAAAAACAAATTAATGTTAGCATTATTTATCAGGCAACTACCTATCCTGAAAAGAAAAAAAGAAAAAAAAAAAAAAAAAAAAAAAAAAAAAAAAAAATTTATCAAGCAACTAGATCTAGTAGTAAAAGATATAACCAGCTAGAGAAAAAATGACATGATACAAGCCAACTAGGCATTTATTATAAGTTTTGGTAAAATGTTATATTTTATTTGGGTGGGACTCCACTAGAGAGTAGAGAAATTAACAGTAAATGTGGGGTTGACTGACTATACATTACAAGATTTCGAAGGAAAGAAAATAAAAACCAACCATGGACTGGGACTTAAATTTTTTTGGAGGGCCAATCATTACAATTTTAGGAGCCCAATTTATTTTTTACCTCATACCAATATACCATTACAAAGGATTTCAACAATTTTGGCCCCTAATGTTATAGGCACCTATAGCTTATAGGTGCCTCTGCCCTGGAAACCCATTGTCCTTTATCATTAAGAATTAAACTGTTATACTTTTTATTGGCTTTATTATGCATTTCTGTTGCGTCTTGAAGCTTTAAAAAAAAAAAAACATACTAGTACTAATGGTCGGTACAACTTCCTTCATGTCTACAAAAATGTAATCATGTAATCATGTAATTAGTTTCGATGGCATAATCCATTTTGCTATAACATATTTAGATAGCATCCAAAAGAAAATAGATTACTTACCTTGTCTAAACTTTTCCTGATTCTTGTCTACTAAATATATTTCTTGATTCATCAGCTCCCACATTGAAATTTCATAAAACGGCTTGGGCAATGGCGGCTTTCGAACAAGAATTTCTTGTGACACATGTTTCATTGTAGGGCGAGATTTAGGATTTGAACGTAGGCAAGCCAATGCTAGTGTCACAACTAGAACCACATTCTGAGCAATTGTTTGGTTAATATGAGGTGAAAGGCGTGGGTCTAAGACATCTTTCAGCATGATATGTTGAGCAGATGATGATGCTAATGAGGAAATAAGCTCTCCTGGATGTCTTCCCATTGCTGTTTCAAGCACCACTACACCAAAGCTATAGACATCACATTTTTCATTCACAACCATGGTGTAGGCAAGTTCTAAAACACAACACAAAAAAGTGTGAGCACAACTAAACTACTCAGAGTAAGAGATGCTAGGAATATCTTACTATACTATGACAAATATGTAGCCACTTTAGCTAATAAATATGTGAACATATGATCACGATTAATCTAATTTTTTTTACAAAGTGTGTTTGTGTAAGTAGAAGATAAATATTCACCAGAGGCAATGTATCCGTAGGTGCCAGCAAGTGTGGTTAAATTGGAGGAATCAGGATTTAGTGGTCTAGCAATGCCAAAATCTGTCACAAAAGCCTCCAATTCTGAATTCAATAAAATGTTGCTTGTGGTCAAGTCTCGATGGATAATTGTTGGAACGCAATCATGGTGCAAGTATGATAAAGCATTTGCTATTCCTTTAATGATATTCACCCGCTTCTTCCAATCCAATTCCTTTGCTTTGACATCATTGCTTATGGCATAAAATAAGCTTCCTTTTTCCATGTATTCATAAACTAGAAACATGCATCGCTTGTGTAGACAATACCCATAAAGCTTCACGATATTACGATGACGAACTTCAGATAACACTTTGGCTTCATTCCTAAAACTCTTGTCAAAAGTGGGCTCCTGAGATTCTAAACGGTGAAGTTTTTTAAGGGCAATCACTTTTCCACTTGGTAGCATTGCTCTGTAAACACTACCATAACCACCGGTTCCAATGCAATATCTGATGTCAAAGTCCTCTGTTGCTGTAATGATGTCTTCAAATGCAATATTTCCATCATAATTCCATATTGAGAATATATCCCCATTCCTCTTTGCTTTACACTCTGAACCAGTGTTTCCGATTATCTTCTGGCGAGAAAGGAGCACAATTCCGAGTAATAAGAAGTTGAAGGAAATGGCAATGGGAAGAATAATCTTTATCCATTTTGTGACGTTTTCGGTACTTGTGGAGCCAATATTAATGTGGGGTGATCCAAAGCAATAATCGAAGTCTGGGATATTTTTTTCCCAACATAAATCCTTGTTGCCCATAATTGTTTCCGGCCCAAAATAGTAATAAAAACACTTTCGGAGTGGACTAGTCAAAGAGTTGAAAGACAGATCCATTTCACCCCTGAAAACAAGATTGGGAGGAATATTACCGGTGAAATTGTTACGGCTAAGATCTAAGTACCGTAAAAAGCTCAAGTTCCCAAGCTGAGGAGGTATTTCTCCACTTAATAGATTATGACTAAGATCAATAGTAGTTAACTTAAATGGGTAAGCCACTCGAGGAATGCTTCCAGTTAAGTTGTTGTGGCCTAAACGCAATTGCTCCAGAGCATGTACATTCGTAAGTTGAGTTGGGAGTGGTCCACTCAGCTTGTTAAGTGAGAGGTCTAAGACAGAAAGATGGACGAGATTTTGCAAATTGGTTGATATCCTTCCAGAAAGTTTGTTTGAGGAAAGATTAAGATATTGTAATCTGGTTAGCCGAGAAAGCTCATACGGAAGTGGACCAAAAAGATTGTTTGTACCCAAATGCAGAGTCATTAAACCTTTTATATTACAAATTTCAGTAGGGATTGTACCATTAAAGATATTCCCACCCAGGTTTAATTTAACAAGGCTTCTTAGGTTTGTCAAAGAATGAAAAAGTGGACCAGTGAACATGTTACTAGAAAGGTCTAGGGAAACTAGATTTTTCAGCTTTCCCATTTTTGAAGAAATTGGACTAAGAAGATTGTTTGTACCCAAATGTAGATTCATCAAATTCTTCAGATTTTGTATTTCAGAAGGGATAGTACCGTTGATTTGATTTGAATGTAAAACAAGATGAGTGAGACAAGTCAAAAGACCAAGAGTTGAAGGAATTGAACCACTGAAGTAATTTCCAGCGAGGTATAATTCAACAAGGCTACTCAGGTTTCCCAGTTGTAAGGGAATTGGACCGCTCATTCAATTGAAAGAAATATCAAGCTTCTCTAATTGAGTGAGTTTTGCGAGTGAGAGAGGTAGTTCACCTGAAAGAAAATTCCCAGATAAGTTAAGATGAGTGAGTTTAGAAACACTACCAATCTCTGGTGGGATGCTCCCGTATAGCCCCATTCCTGCTAGCTTGAATCGAACCAAATTTGGTAATGAAGAGAAGCTGAGATTGCTTAACGGGACTCTCATATACCAAACTGTATCGTTTAAGTTGATCTCTATCACGCTTCCACCATCATTGCAAACGATACCATCCCACTTGCAAAGATCTGAGGTTGTTTCTTCATTCCTCCACCACCACCACCACAGAGTCTGGTTCAGAGCCTTTGCTTCTTGGGCAAGTGGTGGTGATTGAGGTTTTGCAACGGTAGAAGTATTCGCGCTACCCACATGGTTTATGATTATTATAGTAGTAATCCAAACTAATATCACAAGGGAAATGGAAACACAGGATGGCATGTTTAGTGGATAATTGAATATTCCGATTGCAAATAGTTCATTTAGACTTTATACAATTGTCGCCTGCTGCATATGGGACCCACGAGAGCTTGGAAAAAAATGCGATTGCCGTGTGAAATCTTTTTATCAACAAACAGCGCAGTCGATAAAGTGTCAATTTACTATAGTCAATAAAAGTAGAGATCCCTCTTCCACGAAATGTCCTCAATGCAATTTTCTACTGAGGGTGTCCCACACGTTCTGTATTTTCCACAAAGAGAGAAAGTCATGTGCGAACATCTTTATCATTATTTGTAGCTTCTATGTTCTCTCCTTGAGCTTAAAAAAAAAAAAAAATGTGTAAATGCCCAATTCTGAAATGAAAAGAGACATAAAAAGAATTTGTAAGGAAACAACGATTTGTAGAGACTCAGCAAAGTCAGAACCACACAATAGAAAGTGTAAATGCCCAATTCTGAAATGAAACAAGGAGTTTTTTGGCCTGAAAAAGTTGAGGAATTTGAAAAACAAACCCCTCTAAAAAATCTAGATCGTGAAACTGTTACTCATGACAATAGAAAGGAAACAGAGCAACATAATGAGGTGGTAGGGACTTCTGATGTTTTAGCAGTTGAATCTCAAAGGATTTGCATAACAGGCGGTTCTTTAAACGTCAAGTGTGTTTCACAGATTGTTTTTAATAGTCATGTGATTGGTAAGAAGTACTTGGAAAATCTAAAGCTAATTGATATTTCAAAACTCAGCAAAGCCGCGTGAATTGAATGCTTATTTTTGTTCTATTCTAGTCTTTTTTTTTTTTTTGCTGAATGTCCTCCTATTCTAGTCTTAAGGTGATTATAATTTGTCAAAAAATTCTCATTAAATTGTTAAAATTAAAAGTAATTTTGAGTCCTCTAATTATTAAGTACAAGTTCAATTTGGTGACCATACTATTAACTATTAAGTGTGTTAATTTAGAACCTCGTCGTCAATTTCATTTTTGGTTCTCCTTTATGTTTAAATTTTAACAAAATTAACTATTTAAATTATTTGATTTTGAAATTTTATACTTTTCATAATAATCATATTACATATGTCTCATTTTTCACAATAATTAATTTCGTTAAATTTAAACGAAAGGGGGAAATTTAAGGACAAAATTGACTTGGCTTCAAAATTTAGGGAGACTAAATTCATATAATTAATAGTTGATGGTGATCTTGACACAATAGTTAAAGAAACAAATTAATAATTTAACCTTAAAATTATCAAAGTACATAAATAAAAATCATTAAATTTGGCATAGTGAGTATAAAAATACGAATGGTGAAGAAGTGGCTATCTCCCAAATTTTTAACCATTAAGAATATTGCACACAATAAATTTGAGTAAAAAAAAAAAATTTTTGACTAAATAGTATGGGCAATTCTTTATCATTGAATCCTTAAGAGTAGAACAGATTTTCTTTTCATATAAAATCTTCAGCAAAGGAAGATTATCTTATTCTTCTCTTCAAAACTAGTTTTGATTTGAAAGTTGTTTTATTATTATTATTATTATTATTATTATTATCAAGATTTGAAAGTTTCAAGGATATAAGTTAGAGAGAAACGCATGAAAAAAAAAAAAAAAAAAGGCTTTTGTGTATCAATCGACGCTCTTCAAAAGTTTGGTGCTTTGATGTTCAAAGGAGTGTACCTATATTTATAGGGCTGTTTAAGGAGTTTGATGTGATTTAGCCATCTATTTAATTATTTCAATTGTAAATGTTCAAATAGTTCTTACAAGATTTGCATGGGATGACAATTATCTTAATTTTTTTTATAATTTAAGATGAATATCAATTAAGCTTAATTTAGTGACATGTAAATTTAAGGTTGGACATTAAATTTAATTGATTAGGCTCTCTTAATAACACATGCATCATTTTCCATTCAAAGTCTCCCAACTCCCAAGCATAAAGGAAAAAGGGAAAAACACAAAGAAAAAGAATAATAAGAGTAAAAAGCAGAGAGTGTTGTCTTTTACGGTGTCTTTATTACGAAGCCGGCAAGGATTCTTTCAAGGTACTGGTAGGACCTACACCTCTTTCCAAGAAGAAGCAGCATTCCTCTTTGGGGTTCACTTTCTTGCAACTCAACCGTCGGACACTTGGAATCCTTACAAACCGCAGAAAGCTTCTCTATAAGATAAACCATGTCCCACACTATGATTCTTCCTTGTTTCCTTTATTTCTTTTCTCTTTTAATAATCTTTTTATTTATAAATTATTTTAATCATATATTTAAATTTGTGGGGTGTACCATGTATGACAACATGACTTTACCGGAACGAACAAGTTGCGTTGTAACTTGTGCGTGCCGGTAAAGTCAATTGACTTGAATTTACCCTAAAGAAACTCTTTTTTTTTTCTTTTTTTTCTTTTTTTTTTTTATAACCAAAAAAATAATAATAATAACAATCAAAAAAGGGTCATGACTCAAATCACTCAACAAGTCACAATTGATCCTGCGCGGGTCGTAAATGAGGCCGATGGGCCCAGCCCCACTTAGGCTCACAATTTATTTGTTTGTTGGGCTGAATTTCCTACTATGGGTCGTTCTCCAACTAAAGGCTCAATGAGATCACTTTTCTCTTCTTCAGCAATACAATACCTCCTCTTCCTCCCCTAAGGTATTCTCTCTATTTGAATCTTCTGCTCTCTATCTCCTCCCTTCCTCCTTTTCCAACTAACCCCTACCATCTTATCCTCTCCTTCTATTTATAGTTCAAAGCTCAGACGCAGGTCATTAATGCTCTCATAGTTAGTGCGACAGAGGGTCCAGTAGGGTTCTTTATAAGTGGGAGGTCAGGTATGGGTGGCTTTGGGACTTGGTGCCCACCTCCGTTGGTAGCTCGGTAGAGTCGGTGCGCGCTTAGTGTTACGGAGGGTCCAATCAGGAGGATGATAAGTGAGAATTTAAGCGTGAATGGCTTTGGGACTTGGTGCCCACCTTCGTTGATAGCTCGGCAGCGGCGCTTAGAGGGACCTCTCCGAACAAAACAAGGATGACGCGCCGTCCAATGATCTTTCCCCGCATGCTCGGTAAATATCTGCAGAGCATATCTTTAGTAGTGGAGCTTGGGCCCCCGGTTGGCGTTAGTAAACACCGGGCTTTTGGGCGAGTGGGAGTTGGGCCCAATTACCGTGTACTTGAAGCGGAGATTAGGGACTGAGTGGGCCTAACTGTTTGGATGCCGCACATTAGCCCCCCCTTGATTTATGCTCGGTGCTCGGCATGAATCAAGGAACTCAAAGGGCGCACGTTACGATTTCAGTGAGGCGACGTCTGGGGCGTTGCAGGGCTTCATAAATGCGCTCTAAAAAGGCGTGCCGAATCTGGCCATGCATTACAACTCTCATCATTGCCTGGCGCTTCGTGAACCGAGGTGGCGCAGTTTGCATCGGGCGTTGGGGTCATTAAGGCTTGCTAATCAATTTTCATAATGGCTGATTAACCGCTGCCCATCCGTTTCAGGCTCACTATAAAAGGAACTCTAAAAACTATTCTTTTACTTTGCACACTCTGAATTCTGCGACCTCTTCTCTGCCGCGCATTCATCCGTGTCTTCATACTCCAGCCCAGAAATTTCTCCCTTCTTAGAGCCCACAGTAAGTTTTCTACACTCCTTTTCTCCATATCTCCATTTCATCTTACATTTTAGGGTCTTAGGATGGGGTATTCATATCTCTTAGACACGGCCGCGGCCTTGGCCACCTTTAGGCAGGCCTTCGACATCCCCAGTGATGTGGAGGTCGCGTATTGCCATGAAAGTGAGATGGCGCTTCATAGGGGGGGCAATACAGCCTTCTTCCCTTTAATGGCCATCTTGGAGGGTGGAGTGAGGTTTCCCGTTGACCCTTTGATAATAGACACACTTAGATACTACGGCCTGTGCCCGGACCAACTTCCTCCCAATTTTTACCGGTTAGTGAGTTGTGTGAGTAGATTAAACCAGACCTTCAATTTACAGTTGAACCAGCACGATATAAACCATATGTACAGTCTATGCGGAAGTAAGAAAACGAATTACTACCTCAAAGTGAGAGACATGAGGGTACGGCTGATATCCTGCCTGCCCGATTCAAATAAAAACTCTGCCGGGGAATTCGTTATGGTGCGCGGCAATTGGTTTGTCGGCGAATTTTCGTGTCCGCTTACTAGGCGAGAAGTGGGTTCGTCCCGATCATTAATCCTCCTTTTTTCTTTTCATTATTATATATATATATATATATATATATATATATATATATATATATACATTTTGTTTGAGTTTATGCTCGGACATACATGCACAAGCATTCTGCCTTATCTGACTTTCGTCTCTATTGGTCATTTCAGACGGCAGGGTGTTCGTCCCGGACGTCAGAGCCGTGCACGTAAGGGATCTTAATTTCGTCCTTAGGTCCGAGATTTTCGTTCATACAGACGGGCAGCTTCGTGCCTCTCATCTTATACTCGGGGTTGAACCAGTGTATTCCACTTGGCAGAATTTTAGTCAAGCCCTGCTAGTTGACAGTCCCCTCCTATCCTACATAGACGTTCGGCACGCGAACTTTCTTCCCCCTAAGCTTACAGCAGGCGAGGCACGCGAACAAGGCCCACGGTATATTTGCTCGGACGAGATTCCACCTGTTCGGGACGGATCAGCCGAGCGCGTTTCCCGGGCTCGAAGGGAACGTGCACACGAACAGATCCCGCCAGAAATCCCCGTCCGACAAGATCAGGTTAACCAAGATCCCCCATCCACCCATACCGAAGTAGTAGGCGAGTCACCGGGCGAAGCTATGGTGACTAGAAAAGTGATGTCAATCTCCCGTTTTATTCCCGCAGCCAGACCTTCCGGTCATCAGCAGCAACAAGAACAACCTCAAGGTCCAACCCAAGCCAGTCCACCACCGATGCCAGCTCCTGCACGGCAGAGAAAAAGGCCGCGCGTCACCGAGCAACCTCAAGATGACCAGGCCGACCTGCCGTCGAGGACGCCCCCGCGGCCATCGACAGGCATTGTAATCCGCGAACCTTCAGTTCAAGCCGGGCTGAACGTGGCGTCCTCGTCCCGTGCCGTGCCTACGTGGCAGCCCTCTTTTATGATGGACGGTAAACCCCTTCCCTCGGATGCATGCGTTCACCTTTGGGGAAAAGGAGCTGGTGGCCACGTCGCCCAGACTCTGGCTCGGGGGCTACTTCTGCCCGAGGATGTACGCGCCTTTGAAGACGGTACGGACGAGTCAATGGGGCGTCGGCTGCAATGGCATACTATCGCCGTAAGTATAAACCCCCTACCCTCTCTTACTGTTATAACATATATGCTTTTATTGTTCTCTTTAGTAAGTGGCCGTCTATATGTCCTGCTAGGCTGCACAGCTGGCCTACATACTTGACCGGCGCGTCACAGATCTGACGGAGGATGTTGGCCGAGAAAGAGCTCTGAAGGATGTGGCTGAGGTAAATGCGAAGGAGAAAGCAGTGGCCGCCGCGACATCCGAGAAGAAAGCTGCTGCCGCGGAGAAGGCGAAATTAGCCACAGAAAAGAAGTACAAAGACCTGGAAATTAAGCTTGGGGAGACCGGACTCAAGTTGGGGGTGGCCGAGAGCAAACTTATCACGCAGTCCGAGGAGCTGGGCGACATGAGGGTGGCCCTGGAGGCGAGTGAAAACAAGTGGTACCAGGAGGGATTCGCCGATGCGGAGAATTCGGCAGGACCGGTCATAAACGACGCACGGCGGATTGGCTTCGAGGAGGGTTGGTTTGCTGCTCTGCAGGCTCTGGGGGTTCCCGAGGATTCGCTGCTGAGGAACACCAGTCAGATCCCCTTCCCAGCTCCGCAGCCCGTGCCGCCGACTACAGGTGGTCACGCTGATGATGAAGAGACGACCAGCCTAAGGGAACTGGTGGAACAAATTGATGCCCACGTGGAGGTGGAAGAGCCCGAAGTGGTTAGCCATCCTGGCCTTGGAGATCAGCCCGGCCAAGCACCCATTCACAATCCCGTCCAGCAGCAACCACCCGAATCTGAGGTCCGAGGACGCCCTGCAAACTCCGCATCATGATTATCGAGCGTAGCCCCATTTGACTTAAGAGAATTTTTTTTTTTTTTTTTTTTTTTTTTTTTTGCCCATATCACCGGGCTGTGGTGATTAAACAATTTTTTATTTTACTGTTGGTTTTGACGCACGGATGGCCGCCTAGTTTGGCGGCCGAGACAATGATTTCGTTATGTTTACTGTTGATTTTTGCTGTTTCTCTTTTCTTCCGTTTTTGTATGAACCACCTGTGGGTCGAGTCCTGTTTCGTCATAAGGCGGGGATTCGGCCTGTTTACCGGTTTTCATCCTTGGAAGAATCGGGCCTTAGTCCTTAGGATAGAAATCGTAAGGCTTACGTCTGCTCGGCGATATAGATCGAGCCGAGAGTCAGGCTTCTGTCCTTAGGATAGAAATTACAAGGTTTACACCTGCTCGGCGATATAGATCGAGCCGAGAGTCAGGCTTCCGTCCTTAGGATTGAAATTATAAGGTTTACACCTGCTCGGCGATATAGATCGAGCCGAGAGTCAGGCTTCTGTCCTCAGATACAACAGGGTTGCCATATTTTCGTAAAATGGGATAACAGTAATCAGTATCAACTGTCATTTTCATTAGTCTTCATACAACAGTGGTGCTCCAAACATTACATGGCCGATCAGTGATAGAACTTTTTAAGGTTATGAACGTTCCATGGTCGCGGCAGGGGTCCTTCGTCTAGGTCTTCTAGATAGTACGCTCCTGCGCCCGCGATAGCGGTTACTCTGTAGGGCCCTTCCCAAGTTTGAGCCAGTTTCCCCGAATTGGTATCTCGCATGCCACCCAAGGCCTTTCTCAGCACTAAGTCTCCCGCGTTGAATTCCCGGACTCTCACGCCTTGGTTGTATCTCCTAGCGAGCCTCTGCTGGTACTCTGCGAGTCGCACGGTGGCCGCCTCACGGCACTCCTCCAAGCTGTCCAAGTTCCCGATCATCATTTCCTCGTTATGGGCGGGGTTGAACCCTGCCACTCGCGCGCTGCACAAGTTGATCTCGGTTGGTATGACGGCCTCTGATCCGTAGGTTAAGGAGAATGGGGTTTCCCCCGTGGATCTCCTCGGGGTAGTTCGGTAAGCCCACAGTACGTTCGGCAGTTCGTCGGCCCAAGCACCTTTTGCACCATCCAGTCTTCTCTTTAACCCGCTCAAGATCACCTTGTTTGTGGCCTCTGCTAATCCATTACTCTGAGGGTAGGCCGGGGTAGAATACTTGTTTTTGATGCCGAGATCCTCGCAGAAAGTTCGGAAGGCTCTACTGTCGAACTGTAATCCATTATCGGATATCAGTGATTCCGGCACCCCAAACCTAGTCACTATGTTTCTCCAGACGAATTTCTTCACATCTGTGTCCCGAATATTTGCTAAGGCCTCGGCCTCCGTCCATTTGGTGAAGTAATCGACAGCGACAATTACGAATCGGCGATTTCCCGTAGCCCGTGGGAAGGGACCAAGGATATCGAGCCCCCATTGTGCAAAAGGCCATGGGCAACTGACCGGATTGAGCTGTCCGGCGGGCTGGTGAATCAAGGGGGCATGCTTTTGGCATCGTTCACATTTTAGGGCATATTCAGCTGCATCTTTTTGCATCTTTGGCCACCAAAATCCCTGGGTCATCGCCCGATGCGCTAGTGAACGTCCTCCTACGTGACTCCCGCATATCCCATCGTGAAGTTCGGCCAAAATCTCGGGCACTTTCTCGGGGTGCAGGCACAAAAGATACGGTCCCCCAAAAGATCTTCGGTACAACTTGCCGTCTCCGGACAACCAATAGCGTGCCGCCGTTCTACGTATCTTAATTGCCTCCCTATCATCCTTTGGGACTTCATCTTTGGCCAGGAACGCGATGATGGGATCTATCCAGCACGGCACCGGCGACGAAGCTGTCTCGATGCTAGCCACCCCGACCGTAGCATTCTCGGGGGCCTGGATACTTGGATCAGCCACAAACTCTACCTTGATCAGCCGAGGCACATCTTCAACGCTTGAGGATGCTAGAGTCGCTAAGGAGTCAGCGTGCCTGTTCCGTGCCCGTCCGACTTGGGACACCTTCGCCGTGGAAAATTTGCTCATGAGGAGGTGCGCTGCGCACAAGTATGCCTTCATCCGAGGATCTCTTGCTTCAAAACTCCCCTGGACTTGATTGACGACTAACCGAGAATCTGAATGTACCTCCACGTTCCGTGCTCCAAGCTTCAATGCCGTCCTGAGTCCGGCGAGCAAGGCCTCGTACTCGGCCTCATTGTTGGATGCCTTGAATCCCAACCTAAAAGAGTGCTCTAGCCGAATCCCTTCAGGGGAGAAGATGACAATCCCGGCACCGGCCCCTTGGGAGCTTGACGCTCCGTCCACAAAAACCTTCCACGGGCAAGCTTCAATACGGCAGATTACCTCCCCGCCATTTCTGGGCGAGAACTCAGCCACAAAGTCCGCTAGGACTTGGCCCTTCACCGAATGTCGTGGTCGGTAGCGTATGTCGAAAGAGCCCAACCTGGTTCCCCATTTCGCTATCCGTCCTGTGAAGTCAGATCTCCTCAGAAGTGACTGTAGAGGATACTCGGTTAATACGTAGACCGTATGGGCCTGAAAATAGTGCGGCAGCTTTCTCGTGGCATGAATGAGTGCCAATACTAACTTCTCGAGAGGCAAATACCTCTTCTCGGCGTCGACCATGGTCTTGCTGATATAGTACACGGGTTGTTGGACTCCCCCATCCTTCACCAGCACGGCGCTCACGGCATGATCTGATACTGCCAAGTACATGAATAAATCCTCACCTGGCTCTGGTGCGGCTAGCATGGGTGCCCTTGCCAAGTACTCCTTTAAGTCTCGAAAGGCCCTATCGCATTCTGCGCTCCACAAAAACCCTGTCCACTTCTTCAAGAGCTGGTAAAATGGGCGGCAACGATCCGCAAATTTGGAGATGAACCGGTTAAGCGCCGCTAACATCCCGGTTAGGACCTGTACCTCCTTTGGGTTGCTCGGTGGATCCAGCCTTTTTATTGCTTCGATTTGGTCGGGATTAACCTCTATTCCTCGGTTTGTAATCAGATATCCCAGGAACTTTCCAGCCCCCACTCCAAACGCACATTTCTCGGCATTCAGGCGTAGCTTGTGCCGCCGCAGTGTTTCAAATACTCCCCCGAGATCAGCCGTGTGCTGTTCCTCTCGTTTACTTTTTACCACCATATCGTCAATGTAGACCTCTACCGTGCATCCTATTTTGTCGCGGAACATCCTTGTCATCATTCGCTGGTATGTTGCTCCGGCATTCTTTAGCCCAAAGGGCATCACGGTGTAATGATAATTGGCCTCCGGGGAGATGAACGCCGTTTTTTCCTGATCCTCGGCTGCCAGGGCGATCTGATGGTACCCCTGAAAAGCATCTAGAAAACTCATTCTAGGATGACCGTACGTGGCGTCCACCAACTGATCAATCTTCGGCACGGGGAATGGGTCCTTCGGACATGCCCGGTTCAGGTCCGTAAAGTCCACGCAAACCCTCCACCTGCCGTTCTTTTTTCTTACCACGACGGTGTTTGCCAACCACTCTGGGAAATAAGTTTCCTTTATTGCTCCCGACTCCTTCAGCTTTTGGACTTCTTCCTTTACAACCTCGACATATTCCTTGGACGATCTCCTCGGCCTTTGTTTCTTAGGCGGATGCGAGGAATCAACATTGAGTCTATGAACGATGAACTCGGGATCCACCCCGGGCACCTCATACGGGCTCCAAGCAAATACGTCCACGTTCTATATTAACAGTAACAACATTTTTGCCTTGTCTTCAACATTCATACTCTCCCCTATATGAAAACACTTGTCAGAATCCGGGAGTATCCGTACTTTCACCATCTCTTCGGCGCGTTTGTCCCCCGTCTCACCTCGGGGGCTCTGTAGTTGCTATAACGAGGTAGCTTGCTGCGCCTCTTCTTCCTCGGTATTCTTCCCTTGCTTTAATGATTCCTTCCTCTAGTCAACTAGTGCGACCAAACATTGCCTCGCCGTCTGCTGGCTTCCTCTTACCACCGTCACACCTTGCTTGGACGGGAACTTCACCTTCACGTGTAAAGTGGATGGGACAGCCCCCATTTCATGGATCCACGGTCTTCCCAGTATCGCAGTGTACGGGGAGTAGGAAGCTACCACTATAAAGGTTACCACCACTTCTTTACCTTCCATGTTCACGGGCAGAGAGATCTGCCCTTCAGGGATCACTACCTTACCGTCAAAACCGACCAAAGGCGTACCATACTCGGCGAGGTCCGTATTCCTCAGTCCGAGTCCATGGAACAAGTCTGGGTACATCACGTCTGCCCCGCTTCCCTGATCTATCATCACCCTTTTTACCAAGAAACCGCCTATACGGGCACTGACTACCAATGCGTCGTCGTGTGGTTGGACCGTTCCCTCCAAATCGCTATCATCGAAGGCGATCGGTTCTTTGGTGGGCTTCATCTTTTTCCCGTGTGACGGCCCGTCCTGACTTCCCACTGCCGTTACTAATGTCCACACCCCCTTCCCTCCTGCCGTGGAACTTCTCTTGGTGGGAGCGTGGATGACTTCAATTATCCCGAGAGGGGGGGGTAGCACGTTGCCCCTATGCGGAGTGCCTTGCCCTGCTCCTCGGTCCCCCGCATCCGTTATGAATTCCTTCAAGTACCCGGCTTCAGCCAGCTGCCGCAGATGGTCTTTCAATACTCCGCACTGCTCGGTTGTATGTCCTTTGTCTTTATGGTAGGTACAGTACAAATTCTGGTTCCTTCTCGTCGGATCACCGCCCATCCTGTTCGGCCACCTAAAGTAGGGTTGATTCTTTATTTTTTCTATGATCTTATGTACCGGCTCTTTGAACACCGCATTTACCTCCCCCACCGGCGCCTCTCGCTCTTGAAACCTCATGTTACCTCGTATCCTTGGTGGGAAGTTGTTTTGCCTGGGCTGGTTTATGATCGATGCTTTACCCTTGCTCTGCAGCCGGTCATCCTCCAGCCGTTTATACTCTTCTATTCGCCTCATTAGCTGTCTCATATCCTCGGGAGGCTTTTTAGTCAAGGACTCCCTCAGGCCTGACTCCTCGGGCAACCCCATCCTGAAAGTACTTGCTGCGATTTGTTCGTTCCCTCCACCGATTTCGTTGTAAAGTTCCCAATACCGACTGGCATAGCTACGTAGGGTCTCTCCGGCCCTCATCTTCATTGATAACAGAGCGTCTACTGGTTGTGGTACACGGCTACAAGTGACAAACCTGATTCCGAACTCCTGAATTAACTCGGCAAAGCTGTGAATGGAACCCTTCTGTAGACCATTAAACCACCTAAGAGCTGTAGGGCCCAAACTTGATGGAAACACCTTGCACATCAGCGCATCGTTCCGGGTATGCAATGACATCATTTGGATGTAGTGGCTGACATGCTCCACCGGGTCATTCCTTCCATCGTAAGAGTTGAATGGTGGCCGCGTGAATCTGTCCGGCATTGGGGCATTTTCGATGTCCGCTGAAAATGGTGACCGAGCAGCTCGTCGCAATGCGCGGCTCATCGCGTCCATAGCTGCGTTGTGGTTTCGCTTCTCACTTGGGGAATCCGAGCCCCGATCGTTATAATCTCGTGATCGTGAACGGTCTCGATGCCGACCCCGGCGTATGTGCGATTCTTGCGAATGTGAGCGTTCTCGATGGCGGCGGTGCCCAGAGTGATCGGACCCCGCTCCCTGCCGTTCTTGCCCGGCGGCTCGTCTTCTTGCTCGGTTTTCCTGGTCCACCCTCTGATGTCTGTCTTCTGCTTTCAACTCTAAATCTCTCACTAACCTCCGCAACCGTTCAAGTTCCTCGTCCCTTTCATCGAACCGGCCATGCTCCGAATCACCGGACATCACACGTTGCGTCTGGTACGAGCCCTCCCCGAGTCCGGTACTTCCTTCTGCCCTCTCGTGACGCCTGTCTTCGCGCCCCTTCTGCCTTCGTTCTCGCCAAGACGACCCCCGAGAGGATCCGACCGAGCCGCTTCCGGCGTCACTTCCCGAACGTCTTCCGGACATCTATCTCGTCAGCGAGCCCTAGCTGAACCACAGCAATGTAGGAGATTCCCACGGACGGCGCCAATTGTGCGGGTCGTAAATGAGGCCGATGGGCCCAGCCCCACTTAGGCTCACAATTTATTTGTTTGTTGGGCTGAATTTCCTACTATGGGTCGTTCTCCAACTAAAGACTCAATGAGATCACTTTTCTCCTCTTCAGCAATACCCTACCTCCTCTTCCTCCCCTAAGGTATTCTCTCTATTTGAATTTTCCACTCTCTATCTTCTCCCCACCCCTCCTTTTTCAACCAACCTCCCCCATCTTACCCTCTCCTCCGATTTATAGTTCAAAGCTCAGACGCAGGTCATCAATGCTCTCATAGTTCGTGCGACAGAGGGTCCAGTAGGGTTCTTTATAAGTGGGAGGTTAGGTGTGGGTGGCGTTGGGACTTGGTTTCCACTTACGTTGGTAGCTCGGTAGAGTCGGTGCGCGCTTAGTGCTACGGAGGGTCCAATCAGGGGGATGATAAGTGAGAATTTAAGCTTTAATGGCTTTGGGACTTGGTGCCCACCTCCGTTGATAGCTCGGCAGCGGCGCGTAGAGGGACTTCTCCGAACAAAACAAGGATGACGCGCTGTTCAGTGATCTTTCCCCACATGCTCGGTAAATATCTGCCGAGCATGTCTTTAGTAGTAAAGCTTGGGCCCCCGGTTGGCGTTAGTAAGGACCGGGCTTTTTGGGCGAATGGGAGTTGGGCCCAATCACTGTACACACGAAGCGGAGATTAGGGACTGAGTGGGCCTAACCGTTTGGATGCCGCACAGATCCAAATATAATCTCCAAAATATCCAAATGATCCAAATTCCACAAAATTTAAAAATATAAACAAAAATATTAAATAATTCCTCACAAAAGCAATATTTTAAATTTAAACTTAAAATCCTGAAGCATAGGGCATAGGAAACTTCTTCAACAACAACTAGGTGCTTGATATCTCAATAGCTATCCGCTTGCAATACAACAATCACATTCTAGCGCCCACTTGTCACTATGAACATGAGCAGCTAATCTAGAAAACGAGCAATAGGAATAAGCTAATGCATTTTTATAGATTTGTACTTAAAATGTAAATTATAAACTTACATGGTACATACAAAGTGTAGTAAATTTTATACATATTTGGAAGAATTGGTAAATATTTTACATTTTTTTTTTGCAAATGCATACAATATTTACTATTTTTATGTGTTTACATTGTAGGTTTATATTGCAAGTACAATGTAAACTAAAAGGTTTTCTAAGATAAAGCTCAACAAATAGTAATTGACTAATTCCTACACCACAATCAAGGACAACAAAAGGCTTTAGTTTGCATAACAAGAAGCAAATAGAATAGCAACGAGGGTAGAAAACTTAATACACCCTAAATAAAAATTTAAGCTCATTATAAAATTTAATAACTTCAAAATTTTGGTCCATTAAGGGTTGAACCAAATAATTACCTAAACAAATACAAATCAAACCAAACAATTACACAAATTAGCCATTTTTGAATTTATGAAGTCATTCTAAGAAAATTGAATAAAAAAATTGTCCAAACAAATAAAAATCAGCCCAAATGCTTAAACAACAACACAAATCGAATATTTTTGAATTTAAGATCTCATTTTCACAACCCAAACATGTTTTAGGTGTCATTCCTTAAAATACCCTCAAACACTCGCCAATGACAAATGCAACAAAAACTCTCCCAGTCTCACATCTCATTAAATATCAGCTTCTTGGTGCAAGCTAGTAAACGATGGAGAACATCAATGTAACAAAAATTACAGTGGTTATTAGGCAGGAGGCTTCTGAGCTCTATATACCCAAAACACACAAGGAAAAATTATCTCTAGGCTTTTGAGCTAGATGCACCTCTTTAAGAACAAATGCTCGCATCTCATCTCCTCTCAAAAATATTGAAAAATGCTTCACTTTCTCTCTCTCTCTGGGAAAATGCTTGGTTTTTATTGTAGCTTAGATTAAAGGCATTTCTTTATTTGTGGTGTAACACTGTGGGACGTATAAAAAATAATTGATATATGGTTTAGAAAAAGGGCTTTTTAGAAGGGATTTTAAAAATAAATTAAAAAAAAAAAACTAATCGAAAAAGTCAATGCTTGAGCCTTGAAGTGAATATATTGAAATGGACAAAACTTATGCATAGTACCTTAGATGTTTTTTCTTAGATTCCCTTTTTAAAATTCTACTATGTGGCTACTTAACTAAAAAAATACATTTTCATCCATAAGAAAAAAGTCATATGACAGAATTTTAAGAGGAGAACCTAAAGAATAACACCTGTGTACCGTACCTAAGTTTTGTCCTATTTAAATTATTACATATAATTTAAGACATATGTTTGCAATTAATAAAGATGACAAGATAATATTCATAGCACATTAAGTTGTCTTTATTAATTTGCATTGAAATGGCAATTTTAGATCAATTAGTTGTTAACTCACGCAATGTGTGAGAAATTTTTAAATAAATGTATAACATATTCTTGCTCCAACATTGACAAACAACCTTTAGAAGAAAGGAAAAAAAATTACAATCCTAAATAACATGTGGTTACAAAATTTATCACACCATCAAAATTATATTGTCAATTGACAATTATTTCTATAACAAGATATTGTATTTCACTTGTATGAATTAGGGGTGTCAATTCAGGTTAGCGCGTTGGGTTCATGTCGTGTCAAGGTAGGAGTATTCAACTAAATGGCTTAACCCAAACCCGACCCATTTAATAATCGTGTCATGATTTTTCAACCCTAACCTAACCTGTTAATAAGGTGGGTTGACCTGACCCAACTCACTTGACATATTTAATAAACGGGTCATGTTGGGTTGACATAAATGTAATACAACTCATTTCAACCTGCATAATATTTAATATAACAAACATCCAGAAATGTTTTTTTTTTTAAATCACAAAAGTAGTGCATACACTTCAAGTCTTCAACCCACATTCAAAATAATATAGTTCAACAAAATTATAACATCTATCTAGAAATAAGTTCTTTACACTCCAAAAGAAGTGCATATACTTCAACAAAAATATAATATCCTCAAGGTTTGTAAAGTTTCAATTACCAACTATATCACTTGTAAGTTTTTGTAATTATTCACTTTTCTTTTTTAATTTAAAATATAGGTTGGATATAAAATGTATTTGACAAATCTATTATAAAATGATTATTTATTTGTTATACGAGCTAAACAGGTTGTGTTAAATGGGTCATTTCGGGTTGACAAAAATAAATTAATGTGTCAAACATGTCTATTGCGGGTTACAAGAGTTGAGCCGCTTATGACATGTTTCTTATTGTGAGTTGACCCGTTTATGACCCAAACCCGTTAAGGCCCAACCCTAACTTGCAAAAGCCCATGTTGGGTTCGTGTTGTATTTGCGGGTTGGGTCAAACATTGACAAATGGTCTAAATCTTGGTGTTATAATATTATAAGGAAAAAAATATCATGGTGATATATTCCTTTTTACCTTTGTGTTAGCTTTGTAAAATCTAAGTTAGTTATTTATTTTTTGGTTGTTGTTCTTCTAATGATTAGATCAGCTATTATAATACTTTTAATAAGTAATATTAATTTTTTTTTTTTTTGACAAACGAGGGTATTTGGATCTCTTTGAATATCTAACTATTTCCAAAATGCTTGCAAGTTGTTAGGTCGTTCTAAATATTTAGGAATAAATGTTTCAGTTCTAA
The DNA here is from genome assembly GCA_019022515.1 of Quercus aquifolioides. NCBI lineage: Eukaryota > Viridiplantae > Streptophyta > Magnoliopsida > Fagales > Fagaceae > Quercus > Quercus aquifolioides. The sequence goes on from JAFHAW010000139.1 coordinate 40,529, forward strand.
TTTTATGTATGTTGGCAAACCGTGTACAAAAATATGTCTAGTATAAGATATCTTAGACCAATTTTAGATATTTCTCTAGTTAATTCAAGTCAAGATTCAAGAATAGTCAAGCTGTAGAAAGAAGAATTCAGAATCAAGAGAAAGGTTTAACCGATCGAACTACGATTTCTGCAGATTTTAAATCAGGCTTGAAAGCCTGTGAAACGTATAGGGTTTAAGTCGAACACTACTAGGTATAAAAGGAAAACCCTAATTCATGTTTCAGAAGTCTTAGGAAGTCTTGTGAGTTACTCCTATGAGATCTGTGAGGTTCTATAACCTTCTAACTCAACAAGCATCTACCGGAAAAAAGATTCAAATACAAGAACCGATGGAGATAAGTTACTGCATACAAGATCGACTGCTGTTGATGATCTAAAACTTTGAGTGGGATCTCAAAGTCACAAACTGGAGTGTTTTTGTGCAACAAATTCATATAGAAAAGTCCGTGGATTCAGAGTTGTGAGTAGTCACATGAGTAAGTGCTACAAGAGGAAGCATTAGACTTAGGGAAAAATTTATTGTAAACACTTCTGTCTATTAGTGAATTTGTTGCCTTGTGGATTGTTTAGGTTAAATCCTCCCCAGATTTTTTACCTTGAAATTGGACGGTTTCATTAGTTTTCTTAGGTCATCATATCACTTGTCTTCTTTACTATTTTGCTTTATGTGATATGATTGTTATTGTTTAACCTAGATCTCATAATAAACCTAAGTATCAATTTGGTTAATTAATTAGGTTAAACAATTTGAGTTTAGAGGGGTCTAAATAAACAAACACAACTAGTTTCTAACTCAGGATCTCATGAATATCATGAGGTGTTAGGAAGCACTAAGTCAACTTTTGGAGTTTTTTTAATCTCATATCTAACAAGTAACAAGTAAGGAAGTGTGAGCATGAAATTTTGGCAATGACACAAAAAAACAAAAACAGAGATATTGGAATATATCGAAAGGTGAGAAAGAAATAAGAAGTTGAATTACAAAGAATACTAAGAAAACCGTGGCGATTTTTTGCGTCAAACATCCAAACAAATTGTTCATGAATCTAGAAGTTTGAAAAAATATATACAAAAGGAAAGAAGATAACATAGATAAATTACAAGAAATTAATGGGGTTTTTTTTTTTGGGGGGGGGGGGGGGGGGGGGGGGGGGGAGAGGAGGGCAAAGAAAATGATGAAAATTGAGCTTTAATTAAGAATGAAGAAAGTGGGATCTCTTCTATTATTCTGGAGGAAGATTCTGAAATAATTATTCTAGGAATTCATAATTACAAAAGGGTCTTTCGGATTGGCTATAATCTATAGGATCGATACTATGATCCCAGACTAATCCTATATTATTTCATGTGTGATTAGCCGAATTATATTTTTGTCTCACGCTTGTGATTAGTGGATGGTTTGAGAGAGAGAGAGAGAGAGAGAGAGAATAGAGTTAAATGATCTAGTTTTTTTAAGAAATACATGAGAGAGAGAGAGAGAGAGAGAGAGAGAGAGAGAGAGAGAGAGAGAGAGAGTGTGAGGGAATTTCCTATTGGGTTTGTCTTTTAACATGTTAGAACCAAACAGGGAAGAATGAGAAAAATATCTCACTATACTTTATTTGTAAGTTATAAACGCACTAGTAAACCTTTACTCCATGACCACACTCAATCCAATTCATTCTTATTGAGAGATGTGTCATATAAAGTTAGACATCTATCTATCTATCTGTCTATATATATATATATATATATTAATAGGCATAACTTAGAGAAAATTCAATTGAAGTCCAATTTCGCGTCATGTGTCCTAAATTATTTATTTTTAGATAGAGTTTTATTTCTTAATTTTGAAGTCAAATGTAAATGTAAGAGTAAGAAGTGGAGAGTGTTGTTTTTTATAGTGTCCTTATTATGAAGCCGGCAAGGATTCTTTCAAGGTACTGGTAGGACCTACACCTCTTTCCAAGAAGAAGCAGCATTTCTCTGTGGGGTTCAATTTCAATTCTATCATATTTTACCATCTTAAAAAGTTATTTTATCAATTATACCATACTATTTTACAATACTTCCAACATCTCAAAACTCTATTATTTTACCATTTTATTAAAATATTATTTTTTAAATCCTGGAGTAGGAAGCTGGAAAGCAAGCATAAAAAAAAAAAAATTAATTCATCCTCTCTCTCTCTCTCTCTCTTCTCTGTTATCTAGATTTGATTGTGCTCTGATTCGGTGCATCTGTGAGATCGTGGGTCTATGCTCCGGTTGTGGATCATGGGTCATGGATCATGGATTCATGATATGGGTTTTGGTTGGTTGTGCTCCGGTGAGTTTTTGTTGGTAGGTTTTTGTTGGTTGTGCTTTAGTGGGTTTTTGTTGGTTGTGCTTTAGTGGGTTTTTGTTGGTTGTGGTGGTCAGATTTGTGGGTTTGGCCGTGCTCGATGGCATCGCCGTCGGTTTAGCCATGGGTCATGTGTGTCATCGTCGGTTTGGCCGTGGGTTGTAGGTGTCACTGTTAGTGTGGTCATCGGCTATGGGTCATGGTCGTGGTTGTGGTGCTGGGTTTTTTTTTGCTTGGGTTGCTAGGTAATGATGGCGGTTCGGTGTCTGGCTACCGCAGTGGTTCGGTGGTTGGTTGTGCTTGTGTCATGGGTTGTCGTCTAATCTGTGGTGCTAGGTTGGTTGTGCTGTGGGTTGCAGTCTGGTGAAGTTTCAGCGATGGAGAGATGGAGATGAGAGACGTGTGAATGAGAGAGAAAACTGATATTTAGATCAAATATTAATATTTTCTTTTGCAATTGTGCTACAGTGCAATTCTACATTTAGAATTGCTGTAGCATAATTCCAAATATTTTGCAATAGTTGCCTTTTAGAAGTCCAGGTGCTGGAGGTTTTTTGAGACTTTGATGCTAAATATGCCTACATATGGCATTTACAAGTCCAGGTGCGAATGCTCTTACAAACCGCAAAAAGCTTCTCGATAAGATAAACCATGTCCCACACTATAATTCTTCCTTGTTTCCTTCATTTCTTTTCATTTTTAATAATCTTTTTACTATTTTAATCAAACTTTTTTAGTTATAAATTATTTTAATTATATATATAAATTTGTGGGGTGTACTGTGTATGACAACATGACTTTATCGGCACGCACAAGTTGAGTTGTAACTTGTGCGTGCCGGTAAAGTCAATTGACTTGAATTTACCCTGAAGAAACTCCTTTTTTTTTTTTTTTTTTCCTTTTCTTTTTTAAAACAAAATAATAATAATAATAATAATAGTAACAATCAAAAAAGGGTCTGACTCAAGTCACTTAACAAGTCACAATTGATCCCTAAAAGTATATATTTAATCAGTAAATATAACTCCAAAATATCCAAATGATTCAAATTCCACAAAATTTAAAAATATTAACAAAAATATTAAATAACTCCTCACAACTGCAATATTTTAAATTTAAACTTAAAATCCTGACGCATAGGGCGTAGGAAACTCCTTCGACAACTAGGTGCTTGATATCTCAATAGCTATCCGCTTGCAATACAACGATCACATTCTAGCACCCACTTGTCACTACGAACATGAGCAGCTAATCTAGAAAACGAACACTAGGAATAAGTTAATGCATTTTTATAGATTTGTACTTATAATGTAAATTATAAACTTACATGATAGATACAAGAGGTAGTAAATTTTATAGTGGTAAATATTTTACACTTTTTGCAAATGCATACAATATTTACTATTTTTATGTATTTAAATCAAATGAGTTAATACCGTACTGGAAGGTGTTTCAATTTGTTCAAAAAAATGAAATATTTCAGTACCAATTAATACCAATGTATCATTTTAAAATTACCGCTAAAACATACATACTATACATGGATTGAGTTAAAAGTGTGTATATAGTTATTAAATTTATATCCATTTTTTTGGTAAACAAAAAATAGGGGTTCGCTAGGTTATGCTGCCCGCGGGCAAGACGCCAAGGTTAAAGTCCTTGAGCCAACCCGTGTGGATACTCACCAAAAAACTCCTGCTGGCAGCGGGACTCGAACCTAGGTGAGTTGGACGAAGTGTCCGAGCCTTACCAGCTGAGCCAAACCCCCGTTGGCTATTAAATTTATATACAACCTATATATGTTTAGTTCAACCTACCTAATAAAAATGGCCCAAGTCGAACATATCATATCAGTCTAACATTATCTAAGACTTAAAAAAAAAAAATTGAATTAAATATAAGTACAGAGAAATAAAAATAAAATGTAAATTTTCAAAATTGAAACCTGCAAGACCCACGTGATTGCCTTGGAAATAGAAGAGAGTTGGGGTGTGGACAGTAACTCTACTCCTTATCCCAACCACACCTAACTTTCAATCATTTCTTCTTCTTTTTTTTTCTTTTTTTTTTCTTTTCGTTACTTTTTCTCCTTCATCTCCTTCTCCACTTATTCAATGGTTCTCTCTTTCTTCCATAAAATGACGATCTGTCCAACCAAGCTTCAGTTCCGCTCAACCCAACTAAAGCAACGCGACTAGGTCCACCACCATGCATCTGTTAACCTCAGGTTCATGGTTTTTTTTTTTTTTTTTTTTGTTTAAATGAAAAAATTGCAGAAGAAACCATTTCGAACCGAAATACATTTTTCATCCGGAATGGCCAAAATGGGCCGAGATGGCCAATACCTTCCAAAATGGTCTGGTATTTAGAGCGAGACAAAACATGGGGTGTTTCTGTACCAAGTGAGTTCCAAAATAGAAAATACTGGCTATACAGGCCGGTACGATATTGACTCACCTAGTTTACATTGTAGGTTTATATTGCAAGCACAATGTAAAATAAAAAAAAATTTCTAAGATAAAGCTCAACAAGTAATAATTCACTAATTCCTATACCATAATCAAGGAAAACAAAAGGCTCTAGGTTTGCAAAACAAGAAGCAAATAGAATAGCAACAAGGGTAGAAAACTTGATACACCCTAAATAAAATTTTAAGTCCATTATAAAATTTATTAACTTCAAAATTTTGGTCCATTAAAGGTTGAACCAAAAAATTGCCTAAACAAATACAAATCAGCCCAAACAACAACACAAATTAGCCATTTTTGAATTTATGATGTCATTCTATGAAAGTTGAATAAAAAAATTGCCCAAACAAATACAAATCGACCCAAATGCCTAAACAACAACACAAATAATTTAAGATCTCATTTTCACAACGCAAACATGTTTTAGGTGTCATTCCTTAAAATACCCTCAAACACTCGCTAATGACAAATGCAACAAAAACTCTTCTAGTGTCACCACTCGTCAAATATCAACTTCTTGGTGCAAGCTAGTAAACGATGGAGAACGTCAATCGGTCAATGTAACAAAAATTACGATGGTTAATGGGCAGGAGGCTTTTGAGCTTTATATACCCAAAACACACAAGGAAAAATTATCTCTAGGCTTTTGAGCTAGATGCACCTCTTTAAGAACAAATGCTCGCATCTCATCTCCTCTCAAAAATATCAATAGATGCTTCACTCTCTCTCTCTAGGCAAATGCTTGGTTTTTATTGTACCTTAGATTAAAGGCGTTTCTTTATTTGTGGTGTAACATTGTGGGACTTATAAAAAATAATTGGTATATGGTTTAGAAAAAGGGCTTTTAAGAAGGGATTTTTTTAAAAAAAAATTAAAAATTAAAAAATAAAAAAAAAAAAAAAAAAAAAGTCAATGCTTGAGCCTTGAAATGAATATATTGAAATGGACAAAACTTATGTACAATACCTTAGATGTTGTTTCTTAAATTCATTTTTTAAAATTGTGCGATGTGGCTATTTAATTAAAAAAAATACATTTTCATCTATGAGAAAAAAGTCATATGACAGAATTTTGAGAGTAGAACCTAAGAAATAACACCTATTTACCGTACTTAAGTCTTGCCCTATTTAAGTTATTATATATAATTTAAGACATATGTCTGCAATTAAAAAAGATGATAAGATAATATTCATAGCACATTAAGTTGTTTTTATTAACTTGCATTGAAATAGCAATTTTAGATCAACTAGTTATTAGCTCGTGCAATGTGTGAGAAATTTTTAAATAAATGTGTAACATATTCTTGTTCTAACATTGACGAAAGACCTTTAGAAGAAAGGAAAAAAAAATCCAATCCTAAATAACACGTGGTTACAAAATTTATCACACCATCAAAATTATACAGTCAATTGACAATTATTTCTATAATAAGATATTGTATTTCACTTGTATGAATGGTCTAAATCTTGGTGTTATAGGTGATATATTCATTTTTACCTTTGTGTTTGCTTTGTAAAATCTAAGTTAGTTATTTATTTTTTAGTTGTTGTTCTTCTAATGATTAGATCAGTTACTATAATACTTTTAATAAGTAATATTAGTTATTTTTTTGTTGACAAACAAGGGTATTTAGATCTCACACACACTAAGTTATTACATGGAGCAATCTCATAGGAGCGGTTCCAAAATGCTTGCAAGTTATTAGGTCGTTCTAAATATTTAGGAATAAATGTTTAGGTTCTAATTTTATGTTTGTTGGCAAACCGAGTACAAAAACATGTCTAGTATAAGATATCTTAGACCAATTTTAGATATTTCTCAAGTTAATTCAAGTCAAGATTCAAGAATAGTCAAGCTGTAGAAAGAAGAATTCAGAAACTGCAAGGCTAGACTAATCAAGAGAAAGGTTTGACAGATCGAACTACGATTTCTACAGATTTAAATTAGGCCCGAAAGCCTGCAAAACGTTTAGGGTTTAAGTCTGACACTACTAGGTATAAAAGGAAAACCCTAATTCATGTTTCAAAAGTCTTGTGAGTTACTCCTACGAGATCTGTGAAGTTCTGTAAATTTCTAACTCAACAAGCATCTATCGGAAAAAAAATTCAAATACAAGAACTGATGGAGATAAGTTGCTGTATACAAGATCGACTACTACTGATGACTTAAAACTTTGAGTGTGATCTCAAAGTCACAAACTGGAGTGCTTGTGTGCAACAAATTCAAATAGAAAAGTTCATGGATTTGGAGCTATGTGTGGTCACGTGAGTAAGTGCTACAAGAGGTAGCATTAGATTTAGGGAAAAATTTATAGTAAACACTTCCATCTATTTAGTGAATTTGGTGCTTTGTGGATTGTTTAGGTTAAATCATTCCAAGGTTTTTTACCTTAAAATTGGACGGTTTCATTAGTTTACTTAGGTCATCATATCGCTTCTTGTCTTCTTTACTATTCCGCTTTATGTGACATGATTGTTGTTATTTAACCTAGATCTCATAATAAACCTAAGTAACAACTTGGTTAATTAATTAGGTTAAACAATCTGAGTTTAGAGGGGTCTAAATAAACAAACACAAGTGGTTTCTAACCTGGGATTTCATGGATATCATGAGGTCTTAGGAAGCACTAAGTCAACATTTGGAGTTTTTTTAATCTCATATCTAACAAGTAAGGAAGTGTGAGCATGAAAATTTGGCAATAAGGAAAAAAAAAAAAAAAAAAAACAAAACAAAACAAAAACGGAGATATTGGAGATATTGGAATATATCAAAAGGTGAGAAAGAAATAAGAAGTTGAATTACAAAGAATACTAAGAAACCATGGTGATTTTTTGCATCAAACATCCAAACAAATTGTTCATGAATCTAGAAGTTTGAAAAAATATATACAAAAGGAAAGAATGAGAACATAGATAAATTACAAGAAATTAGGGGGGGGGGGGGGGAGAAAATGATGAAAATTGAGCTTTAATTTAAGAATGAAGAAAGTGGGGTTTTCTTCTATTATTCTGGAGGAAGATTCTGAAATAGTTATTCTAGGAATTCATAATTACTAAAAGGGTCTTTTGGATTGGCTATAATCTATAGGATCGATACTATGATCCCAGACTGATCCTATATTATTACTTGTGTTATTAGTCATTGAACAAAGTCTAGGGCTCACCTTCTGTATAGCCAGATTCTATTTTTGTCTCACTCTTGTGATTAGAGGATGGTTTGTGAAAGAGAGAGAGAGAGAGAAAAATAAATAAAGAGTTAAAGGATCTAGTTTTTTTAAGAAACACATGAGAGAGAGAGAGAGAGAGAGAGAGAGAGAGAGAGAGAGAATTTCCTATTGGGTTTGTATTTTAACATGTTAGAACCAAACAGAGAAGATTGAGAAAAATATCTCACTATACTTTATTTGTAAGTTATAAACACACTAGTAAACCTTTACTCCATGACATCTATATATAAATATCTCATTCTTATTGAGAGACGTGTCATATAAAGTTAGACATCTATATATATATATATATATATATATATTAATAGGCAAAATTTTAGAGAAAATTTAATTGAAGTCCAATTTTGCATTATGTGGCCTAAATTATTTATTTTTAGAGAGAGTCTTATTTCTTAATTTTGGAGTCAAATGTGAGATCACATCATAAATATCTATCCAAGTGAGTTATTGCGCACAAAACCAAAGAATCTAAAATTAATGGACTTTAGAAAATTTAAAAATATATAATTTACATTTTCTACCTAATAATATTCTTACAAGACTTTTTAAAGAGTTAAAAAAAAATGACTATCAATAATATTTAAATTATATATGTAAGAAATATACTATGCATCTTAATGTATATATTTTAAGTATATCTATGCATATGCATGGGGTTACAAGCTAGTTAACTTTAATTAAAGATAAATATAAATTATAATTTTATTTAAAGGTTTGCATCTGATTTCTTTAATTTTATTTTTTAATTAAATATGAATATCAATTACTCCTATAATTTAGTGACACGTAAATTTAAGAATAGACATTAAATTTAATTGATTAGGCTGTCTTAATAATGCATGCATGATTATAATTTGGCCTTTGTGTGCGTTCTTCTAAGTCCATTTGACGTGACACATATGCAAAATTTGAGTTGTAGGTCTTGTATACAAACATTTCCAAGAACTGTTTACTTCCTCTTGTCCAACGGTGAGTGAAGAACTGGTGGAAGCCATTCACCCTAGGGTTACTACCAGAATGAATGAGGTTCTTGTGCAGGATTTTCGGGTGGCGGAGGTTGAGAAAGCCCTTAAGCAGATGCACCCGCTGAAGGCGCCAGGTCCTGATGGTATGCCTCCTTTATTTTTTCAACACTATTGGCCTACTGTAAATTCTGTTGTCATACAAACAGTAGTTAATTTCCTTAATCATGGTGTTGCGCCCCCAAAGTTTCATGAAACTCACATTGTGCTTATTCCTAAGACAAAAAATCCCTCCCGAGTTACTGATTATAGGCCCATTAGTTTATGTAATGTTGCTTATAAGATTGCATCCAAGGTAGTGGCTAACCGAATGAAGGCTATCTTAAAGGATATAGTATGTGAAAACCAGAGCGCTTTTGTGTCAAAGCGGCTAATCACGGATAATGTGCTAGTGGCTCATGAATTAATGTCTCATATTAATAAGAAGAGGAAGGGTATGCACGGTGAGATGGCCCTAAAGCTAGACATGAGCAAGGCTTATGATAGGGTGGAATGGGGGTGTTTGAAAAAAATTATGGAGAGGCTAGGTTTTCATGAGCGGTGGATTCGTATAGTAATGGCATGTGTGTCTTCTGTTACATATGCTATTAGACTAAATGGCCAACCGTGTGGGATGATCACACCAACCCGTGGTCTTAGACAAGGGGACCCTCTCTCTCCATATCTCTTCATTCTTTGTGCGGAGGGCTTGTCGGCTCTTTTACACAAGGCATCTGAGAAAAATGCATTGAAAGGTGTGGCTGCCTCAGCTAGGGGACCACGAATTTCTCACTTATTTTTTGCAGATGATAGCTTGATTTTTTGTAAGGCAACGGAGAAGGAAGGGGCTGAAGTTCAGAGAATTTTGCAAGTCTATGAGTCCTCTTCAGGTCAACAACTGAATAGAAATAAGACGGCTCTCTTCTTCAGCCGAAATACTCCCTCTCGCACACAGGATGCCATTAAGGCCAAGTTTGGGGCCCAGGTTATCAAACCTCATGAGTCCTATCTTGGTTTGCCCTCGCTGATTGGTAGGTCTAAGAAGAACACATTTGCTCAGTTGAAACATAAACTTGCGTCCAAACTTGCGGGGTGGAAGGAAAAGCTTTTGTCGAATGCGGGAAAGGAAGTCTTGATTAAGGCAGTTGCCCAGGCCGTTCCTTCGTATACCATGAGTTGCTTTAAGCTCCCTAACGGACTCTGTGAGGAGATGACAGGAATGGTGAGACAATTTTGGTGGGGACAGGTGCAGAATGAGAAGAAGGTGGCTTGGATGAGTTGGGAACGAATGTGCCTTCCGAAAGAAAAAGGGGGGTTGGGCTTTAGGGACTTGAAGTCTTTTAATCTGGCCCTATTAGCTAAACAGGGATGGCGTCTCCAAACCAATTCCTCCTCTCTCTTTTCGCGGGTCTATAAAGCCAAATATTTCCCTAATGGTGACTTTGTGGGTGCGGAGATAGGGAAGAAAGCGTCATTTGCCTGGAGGAGCATAATGGCTGCACAACACTTGGTCAAACGGGGATTGAGATGGCAGGTAGGTGACGGGCGAAGCATAAGGATATGGAAGGACCAGTGGCTCACTTCTAGGAGCACGTACAGAGTGGTCACTACGGAGAAGCCTGGAAATCAATGTAAAATGGTTAGGGATTTGCTGAATGAGGAAGGTTCGGAGTGGGATAGTGAACTGGTAAGAGGTCTTTTCTTACCCCAAGACGCAGAGGCAATTCTCAGTATCCCCATTAGTGAATCGGCTGCAAAGGATAGAATGGTATGGGCTGAAGATAAGAAAGGAAATTTTACAGTCAAGAGTGCATATAAGTTGGCTCGGGACGTTGAGGCAGAGGGGAGTAATATAGGCTGCTCGGACCCGACAAAAATGCAAGGAATTTGGAGGGGGGTGTGGAGTATGAATTTGCCAAACAAAATCAAACACTTTGCTTGGAAAGCTTGCAATGGTATCTTGCCCACCAAAGAATCTCTCTTCCGAAGAAAGATCACGGACACCAATATATGTGAGGGATGTGGGAGGGGGATTGAAACAACCATGCACATGCTCTGTTTTTGTTGTCATGGAACAGAGGTTTGGAGGGCATGCAAACTCTCTCTGCCTTGCATGGTCCGTGAGTCATGGAGCTTTATGGACACGTTCTGTAGACTTCGAGATGGCTGGGAAGCCCAGCCGGGTCAGTTGGAGAGATGGGTGTCGATCTGTTGGGGCATCTGGAGGAGCAGAAATGAGGTCCGGCATGGAGGGAAGAGGCGACCTGGCCAGGTGATTGTGAGGTGCGCGTTGAAATTGCTGGAGGATTTTCAATCAGCTAATGAGAGGCCGTGCAAACAGAGAATTGAAGACATTCCCACCGTCACTTGGAAGCCACCACCGCCGGGCTCCTTTAAGGTCAACGTTGATGGGGCTCTGTTTCCAAAAACAAAACAGGCCGGCGTGGGAGTCATGGTGCGCGACGGGGAGGGTAATGTGATCGCTGCCATGGCTAGGAAGCTGGATTTACCTCTTGGAGCACTGGAAACAGAGGCGAAGGCATTGGAGCTTGGGGTGAAATTGGCCGAGGAGGTGGGGCTCAGAGACGTCATCTTTGAAGGTGATTCACAGCTTATTATTAATGCCGTCCAAGGTATCGGTGAAGCTGCTGCTTCGGTGCAGAACATCATCCAAGGCGTGCTTCAAAAGGCCCAACGTTTTAGAACTTTTGACTTTTTACATATTAAAAGGCAGGGGAATGCCCCTGCCCACTTGTTAGCTCAGCATGCTCAATATGTTGAGAATGAGGTGGTTTGGCTGGAGGACTGTCCCAGTCAAGTGGCACATGCGTGTGCACATGATGTATCTGTGTTTCAAGGTTCTGAATGAAGTTTAAGCATTTTCCCATCAAAAAAAAAAAAAAAAAGGACCAAAAGACTTTTTAGAGAGTAGATTTTCCATTTTCCATTCATTCCAACCAAGTCTCCACTCTACAAGGACTTCTATGAGTTTACCGACACACACAAGTTGAGCTGCAACTTGTAGGGATATTTCATTCAATTTACTTGAGTTTACCTTGATCAAACTCTTCGAAAGAAAAGAAAAGAAAAAAAAAGAGTCAATTTGACTCAACAAGTCACAAATTTTAATGTCTATAATTTTCAACTCGAGAAGTTTATATTTAATTTCAAAATAAAGTAAATTCAATCTCAAAATAAAGCACATAGTTATTCATCTAATGATCTTAAAAATATTTAAATGATCTAAACTTTAAAAGATTTAAACATAAACGAAAATCTTAGATAACTCCTCATGCACAAATTAAGCAGTCATTTAAATTAAAACATAAAATCCTAACATATACGAAACTTCTTCAAGACAAGAACAACTAATAAGTGCTTAAAATTTCAATAGTTGTTTCCTTGCATAATAACGATCACATTTTAGCACCCACTGGTCACTTGTCCCTATGAACGTGAGCAGCTTATCTAGAAAAATATAGGGACAATGCGAATGACCTAAAAAATCTCTACGAGATTGAGCTAAAACTACTTGGTTCAATTTTGATTTTCAAGCAATTGCTTCTCACTCTAAGCAAAGTTTTTTTATCTGCTTTGTCATTTTACCCTCTTTGTTTAATGGCTAGCAAATTGATTTATGAATAAGCCTTAAGTGAAACACAAACTTAAATAAATTGTTTATCGTTTTCTCTACTCTCTATTATGGCCTCGAATAACGAAAATGAATAACAGAAAGAAAACAACCTTAAATTGAAACGATTTCATAAAGTTGGTACTGTAATCAATCGAATTGGGATTGAAGGAGCAAAATGGTAAAGCTTTGTTCCCCTCTATGGGTGTTACTGTGACTGGGTCAAAAAATTCTAGTGATGACTCAGTCTACTCTCACTTGCTCACAATGTACATTTTTCTGAGTCTACGTTCACAATTTTGAGGCCCCTGTTAAATTTTCAAAATTGTAGGGTGAATTTTACTTCTATACTGTAATTTGCTGTTTCTTTTTATGAAAATATTTGTAATGACATGTAATTCGCGTAATACTGGAATATATATTACCTATGTGCTTGTGGCTTATAGACAATGCTTTAAAATCTGCATTGGATATCTCGGAATAAAAAAAAAAAAAAAAAAAAAGTCACACATTTGCATTGCTGTGAAAATACAACTTTCCAGCACCCTAGTGTAGTGAGGGAAACAATGGTATGAGGCATAAATATAGATGTATACAACAAAATCATTATTCAACAGTCCACCCGCTTTAGCTAAAATGTCAGGGCTAGTGTTGTCTTCCCAGTATGGATGGCTTTGTCTACTGCTCCTACCGAAGATGGGCCACCGAAGACCTGCAATAAGAAATTATAGAATGAAGTGCTAAAATAAAAAAAATAAAGTGATTTTTTTTTTTTTTTTAGAATGCTTGATGCTAATGCTCTAAGAGTCTGATTAGCTATAAAATCATCAACAGTTTTGCCATCAATCATGCATGAAGCGACAACAACATTTTTAGAAAAATTGCAAGCCCATCAGGGGTGTAGCAAGGATTTTTTACATGGGGGGCCCAAGTTATATATTTGTATGTTTGTCATAATTCATAAATATATTGTATACAAGATGATCAAATTTAAAATATATAATAATATTTCTAAACTCAAATAACACAATGCACTCTTGTATATTTATAAAATATAAAAAGAAATGACGCAAGCCAACTAGGCATTTATTATAGGTTTTGGTAAAAGGTTATGTTTTATGTGGGTGGGGCTCCTCTAGAGAGTAGAGAAATTAACAGTGAGATGTGGGGTTGATTGACTGTACATTACAAGATTTCAAAGGAAAGAAAATAAAAACCAACCATGGACTTAAGACTTAAATATTTTTGAAAGGAGTTTGCCTTCGGATTCAGAAAATTCTGGGATTTCAACCAAGCTCTCCTCTCCAAATTCTGGAAAGGATTGTTGCTGTATTAACATTTTGAGGGAAAAATACAAGATTTAGGATAATTGGCTGTCTCACCATTCTTCTATCAATGCTTTCCCTTTTTGGAAGAGCATGATGGGCATAAAACACCTTATCACAAAGGTAGCTTGCCTTTTAGTAGGCAATGGGGATTCCATCAGAACATGGTTAGACCAGTGGATCCTTGATCTCTCAAGCTTCACCCCTACCCCTAAAGTTAATGTTAATTCGGGCATTGCTTTGGTGGTTTCTCAGCTCCTTACTCCAGACTGAAGTAGCTGGGATATTTCAAAGCTTAGATTGTTGTTTGAGGAGCATGTGGTTGATCAAATCTAGAAAATTCCCATTCCTAGCTACCCCATGGAAGATAGTTGGTCTTGGACCGTAAGAAACTTTGGGCTTTTTTTTTTTTTTTTTTTTTTTTTTTTTTTTTCTCTGTCAAGTCAACTTATTGGCTTTGTAGGGACGCTCTCCTCCCTCGAACCTCGACTATATTAGGGGTCAGATTTGGAAATCCAAAATTCATGAGCGCCTCAAGATGCATATATGGAGAATTGCTGCCAATGTTTTGCCTACTAAAGAGGTAATCAGTATGTTCAATGAGAATGTGGATAGGAGCTATCCTTATATAGCGGTAATCCCAAAACGGTACACCGGTATCGTGCAGTACCGAAATATATCGTTTTCTTGACCAAACCAAAATGGCTTATGGTATGAAATTGACTCCCTTGACTATGAGTTTCTCTCTAAAGGAGTGGGTAGCTCTCTCTCACACAAAAAGGGTTGGGGTGAACAAAATGCTCTCACTTATTTTTATAAGCTCAGCTCACTCATTTCCTGTTCACACATGCAAAGGGTGTGAGTCTTGACTTATATGATGTGGGCAGAAAAACAGATAAGAATAAGAACAGAGCATTCTGCTAGCAGATATTTCGTGACCTTGTCGCGGGCTGTCTAGTCGCGAGAAGGTTGTGACTCACCTAATTAGCAGTTTCTCTGGATCTTCTACCACGTGTCATTTGTGGGCAGTTCAAGTTGCCTAAGGCCACAAGATGACTTTGAATGCAGATTTGACAAAATATAGAGGGGCTCAAGTACTTTCAACCCCAAATACAATAAAGCCCAGAAAGATACATTAAAATGAGAGAATAAATACAAATAAATTTGGCATGAAATTAAACCAACAAACATATGGATTTTACAGAAATATTTGCAAACAAAAACGGTTAAGGAAAAGCTGCACAACATCCAAAAATAATGAAACTTACCAATATAGAAATATCACAGGGAATTACTCCACGATCTAGGAGTCTACTTTTTTTCCACTTAGGGTCCATTTGGTTTGGAGGATGGAAAGTGGGAGGATATAAGGTTGCGCTTGGTTCGATGTAAATCGAATTCCAAGTGTAAAATGAATGTAGGGGAAAATATTTTCGGAAAAGGAAAATATTTTCTAGTATTTGGTTGTGTTCCTGATAATGCTCTAGAAAACCCATTTTTATCATGTTTCTCACATTTTCCTAGGATCCAAACATATATTATTACAGAGAATCAAAATATATAAACAATCAAAGAAACTAAAATCAAAACAAAAAAATAAGAAAAACAACGAAGCGTGAGAGAGGGACTTAAGTGACAGAGAGAGAGAGATCGGCGGCGACCAGTGGGGGTTTGAGAAATGGGTTTGCGGAATGGGTTCTTCGGAGTGGTGGGTTCGTCGGAGTGGGTTTGAGGAATGGGTTTTCTGGGTTTCGGGTTGAGTTTGAACAAGAAAACATGGAGGGGACGACGAAGCTAGAGGGGACGACTCGTTGGTGCTTTGGGCATTGCTTGACGAACGAGTTTGATCTTGGGTGGGTCGAGGACGAGATCGATTTTGGGTGGATCAGTCTTGGGTGGTGACGATCTAGATGGCGGCGCCGATGAGCTTCCAATGACGACTATGGGTGCAATCTCGCAGATGCTGGGTGCGACTCGCCGGTGCCTTTGGTGGATCGGTCTTGCTCTTTCTCTCTCTCTCTCTCTCTCTCTTTGGGTGTCTCTGAGTCTAGAAATGATTTGAAGGTAAAACAGAAACGTAAATCATTTTCCGGGTCAAAGACCTTATTTTACGGTCAAAGTTATTCATTTTTTGAAAAATTTTATTTTACATATACACCCAAACATGCTGCTGGGTGTAAAATAAATTTCAAAAATCATTTACACCCAAAACAAACGCAGCCTAAGAGATTTTTAGTTTTCCTTATTTGTGTTTGGTTGGGAGGGTGGAAAAGTAGATGGATGAAAAAAAAAATTGTTTGATTAAGAAGAAAAAAGGGGGGGGGGGGGAGATAGAAAATAAAGAGCTTATATAAATTTACTCATATGCCCTTTGTTGAAGTCCAAATGTGACGAGAAAGTCCAGCCCATGAAGACAAGGAAGGAGGTCGTGGGCCTTAACAAGAGAAAGCCTAGTTTGTAAAGAAAAGAAGCGCCATGAAGGCCTAAAGGCCCAACGAGTAAAGAAAATCAAAGAAGTATGGAAAGGAAGAGAACCCAAGCTTAGGCTACGAATGGGTCCTCCAACCCTAGGAAGTGGGTCCCTTGGAAAAAAATCTAAAAATGCTGAGTAGGACATGGACAGTCTAGTGGATGTTATGGGAACGAGCAATGCATATTTTGAAAAAGGGAAAAAGGGGAAGAAGCTGTTGGAAGTCCTATCAAAGTCAAGCTCTTGTGAGGTAGAAAGAAATGATAGGGACAAGTGATGGCTTCAGGATCAAGATCCAGTGAAGGAACCGTGGGGCCTCAGGTAAGGCGGAGGACATGGAGTAAGAAGAAGGATGGTCAGAGCCTTTCCAAGTCTGTCCACTGCAAAGAGGAATCCATCCCATTTCTAGGAGAAAGGCCAAACCAAGAGAAGTTAGCTTCAAGGTCCTAGGACCTTCGAAATGTCATTTTAAAGCCATGGAAAAAGATCACGGAATATTGACCTTAGAGGAGAATTTGGATTTTTCTTAAGAAAGGAGCTTCTATGAGTAGAAAGTCAGTGAATGAACTTTCAGGTACAAGTTCCCAGAAGAGCAAAATAAGAAGAAATAAGGAAGGAACAGCCACCAACGTTTCAGATAAAGGAGATTGGCTCTGGTACCCAGAAAACAAAGGGAGAGAACAGTAATTTGAAAGCCCTCCAAGAGTAGTATAAAAAGGGAGAAGTAAGGAAGACAAGGGGGACATCATTATACGTAGAAGAGACCAAGAAATATATAAGAAGAGAGTTTTAAGCTTTAAGTTGAGTTCATTGAGTAAAGAGAGGCATTGTAAAAGGTCCTGTAGTAAAATATTCGAGGAGTCACCTGGATTCAAGGGCCTCAAATTTCACAAGTCTTAGGAAGCCAAAGGGGATTAGCCAAGTCTGTGATCTTTAAGGCTTATTGGACCTTGTGGAATACCTTCGCAGGGTGGGACCAAATGTACTCTAACACTTGACTTAATCAAATATACTTTCTTTGAAGCATTCATAATCATCATTGCTCATTTTTATGTTGTGTACTTGTTGTTTCTTCCTTTTACTCAGCCAATACATATATATTTTGTGGAGTTCATTTGTCTTATGTACAGATTGGTTCGTATAACGGCCCAAATAGGCTGCGGTAAGCCAAGCCCAGTTCACCCAACATCAATCCAACCTCTTTTTCAGCGACGCAAGGTCCCACACCTGAGACCAAGGTAAGAATCTTCGTATGCTATCAACATAAGATGGCATCAAACCAAGATAATAGTTCCATTAACGTCTGACAAGTTAAACAAGGGCCTTGAATAGTTGAATTTCCTTCACGACTAATATCCCTGGCCTAGAATTAAAACTTCTTAGCGTGATGAGTAACATGATTCCCATTTTCCATGTTTATGGAAGATTCAAAGAGTAATATATGTTACATATATACCACAAACACTTTTTTACAATATCTTTCACAATAGATAAGTTGATAAGTTTTTATTGATTCTTATTTTGGGACATCATTTATATCACTTTATTTTCTATTATTTATAAATTGTCATTATTGTGAAAATGACAAAAGTTTAGCTATAAAATTGGTTGTAGCTTTAGGCTACAACCTTACTCAATATCTTTTTATTGAAGGTGAATCTTGACAAATCCACCGTTGGATTACACCTTCTACTTATATCCTCCATGTTTGTGAAATTTCTAAAAAATTAAAGATCAATAGTTATGTCATCAATAAATTATTTAAATTGCAAGTTTTTGTAATGTAAAATTATGCATAAAATATAAGCTTATAGATCATATGGAAAATAGTATTCGATTGATACAAAATTTTACATGTGTATTATGAGCATAAAAAACATACAATTCAACGGTTAGATTTTCAAAATATGTAATAATATTTATTTTACTGAGTAATATTGTAGCCTTAGGCTACAACTAATTTTATAACTAAATTTTGTTTAAGTGAAAATTTATGTCAGAAAGACTTATTTTTATTTGAGTGAAAATTTATGCCAGAAAGACTTATTTTTATTTTAGAAACATGTTAGAAAGACTTAATTGTGATAAAGTGTGACACCCAATTGGGGGATTGTATATTGCGGAAACTTCAAGCAAGACTGCAGGGGGGACCTCTACTTTTATTGACTACTTCCGACGCTGAATATAGTTAGTCTAGTGACACTTTATTGCTGCACCATTGATCGGGGCCATTGACATTATGTCTCTTTAGGTACCTATTGGGACCCAATATAGGTATTGCATTGCATAGGGGTGCTATTGCATCAAATGGTTGGGGGAAAAAATTGAAATTTTAAATTATCTTCTCAGCAATCTTTATTATTATTATTTTATCTTCATCCATTAGATGCAATCCCATCTTTTCTTCATTAAAATTTTTGTTTTACATCTCAAGTCTTTAAAATTTGAGTACAACAGATGACTTGAATCCGCATCTTCGTAGGGCTCAATTGCTGTCAAACGTGTGGGACACCCTCGTTGGAACATTGTATTACGAAAACTTCATGGAAGAGGGACCAAGAAGTATAAACACGGTACTGGTATAGGAATGACACGTAAATTTTTGAAAAATAAGATATGGATATAGCGGACCGTCTATTAAATATATATTTTTATATATATTATTAAGATTTTTTATATAATATTAAATATGTATCATATTAAAATTAATAATGGATAGTAAGGCAACTCCACGACTATTGAAGGATGTTTAGAAACTAGAATACAAACTAAGAATAAAAATATTTATTAATTTTTAAATGTACTATTACTATTCAGAGCATGAATGCTCTATTTGTTTTGTGAAAGGGTATTTAATTCCTTTTGTTCTTGTGTCTTGACCATGCATTGTTTAATTTTTTTTTAAATAAAAAAATAAACACGACTATAACACGCATATAGATGTGTTCCAGGTATGTCAAGTGTCTGACATAAATACAAAAGGGGTCATCCCAAATAAACTGTTCGTGCTTTCTAGAAAAGGGATCTTTACATTTATTGACTGCACCATTCATCGGGGCCATTGACAAAAATGTCTCTTTCGGGATCTGGTAGGTAGGGGTGTGCAGAAAACCCACCGACCCGCCAAACCCGACCCGACCCACCGGGTTGGGTCGGTTTTTAGGCCTTGGTGGGTTGGGTTGGGTTACAAAATTTTTTTTTATAGCGGGTCGGGTTGGGTTTGGGTCATAAAATTACAAACCCGCCAAACCCGACCCGACCCACCGACCCACCCATATTTAATATATATTTAAAATATATTATATATTTAATAATTTTTTTTTTAAACCAGGGCACTTATATATATTTAAATATATATATATATATATATATTTAATAATTTAAAAAAAAAAAAAAAAAACCAGCTGTAGAGCAGTACTTCCTCAGTTCCTCCTACTAATACTAATTATATATATAATATGTATTATATAATTAATAAATTTTTTAAAATAACCAGCTCTTCCTATCCTATATAAAAGCCAATTAGTTCACACAAACTCTAGTAAATTACTATTGTTGTTTAGTTATTGGTGTTGTTTGCCCTTAAGGAATTACATCGATACTAATCTTTGGGTTTTTTTAATATATTAATATTTATATTTTTTTTCTACTCAATTTAATAATAATAATAAAAAATGTTCAAACCCATGGGTTCAACCCGACCCATGTGGGTTGGGTTGGATTTATGTGATGGGTTGGGTTGGGTCGAATTTTTTTTGACCCACCATGGTGGGTCGGGTCAAAAAATTCCCTCAACCCGACCCAACCCGACCCATGCACACCCCTACTGGTAGGTATTGCATTGCATGAGGGTGCAATAATGCAATTGCATCAAATTGACTAACAAAAAAAGTTAAAATCTTATATTGGGATCTCAGCCATCTATTTAACTTTCTTTTATCAATATATGTTATAAAAAAATGTATTTTGCAAATATATCTTTAAAGTTTAGGGTTGCTTAGATTTTACATTCTACAATTTGGTTTCGTTAGCAAAAACACGTCATCAATTAGTTATGGCTGTTAAGTAACATGTCATTGTGCGGAAGTTTTTTTTTTTTTTTTTTGGTTGCCAAATCAACCCTTAAACGATGATGTTTTACTTAAAGGGAAATCAACCCTTAAAATAGTTTGTATCTCTAGCATTATTCGTTAACCAATGCCCTTAGGGCATCGGTTTAAGAGCTATTTTTAGAAACATTTTATTGGGAGAATAATAAAATAATAAATGTTGTTGACAGCATTTTATATTTTCGATAAAAGTGGTGTAAAAACATTCCTATTATAGTTTATTAACAATTGTCCATCCGTTAACATGACCCTTACTTATAGAGGATAGCTGGCATCTCCAAAACAACATCATTTTACCCAAAAATCAAAACACAAATTCCAAATTTCTTATGACACCGTTTCACCCAAATTGAACCTATTCCCAAATCCCTAACCCGTACGAACCCCAAAATCTGATAACAGACCCCTCAAACCCACTCTAGCGATTTCATACCAAATCCACTCTAGAGCATTCAGCCCGTATTCTGGAAGCTTTTTTTTTTTTTTTTTTTTTTTTTTTAAAGATAGCCCGTATTCTGGAAGTTGAAGTCATGCAACAAGTGGTTCTCTATATATATAAAGGGAAATGCTAACGAGTGCCCTTATGGCACTAGTTAATAATTCATTTAAAGAAAGTTTTTATGGGAAATGAAAAAAAAAAAAGTAATTAATATTTTGATAGCTTTTTTTATTTCCCATAAAAGTGGTATCAAAACTTTTTTTAAAAGAATTATTAATGAGTGCCCTAAGGGCACTCGTTAGCATGACCCATTTATAAAACGTAGTATAATGCTGATGTAAGAAAAGAAGAAAAGTAGACTTCAAATGCCGACTGAAACATAGAGAAATTATCTCAATCCTTCGTCAAACATTCATGACCCATCAAACATAATGGTACCCCCAAAATTGGGGAACGAAATTCCCTTTCCACCAACTCTTTTTTACATCGTAAAAAGACTGCACAGTTTGATAGTTTAATCACAATTAAATAATTAATCTAATCCTTAAAATAAACATTCAGCTAGCCCTAGGGCTAGGCCACTTAGGCCATCACCTAGGACCCCCTACTAGAGAAAGGCCCTTATATCTTTTTGAAAAAATATTTTTCCTGGAGATCTAGGAAGAAAATAGTTTTACATTATTTTTTCTACTTTTACTTTTAAGAATGACCAAAGAATTGAGTAATGCTAGAGATAATACAACTTTAAATACATAAGTTTTACAAATATATGTGTCAGTAATCATAAGAAATAATTCAGATAGGAAAATACTAGAAATACTATAAATTTTACTTCAAAACCTTTACAAATTGGTATGACAATTAATATGATTTGTTTACATCAACAATCTATTAAATGCATTTTTGAATTACTTTTTGTGATTTGTGATACATCTTTGTAAGTCTCATATTGTAAAATTTATAATATCTCTAACATCATTCATTCAAATACTTGTTTATTAACTTCTTGAAGTGTCATTAATCACATCATTGCTACTTCATTTGTAAGTGTTTTTGTAGTAAAATTTGTTATACCTTTACATTTTTCCCAAAAAAAAAAAAAAAAGCATATTACAAAATAAAAGGAATAGATTTTTGTTATAAAAAAATTATGATATTAAATACTAGTTAAATATTACTTAAGTGATGAAAAAAATGCCCTATTTAAATATATTGCCTTAGGCCTCTGAATTTGTTGGGCTGCCACAGTAGACACTCTTCAAGATCCGAATCCACACATGCATCCAAGGCACTTTGTAGGCTATTTACAATATCAGTCATTGAGGGGCGATCTTGACCTTTTAGACTTATACAAGCCATTGCTAGGGAACCAACATGTGCGACTGCCTTTCTTTCAAATGGGGTAGGTGATGGTACTTTTGGGTCCAAAACCCGGCGAATTTTATCATGGGCAATGTATGGCACTAGGAAATCAACTACATTCCGTGGCAACCCATTTTCATTTTAATGAATCGCCTTGTACCCGGACAACATTTCTAGCAATACTACTCCAAACCTGTATACATCACTTTTAATTGTCAATTGTTGATGCCATAAGTACTCAGGGTTGATGTAACCTGAGGTGCCCACTACTCTCCAAATCAGACCATTGGTGTGATTCGTCATCCATGGGGGCCTTCACAGATAGGCTGAAATTAGACAGCTTGGCAGTCGAAGTGACATCTAGTAATATGTTAGATGACTTGATATCACGGTGTATGATTGGTGGTACTGCATATACCTGTAGATACTCAATGCCTCTAGCTGGGTCTAGTGCCACTTTAATCCGGGCAGCCCATGACATTAAAGGAGTACTTTGAAGCTTGTCAAGATGCTCATGAAGGGTACCATTTTTCATGTTATCGTAGACCAATATGCGCTCATTACTATCCTCATAAGATCCCAATAAGCAAACAAGATTCTTGTGATTGAGGAGGGACAAAGCTTTCAATTCATTTAGGAAAGCATTGTCACTGTAGTGCTTGCTCACATATGGTTTAGACATTGAAATTTCAGCACGCTTTATAGCCACTTCTCAGCCATTATCTAAAGTAGCACGGTAGACTGAGCCAAAGCTACTTGTTTGAATTTTGTGATCTTCTGAGAAGTTGTTAGTGGCTTCAAGTAGCATTTGCAAAGTAAAATTTCCTTTGAAGTTTGTTGTTCCGTTTGTGTGTATTGGGCTAGCTGATATAGAAGGATCAGTCGAAATTCTTGCAAAATTTTCAGAAATGTTTGATTGAGACCTGGCTGGTGGGAAGAATGACATTATGGAATAAGAGAATTGTGTTGCACGAGGTGTTTCGTTGGATTCTGAACAACTACCATATGTTTCAGTCTCAGACATGGTGGGTGGGAAGAGTAAGGAAATGGAAAGACTTCTTGGTCCATTAGTTGTTATGGAAGGATTTGGAAATATTATTTCATTATTATTTTCAGAAACATTACAAGACCTGGCCGGTGGGAAGAATGACACTATGGAATTGGGATAATGAGTGAATTTTGGAGATATATCGTTGGATTCTGAACTTCCATTAGTGTCAGATTTGTTAGCCGGAAAGAGTGATGGAATGGAAACTGACTCTATTAGTGATTCACTTCTTTCTTCACTATCTGTTAGACTACCAGGGTCTGAGTTGTTATTGCCAAAAAAAGCTGCAACCAAAAATTACAAATAAAGATGGTAAAAATTGCAATGAATTATATAATAGTATTCCGTCACTAAAATTTTCTTGTCTAACTTAAAATTCATTGAATCTTACCTAGATCATCTCGGTGCTTCCGCATACCGACCTTGGACAAATAATTCTGGGAAATTGACATAATTGAGAGAGAGAGAGAGAGTTGCATATCAAAATGGTGTGTTGGTATTAATAATCATCAATATATATATAAAAGCAGAGACCTCATGCGGGACTGCATGAGGTCATGCCATGTGGCGCTCTAATTTTGCTTTTAGTTTCTTTTACCTCTTTTTATTAAGTATTTTTTACTGTTACCCAAAATATCACATTAACTTATTTTTACTGTTACCTCATTAATTGACTAAGTTTACACCACAACTTTCTTTTTTCTTCATGTCTTTTACCATACCCACCATTTTAGTATTAAAAACAAAAGCACAAAAATAAATAAATAAATAAGGTACTAACCCAATAACTAAGGGCTAATATAACTAATCCAATAAGGTACTAGGGAGAGATAGAGAGACACAAAAATATTTTTGATTGTTAAATGAAATGCATTGTTCCACAATTACCAAAATAAAAAATTTGAGATTGACAAAGAATTTGTAAGAGAGAGAAAGAAAGGAATTTGAGGGGCCATCACCATTGTCATGCTGGCTAGCCTCCCACCACCACCATGCTAGCTGGCCTCCCACCACCATCAAGCCGGCGAAACCTCTACGGGTATTTTTTTTTTGTTAATTCTTCCCATGAACTCATTACTACCAAAATTCTATAATAATTATGCTATAATATATGTATAACATTCTCAAAACCATCAGTAGAATGTGATGTTTATAAGAATTGTAGCAAAAGTGCATTACCTGAACTATGCTAATCTTATTTAAATGGTTAACAATTAACTCTTTTTATTGAGATCATAGTCCTAGAGACAAAAGTACAAGGTTAAGTTCTTTTGTTTTTGTGATAAATTGCCAGTAGTGGAGCGTAATGCTCTAAGAGCCCGTTTGGATTGAGAGGGGAAAAAGGAGAAGTGGAGGAGAGTAGAGTAGAGTTGACTGAAAATAGGCTAATTTTGGGCCAAATCTACTTTATTCACCATCCCTCTCCTTCAATCCAAACGGACCATAAAGTAGAAACCTCATATGAAAGTGCATGAGGTCATGTCATGTGGCGCTTTAATTTTGCATTTAGCATTTTTTACCTTTTTTTATTAAGTTTTTTTTTATTGTTACTCAAAATATCACATTAACTTATTTTTATTGTTACCTCCTTAATTGACTAAGCTTACACCACCCCTTCCTCTTTTCTTCATGTCTTTTAGGCTTTAGCATATCCACCATTTTAGTATTAAAAACAAAAGTACCAAAAAAAAAAAAATTAAAGACTAATATAACTAACCCAATAAGGTACTAGAGAGAGATAGAGAGACACAAAAATATTTTTGATTGTTAAATGGAACGCAAGGTTTCACAATTACCAAAAAAAAAAAAAATGAGATTAACAAAACATTTGTAAGAGAGAGAAAGAAAGGAATCTAAAGGGCCACCATCATCGTCATACTGGCTGGCCTCCCACCACCATCAAGCCAGCGAAACCTCTATATGTTTTTTTTTTTTTTTTTTTTTTTCCTAACTTTTACCATGAACTCATTACTACCAAAATTCTATAACAATTATGCTATAATATATGTATAACATTCTCAAAACCATTAGTAGGATATGATGTTTATAAGAACTGTAGCAAAAGTGCATTACCTAAACTATGCTAACCTTATTTAAATGGTTAAAAATGAACTCTTTTTATTGAGATCATACTCCTAGAGACAAAAGTCCAAGGTTAAGTTCTTTTGTTTTTGTACAGATAAATTGCCAGTGGTGGAGCGTAATGCTCTAATCAAGAATCTCATCAAAAGTCCAAACTTTGTAAGATCTAATCAAGAATCTCTCAGTGCCAATTCATTAGTAATTAACATAAATGATGCAACAAAAGGAAAAAATGATGAAAGCTAAAAAATTGAACAAATATGGACAGACTAAATTTCAAATGTTGAAGATGGAGAAATTGATAATGACAACAAGCGCCACCATACCACAATAACAAAGCATTGAAGAAAAAAAAAAATCGTAATGAAGCTTTTTATTACATCACATAATAAAAATCAATAATATAAAATGAATTAATATGCTTTTATCAACTTTTATTATACAATATTACTCCAAGTTGTTTTCATTATTGCTCATTACTTGAACAAAATAATTATAATAGATATATGTGTGCAATTTATAATTGTTACTTTTTATGATGAACTCATTACTAACAAAATTTTATAATAAATATGCTATAATATATGTATAATATTTTCCAAAAACAAATTTACATAAAACATTATAACATTATCCGTGCATCGCACGAGAAACTTACTAGTTTATAGGAATTTGGAAGTCTTAGAAAGAATTCAGCAAAAATACTGACATATGACATTTCCACGTGAGGGAACTTTTCAATAGTTAGGTTATTAATAAATGGTTTAAATTGCAAGTTTTTATAGTGTAAAATTATGCATAAATTATAAGCTTCTAGATCATATGGTAAATAATATTTAATTAACACAAAATTTGACATGTGTATTATAAGCATAAAGAATATACAGTTCAAGGATTAAATTTTCAAAATATGTAATAATATTTATTTTAGTAAGTAAGGTTGTAATCTTAAACTACATCTAATTTTATAACTAAATTTTGTCAAAGTGAAAATTTATGTCAAAATGACTTATTTTTATTTTAGAAACATGTTAGAAAGACTTAATTGTGATAAGGTGTGACACCCAATTGGAGGATTGTATTGCGGAATCTTCATGCAAGACTGCAAGAGGGACCTCTACTTTTATTGACTACTGCCGACGCTGAATAGTTAGTCTAGTGACACTTTATTGCTGCACCATTGATCGGGGCCATTGACATTATGTCTCTTTAGGTACCTATTGGGACCCAATATAGGTATTGCATTGCATAGGGGTGCTATTGCATTAAATGGTTGAGGAAAAAGATTGAAATTTTAAATTATTTTCTTAGCAATCTGTTTACCTTATTTATTTATTTATTATTCTTATTTTATCTTCGTTGATTAGATGCAATCCCATCTTTTCTTCATTAAAATTTCTGTTTTACATCTCAAGTCTTTAAAATTTGAGTATAACAGAACAGATGACTTGAATCCACATCTTCCTAAGGCTCAATTGCAGTCAAAACGTGTGGGACACCCTCGTTGGAACATTGAATTACGAAAATTTCATGGAAGAGGGACTAAGATGTATGAACACGGGTACTGGTATAGGAATGACAGAAATTTTTGAAAAAGTAAGGCATGGATAAAGCGGGACATGCTAATTAAATAATTATTAAATATATATTTTTTCTACATATTATTAAGAATTTTTTTATTTAATGTTAAATATATATATCAAATTAAGATTAATAATGGATAATAAATTAAATTTACAATTATTGAAAGATGTTTAGAAATTAGAATACAAACCAAGAATATAGATATTTATTAATTTTCAAATACACTGTTACTATTCAAAGTATGAATGCTTTCTTTATTTTGTAAAAAGGTATTTAATTTCTTTTGTTTTTGTGTCCTAGCCGTGTCTTGCATAAAAAAATAAAAAAAGCTGGGACACATATATAGATGTGTCCCACACATATCAAGTGTCTGACATAAATACAAAACAGGTACAATATCTCAAATAAAGTGTACATATTTTATAGAAGAAAAATCTTTACATTTATTGACTGCACCATTGATCGGGGCCATTGACATAAATGTCGCTTTCGGGATTTGGTAGATATTGCATTGCATGAGGGTGCAATAATGCAATTGCATCAAATTGACTAAGAGCATTAGTATTGGCAAATTCCAATGCTACTCTATTTTAAAATTCTAAAAAACCACTTTATCATTATACCATACCATTTTACAATATCTTCGCATTCCAAACTTCTATTTCCCTCTTTTACTCATTAAAATAATATATCTACATAATAAAATAATATATCTCAAAATTATATCTTCTCTCCCATCTCTCTCCTCTCTCTCATTTTCAACTTTCTTCCAAATAAAATATTATTATTTTTTTACAGTACTTGCTACAGTGCAATTCTATGTTTAGAATTACACTATAGCAGTATTGCAAAAAAATTTGCTATACTGCTGTTTAGCATTCCCCAATGCAAATGGTTTTGGGGCTTAAAATTCCAAATTTCCCTTAGATTTGGCATGAGCATTCCCCAATGCTAATACACTAACAAAAAAGGTTAAAATTTTAAATTGGGATCTCAGCTGTTTGTTTAACTTTTTTATATATGGATGATAAGATTCCATTGATAGGCCAAATTCTGTCTCCAAAATAGGATTTGCAGTTCAATTTATATATATTAAAAAAAAAAAGTTTAGTTTACCTCAAATATTTATTTAAAATAAATTTCCTTTTATTTTAATGAGAAACTGCCACATCACTCATTAACTAAATAAAAATAGAGGATTAAAACTCATTACCACTTGTTATTATATATTTAAAACAAAACGACATGTCTAGTTAAAAAAGTTTTAGAGATAAATCAAACCTTATAAAAAAAATATATTTTGCAAAGTACACCTTTGAAGTTTAGGTTGCTTGGATTTTAGACTTGAAGTTTGGTTTCGTTAACAAAAACACATCATCGATTAGTTTTGGCCATTAAGTAACACGTCATTGTGCTAATAATTTTTTTTTTTTAGTTGCCAAATCAACCCTTAAACGATGTTGCTTCACTTAAAACATAGAGAATAGCGGGCATCTCCAAAACAACACCGTTTCACCCAAAAATCAAAACACAAATTCCAAGTTTCTTCTGACACCGTTTCATTGAAATGGAAAACACAACTTACAAATCAAAACCCATGACACCGTGTCACCAAAATTGAACCTATTCCCAAATCCCTAACCCACGAACCCCAGAACCTGATAACATACCCATGAACCCACTAGCGATTTCAAACCAAATCCACTCTAGAGCATTCAGCCCCTATACTGGAAGTTGAAGTCATGCAACAAGTGGTTATCTAAATATATAAAACATGGTATAATGTAGATGCAAGAAAAGTCAAATACTGATTGAAGCACAGAGAAATTCTCTCAATGCTCCATCAAACATTCATGCCCCATCAAACATAATGGTATCCCCATGGACATCTAATGCCCCTTAAAAAATTGGAGAACAAAATTCCCTTTCCACCAACTCTTTTTTACATCATAACAAGACTGCACAATTTATGGTTTAATCACAATTAACCTAATCCTTAAAATAAACACTCTTCAAGATCCGGATCCACACACGCATCCAAGGCTCTTTGTAGGCTATTTACAATAGCAGTCATTGACGGGCGATCTCGACCTTTTAGACTTACACAAGCCATTGCTAGGGACCCAACATATGCAACTGCCTTTCTTTCAAATGGGGTAGGTGTTGGTAATTTTGGGTCCAAGACTCTGTGAATTTCATCTTGGGCAATGTATGGCACTAAGAAATCAACTACATTCCGTGGCAACCCATTTTCATTTTTATGAATCGCCTTGTACCCGGACAACATTTCTAGCAATACTACTCCAAAGCTGTATACATCACTTTTGGTTGTCAACTGTTGATGCCATATGTACTCCGGGTCGATGTAACCTGGGGTTCCCACTACTCCTAAATCAGACCATTGGTGTGACTCGTCATCCATAGGGGCCTTCACAGATAGGCTAAAATTAGACAACTTGGCAGTCATAGTGGCATCTAGTAATATGTTAGACGACTTGATATCACGGTGTATGATTGGTGGTACTACATATACGTGTAGATACTCAATGCCTCTAGCTACATCTAGTGCCACTTTAATCCGTGTAGCCCATGACATTAGAGGGGTACTTTGAAGTTTGTGAAGATGGTCACGAAGGGTACCATTTTCCATGTAATCATAGACCACTACACACATGTTGCTATCATCACAAAATCCCAATAAGTGAACAACATTCTTGTGATTGAGGTTGGACAATGCTTCCAATTCAATTAGGAAAGCATTGTCATAGTCCTTCTTGCGCCAGGTCGTGTAAGATCCTTCTGCACGCTTAACAGCTACAACTCGGTGGTCATCTAAAGTGGCACGATAGACCGAGCCAAAACTATCTGTTTCAATCTTGCGATCTTGTGAGAAGTTGTTAGTGGCTTTAAGTAGCATTTTGAAAGGAAGTTTTTTCTTATCCTTAAGAGGAAAGTCTGGATTTGTTTTATACCGTATCCAACTGCCACACTCTTCAGGTTCACCATCTGGATCCACACACACCTTGAAGGCTCGTTGTAGGCCTTTTACAATCTTGGTCATTGACGGAAGATTTCGACCTTCTTTACTTACACAATCCGCTGCTAGGGATCCAACATATGCTAGTGCCCCCATTTCAAATAGCGTAGGTGGTGGTACTTTTGGGTCCAAAACCCTACGAATTTCATTTTTGGCAGTGTATGGCACTACAAAATCAACTATATGCCACCACTTACCATTTTTATCTTTATGAAGTGCCTTGTACCCGGACACCATTTCTAGCAATATTACTCCAAAGCTATACACATCACTTTTGGTTGTCAAACGTTGATGCCATATGTACTCGGGGTCTATGTAGCCTAAGGTGCCCGCCAGATCAGACCATTGGTATGACTCAATGTCCACGGGGGCCTTCACAGATAGGCTGAAATCAAACACCTTGGCAGTCCACGTGGCATCTAGTAATATGTTAGATGACTTGATATCACGGTGTATGATTGGTGGTACTACATTGTGTAGGTACTCAATGCCACTAGCTGCGTCTAGTGCCACTTTAATCCTGGCAGACCATGATATTAGAGGAGTACTTTGAAGCTTGTGAAGATGGTCATGAAGGGTACCATTTTTCATGTTATCGTAGACCAATATGCGCTCATTACTATCCTCATAAAATCCCAATAAGCAAACAAGATTCTTGTGATTGAGGAGGGACAAAGCTTTCAATTCATTTAGGAAAGCATTGTCACTGTAGTGCTTGCTCACATATGGTCTAGACATTGAAATTTCAGCACGCTTTATAGCCACTTCACGGCCATCATCTAAAGTTGCACGGTAGACTGAGCCAAAGCTACTTGTTCGAATTTTGTGATCTTCTGAGAAGTTGTTAGTGGATTCAAGTAGCATCTGCAAAGCCAAATATTCTAAGAAGGTTGCGGTTTCGGTTGTGTGTATTGGGCTAGCTGATATGGAAGGATCAGTCGAAATCATTGTAAAATTTTCAGAAATGTCTGATTGAGACCTGGCTGGTGGGAAGAATGTCATTATGGAATAAGAGAATTGTGTTTCGTTGGATTCTGAAGAACTGCCATATGTTTCAGTCTCAGACATGGTGGGTGGGAAGAGTAATGAAATGGAAAGACTTGTTGGTCCATTAGTTGGTATGGAAGGATTTGGAAATATTATTTCATAACAATTTTCAGAAACACTACTAAACCTGGCCGGTGAGAAGAATGACACTATGGAATTGGGATAATGAGTGAATATTGGAGATATTTCGTTGGATTCTGAACTTCCATCAGTGTCTGATTTGTTAGCCGGAAAGAGTGATGGAATGGAAACTGACTCTATTAGTGATTCACTTCTTTCTTCACTATCTGTTAGACTACCAGGGTCTGAGTTGTTGTTGCCAAAAAAACCTACAACCAAAAATTACAAATAAAGATGGTAAAAATTGCAATGAATTATATAGTATTCCGTCACTAAAATTTTCTTGTTTAACTCAAAATTCATTGAATCTTAATTACCTAGATCAACTTGGTGCTTCTGCATACCAACCTTGGACAGGGAGATTGACATAACTGTGTGAGAGAGAGAGAGAGTTGCATCTCAAAATGGGGTGTTGGTAGTAATAATTTATAAGAATTTGCAAGTTTTAAAAAGAGGACTTGGCTTAAGTCCAATACATCCAGTGCATTGGATCTAATTAGATGGTGATATGTGTGCAAAAGTAAACACATGTCATCATCTCAACAGGTCTAATATTACAACACTAAACTTAAACCTGACCCTTAAAAAGAATTTATTGAAAGTACTGACATTTGACATTTCCACGTGATGGTGCTTTCCAAGAAGAAATAAAAGAAAGAAGAGGAAGTTTCCCCTCTATTAATATTTGAACAAATGCCATCAAAAGGTTGTGACATAGATATTATGACGAGGCGGTGGTGAAAAATTCTAGATTCACAATTTATTTCACATCAATTCAGGCAATTATATAATTGTATACAATAAGGTTGGTTAATTATTAGTGGTAGGGTCATGCAAAAGTGACTATTAGTTAAAGTCTATAATATATGATAATTGTGAAGAAAAGAAAAAAGAGGTAAATGTTATGATCTTATTTTAAGTGGAAGATTTAGGATCACAACCTAAAAATTAATAGTTTTTCACTTTTTAACAATTTTTTAGTCAGAAGTATAAACAAAAGTGACTTACTACTATTTTCTTTGT
Source organism: Quercus aquifolioides (assembly GCA_019022515.1). Taxonomy (NCBI): domain Eukaryota; kingdom Viridiplantae; phylum Streptophyta; class Magnoliopsida; order Fagales; family Fagaceae; genus Quercus; species Quercus aquifolioides. The sequence continues at coordinate 72,864 of JAFHAW010000139.1, forward strand.
TTAATTAGATGTTAATTTTATTTCTCTTTTAGAGCACTTGCATTAGGATGTGTAAAATAGTAGAAAGTGTCAAATTTGCACATTTAAGCCTATAAATGACCCAATATATATGGGTACTATTTACATGAAAGCTTATTTTTTAATACTTCTTTACCTAGAGAGAGAGAGAGGGAGAAGAGAATAAAAATTGATAAATAAATAATATTTTAATGAAATGTAATGTAAAATAAATAATTTGATATAGGGTGTTTTAAAAAATAATTTTGTAAAAAAAAAGAAAAAAAAAGTAAGTTATTATGTTAAAATAAGGAGTCAATGTAAATGCTCCTTTGCTCTAATTGAGGTCGAACACAGTCAACACACTGCCTTTGATACAATTATTCAGTGGGTGTAGAGAACCTTCTCAACAATTTCTACTTATCCTCCCAGCCAATCAGCTTTTGTCCCAGTCAATGTCTAAGTATTTGGTATTAAAAACAATTAACGTAGATGTTCTGCTCACCATTTCGTCGTGTTCCGCTCACCATGACAAAAGTAATTTCTGTCGTATGCAGTGATTGAAACACAAAACAACTATACAGTGTGGAATGCGGATAGGGAAGCATCTCAGCAATTTTCTATAAATCCTCCCACCCATTCAGCCAATATCTACTAATCCTCCAGTAAATGTGTTTGAGTCATATCTCATAATAATAATAATAATAATAATTTTTTTAGAAAATAATAATAATAATCTTATTGAGGGTGATAGCAACCATCATCATTATTAATTGTATTAGTCTTTAATTGCAAATTCTAAAAGGTTTTAATTAATTACAAAACTAAAGTGCAAAGCACCACTAGTATAATGATTTTCTACTTTTTTTTTTTCCCATTTTATTAATATAAAAAAAAAAATCCACATTTGTTCCCATTTTATAATGATCTTCTACAGTTTCTTGCCGCCGACCTTGAATTTGTGCAAATAAGGTATGGTTGGAAAGCGTATAAGATTATCTTCACAATAGTACCAAATTAATTTGCATCAATCAGAGTGTAGATTGAAATTTTTGATGATGTAGAATGAACTATGTATATATCATATGATTAAATGCATTAGTTGCTGTTGAGGTCCGAAATGTGCAACAAGGGAGATCCAACCCATGCAGATAAAGAAGGACATGGGCTTCGGAGAAGGGAGACCCAGTCCATGGAGTTAAAGATGGATGTGAGCCTTGGAAGAGCTAGAAGGCCTAGCAAAAGGGGGCTTACAAGACAAAGAGAAGGAGAAAGTTCAAGGAAAAATAAGATGGGAAGAGGAGCCCAATGATTGGAAGGAGCAAAAATATCAAAAAATCTTAGAAAAGGTGCAGATTATTCAAGAATAGCCTAAAAAGTAAAAATGGGTCCTCAGGAAAACCCACGAAAATAACAGAGAAGTCCCAAAAAAGGTGCAAATGACTCGAGAATAGCCTAAGAGCGAGTCCTCAGGAAGGCCCATGAAGAAAAAGGAAGAGAAAACACTAGAGGATTCATCAAAATCAAATTCCTCAGAGAAAGGAAAAGATGAGAGGGACAAGTGATGTTTTGAAATCCAGAATTCAATATGGAGAGACCAAGGGACCTTGATCCGAGAAGAAACATGCAATAAGAGGAAGGGTGTTCAGAGACTTTCCGAGTTCACCCATCACGAATGGGAATCTATGCTACTTTCAAGAAAAGGCACAAAAAGGAAGGGTCAATATTAGGACCACAGAACCTTTGAAATGTCCCTTTTAAAGCCTTGGGAGAAGGTTTTGTCTCGTTGACCCCAGAGGAGGATCTTACTTGCCCAAAGAAGATGCCTTCTATGAGTGGAAAACCAACCATGACATTTTCAGACATAGGTTCCCAAGAGGCAGAAGTAAGAGAGAATGAAGAAATGAGCAGTCACCAAGTCCTCAGACAAAAGAGATCAACTCCATTACCATGAAAATGGAAGGAGAAAATGGTAGTTCCAAGCTTCCCATGATCAGTATAAAAGGAGGGAAAGGAAGCCATAAAGGCATAAGCTAAGAAGCACAAAAAGAAGAGGAGAGTCTACACACAGTAAAAAAACTCATAATATTCAATAGGAAGCTTTAGGATTTAAGTTGAGTTCACTAAGCGAGGGAAAGCATTGTAAAAGGTCTATCAGTAATATTTACGGAGCCACTTGGACCCATAGGCTCAAATCTCACAAATCTTGTGAACCTAAAGGGGATTAACCAAGTTTATGACCTTTGAGGCTTATTGGGCTTTGTGGAGCACCCTTACAATATGGGATATAATATATTCTAATACTTGACTTAGTTAAATAAAGCTCCTTGAAGTATTTTGCATTTATTTACATCACTGTTCACTTTACTCCTTTATTCATATATTGTGTACTTGTTGTTATATTTAGTTTATATATTTGCTTGTTGTGGAGTTCTTTTGACTTGGGCACAAATTGGTTCGTATAACGGCCCAAAAAAGTCGCGGTGAGCTAAACCCAGTTCACCCATCCAACACTAATATCTACTCCATGCCTCTCTTTAGAGCATTTCTAGCAGCTTCTCCAAATTTTTGTACTGTTTGGAGAATGAACAGTGACATTTAGCTTTTATCTACCAACTTTTTCAAATACACTTCCAACAGATTCTTTATCTCATTCTTTATCTCATTTAAATATTATTTCTTCATTCATTCTTTATTCTTTTTTATCATCATTTATTCTTTTTTTAACAACTATATTTTTAAATGAGAAGTGTTACATCCACAACATTTTACGCAATACTTTCACAACAAAATTTATGTGGAAAGTTGTTACTAGTTCTAATTTGAACTCACCACTGAAATTATTTTTTTTTTCTCGCCAATATTAACTAATAACAATCTGTTATTTAAAATTTATTGTGAAATATTGTGAAAATATTGTTGTAGAATTTCTCAATTAGGATTTTTTATTCTTTCATTTCATTCTCATCCACACACGTGTCCTCTATCCCCCTTCTTTTATTTTTTTTTCTCCTCAAGAACCTTCCAACAACATCAGAGAGAGAGAGAGAGAGAGGAGGAGGAGGAGAGATCGGCTTGGGCCTCCACCGCCGCTCCAGCATCTCCACCGCCGCTCGTCGTCCTCCTCACCAATCGGCTTGGGTTAGATCAGCTTGTTCTTTTTTTTTTTTTTTTTTTTTTTCATATTTGGTTGTTCTGATTCAATTTTATTTTAAGAATTGGATTTTGTTTTGTGTTTGAATTAATTCTTTTGCTCATGAACAGGTCTCTCTCTTCTCTCTCTCTCTTTTTTTTTTCTTTTTTTTTTGATTTCATTTGGTTTATGAGAAAAAAAGAAGCAACGGCAATGGAGAGAATGAGAGAAAAAAAAATGCAACGGAGAGAATGAGAGAAAAAAAGAAATCCAGAGGAGGAGAGAGAAAGAATTAATATAAAAAGTAGTTGGTAATATTTTAAGACAAGAAATTCAATAGCTAATGTACAGTAGCCCATCATACTTGATGGGCTACTGTTCATAAGCCAAAAAAAAAAATTGGGTATAGAGAATCTGCTGGAGTTGTTTTTTTGGGTCTCATTCTCTATTATAGCTAATATTTTGCTTATACATATACTGCTAGAAATGCTCTTAGTGACCCAAGACTTTGTATTGGGTATGGGCAAGAGGAACTATCCTAAAATGGGCCCCACAGTTGTTAATGTAAAATACTAGTAAAATGTTTAATTGGTTGCAAAACTAAGTGCCAGTGTTCAATTGTTGAAATTAAAAATACAAGGATCAAACTGACACTCACATTAAAATCAATGGTAACATTTATATAAACCCCCCTATTTTAATTGGCGTTGGCCTCACAAATTGGCTTCAGGAAGAAGCTATAGCTTGTATTCTAGCCTGTGAAGAGTGTGTAACAAAGATGGTTTATTGGTTACTAATATGTAATTCCAAATTAACAAATGGACCATTCAATCCTACAAATATGTTCACCTCCCTAACCTGAAGGTTTGATCCTTTGATATCTACCTTCTTATTGTTGTACAATTATTATTAAAAAAATGACATCAGACCAAAAGGAACAGTCCCATTAAGGTCTAACAAGATATGTAAACTGGCCTTGAACTTGCTTCATGACTAATTTGCAAGGCCTAGAATTAAAAGTTTCCTAGTGTGATGAATAACATGATCAACTCAAATACCAACAAGCAAACAGTAGAGAATTTGGCTTGACTAATAAACCTGATATGCAAAATTTGAATAGCAATAATAAATAGATTTATTTATCCAAAAAAAAAAAAAAAAAAACCCCACTAAATGGATTAAATTATAACCATTATTCCTGAGCAGCCAATCACTCTCTTGCACTGAAATATATGTCGGGTAAATATATGCAATATGTAATACCCAACATATATATTTTTATTTATTTGAGAACCTTCTCAACAATTTCTACTTATCCTCCTAGCCAATCAGCTTTTTTCCCCGCCAATGTCTAAGTATTTGATATTAAACTATTAATGTAGATGTTCCGCTCACCATTTCGTCGTGTCTCAGTGTGAACAGTTTTTTGCTTTTAACTAGTGACACAATACACAGTACAGTTTTCACTTATTTTGTTGAAACTGAGTACTTTTTGCTGAAAGTATTTTAGATAAATGTAAAAATTAGTTGAAATAGTACAGTAAGACTCATGAATAGTACTAAAAAGTACAGTGGGACCCATGAATAGTAACAAAAATAAAATGAATAGTAAAATAAGATGACTTTTTAATCCTCCTACCCATTCAACCAATGTCTACTAATCCTTCAATCAATGTGTTTGAGTCGTATTTCATCTCGGAAAAAGTTTAGTTACAAAATTGGTTGTAGTTTAAGACTACAACCTTACTCAATAAAATAAATATTACTACATATTTTGAAAATCTAACCGTTGAATTGCATGTTCTTTACGTTTTTAATACACATATCAAATTTTGTATCAATCGAATATTATTTACTATATAATTTATAAGTTTATATTTTATGCATAATTTTGAGTTACAAAAAACTTGCAATTTAGACAATTTATTAATGACATAGCTATTGATCTTTAATTTTTTTGAAATTTTGCAAGTATGAATGATATAAGAATAAGATGTAATCCAATAGTAGATTTGTTAAAATTCATCTCCAATAAAAAGATATTAGGTAAGGTTGTAACCTAAGGTTACAACCAATTTTGTAGCTAAACTTTATCCATCTAATAATAATAATAATCTATTTTTTTAGAAAATAATAATAATAATAATATTGAGGGTGATAGCAACCATCATCATTATTAAATGTATTAGCTAGTCTTTAAATTTTTTATTTTATTTTTTTTATTTTATACAAGATAGAAATTATACTTTAGCATAATTTAAATGTATGTGTGTGAAAGTCCCTACTAAAAACTTAAACCTCAGCCCTTGCCCCCCCCACCCTGTTAAACTAAAGTGCAAAGCACCACTAGTATAATGATTTTCTACATTTTTTCCCATTTTATTAATAATAAAAAAAATCCACATTTGTTCCCATTTTATAATGATCTTCTACAGTTTCTTGCCACTGACCTTGAATTTGTGCTAATAAGGTACTGTTAGAAAGTGTATAAGATTATCTTTACAATAGTACCAAATTAATTTGCATCAATCAAAGTCTGGATTGAAATTTTTGATGATTTAGAATGAACTATGTATATATCATACGATTAAATGCATCAATTATTGTTGAGATCTGAAATGTGAAACAAGGGAGACCTAGCCCATAGAGATAAGAAGGACGTGGGCCTTGGAGAAGGGAGACCCAGTCCATAGAGTTAAAGAAAGACGTGGGCCTTGGAAGAGCCAGAAGGCCTAGCAAAAAGGGGGCTTACAAGACAGAGAAAGAGAAAGTTCAAGGAAAAATAAGATGGGAAAAGGAGCCCAATGATTGAAAGGAGCAAATTTTTTATTTTTTTTTTTAAATCTCAAAAAGGGAGCAGATTATCCAAGAATAGCCTAAAGAGTAAAAAAGGGTCCTCGGGAAAACTCACAAAAATAACAAAGAATTCTCAAAAAGTGTGCAAATGACCTAAGAATAGCCTAAGAGAGGGTCTTCAGGAAAACTCATGAAAATAATAAAGAAGTCCCAAAAAAGGTGCAGATGACCCGAGAATAGCCTAAGAGCGGGTCCTCAGGAAAGCTCGTGAAGAAAAAGGAAGAGAAAACACTAGAGGATCCATCAAAATTAAGATCCTCAGAGGAAGGAAAAGGTGAAAGGGACAAGTGATGTTTTGAAATCTAGAATTCAACATAAAGAGACCAAGGGACCTCAATCAGAGAAGAAACATGCAATAAGAGGAAGGGTGTTCAAAGACTTTTTGAGTTCACCCATCACGAAGGGGAATCTATGCTACTTTGAAGAAAAGGCCCAATAAGGAAGGGTCAATATCATGACCACAAAACCTTTGAAATGTCCCTTTTTAAGCCTTAGGAGAAGGTTTTGTCTCGTTGACCCCAGAGGAGGATCTGAATTGCCTAAAGAAGATGCCTTCTATAAGTGGAAAACCAACCATGACACTTTCAGACATAGGTTCCCAAGAGGCTAAAGTAAGAGAGAATGAGGAAAAGAGCAATCACTAAGGCCTCAAACAAAGGAGATCAACTCCATTACGAAGAAAATGGAGGGAGAAAATGGAAATTCCAAGCTTTCCAAGATCAATATAAAAGGAGAGAAAGGAAGCCATAAAGGCACAAGCTAAGACGCACCAAAAGAAGAGGAGAGTATACACGCAGTAAAAAAAACTCATAATATTCAAAAGGGAGCTTTAGGATTTAAGTTGAGTTCACTAAGAGAGGGAAAGCATTGTAAAAGGTCTTTTAGTAATATTTAGGGAGCCACTTGGACTCAAAGGCTCAAATCTCACAAGTCTATGAACTTTGAGGTTTATTGGGTTTTGTGGAGCACCCTTACAATATGGGATATAATTCTAATACTTGACTTTGTTAAAAAAATAAAATAAAATAACTCTCTGAAGTGTTTTGCATTTATTTACATCACTATTCACTTTGCTCCTTTATTCATATATTGTGTACTAGCTGTTATATTTAGTTTATATATTTGCTTGTTGTGGAGTTCTTTTGACTTGGGCATAAATCGGTTCATATAACGGCCCAAATAAGTCGTGGTGAGCCAAACCCAGTTCACCCATCCAACACTAATACCTACTCCATGCCCCTCTTTAGTGACCCAAGACTTCGTATTGGGTATGGGCAAGAGGAACTATCCTAAAAAGGGCCCCACAGTTGTTAATGTAAAATACTAGTAAAATGTTTAATTTGTTTCAAAACTAAGTGCAAGTATTCAATTGTTGAAATTAAAAATACAAGAATCAAATTTGTAAAGTTGTAATTTACAACTAGTTTATGCTGGCTTTAATTCCGTGCCAAATTTGATTGTAATTATGTTTAATCTTATGTACTCTGTATTTTATGTGGGATTTTATTGTAAGGGTTGTGTGTGTGAGAGAGGGTGAAGACTCGAGGCAATTGAAGACTAAAGCTGTTTTCGCAGGTAGCTCGCGAGTAAGCTTCCCGCGAAGTGATGCATGTGCCCAGCACATGACTAGAATGCGAAGAGTCAGGACAGGATGGAGACAGCTGGTTTTCGCGAGTGTCTCGCAGGTAAGGCCTTCTCGCAAGATACTCGCAAAATATTCTGTTTTGCTGAACTGTCATATCTGATACACACTTTTTGTATCCATACTATATATACTCCCATTACCCACATATGTTAAGGAGTGCTTCTAAGAGAAAACCCTAGCCACAAACATTGAGAGTTAGAGATTGTTATACCCATATTTCTCTACACAATTCATTGTAGATTTTCCTCAACTCCTACCTCTCCATTTCCATACACTTGAGAGGTTGATAGCTTAAACACTTACCACACCTTTTCAGAGTATCAAGTGAGGTTTTGGTATTGCTGGAAAGCATTGGAAGAAGCCAGGTTTTGACGGATGCAATCAGGCATATTGCGGGATCCGGAGAGCTAAACAAGACACGGTTCCGAGTAGGAGCTTGGAGGGCTTAGGTGCATTGGGTAGACTAGGCTTGGAGGGTCTTTTGCTATTCGTGTATCCCAACTGATTGTCTAGTAGATCGATTACCACTTGGAGGGTAGCGGAGAGGTTTTTCGCTGAATTCTTCGGTTTCCTCCTCAATAACACTTCGGCGTGTTATTTTGTGTTTACATTCTTCTTCCCTACTCTTTTACCTTTCATTTTACTGCTGTGTTATAATGATTATGGATTAGAGTAGCTTATTTGTTTATTCGCTCGCATTTATTCTATTCCACACTTAGTTTAAGTTAGAGTAAAATCAAATGAGCCGTAACTTTAATTTGGGGGTATAAACAGCTCTTATGTTTTAACACATTTTCGAGCTTTCAAAATTGACACTCACGTTAAAATCAAGGGTAACAATTATATAAACCCCCTTATTTTAATTGGCGCAAGCCTCACAAATTGGCATCAGGAAGAGGCTATAGCTTGTATTCTAGCCTATGAAGAGTTGTAACAAAGATGGTTTGTTGGTTACTAATATGTAATTCCAAATTAACAAATGGACCATTCAATTCGACAAATATGTTCACCTCCCTAACCTGAAGGTTTGATCCTTTGATATCTACCTTTCTTATTGCTGTATAATTATTGAAAAAAAAAATGACATCTGACCAAAAAGAATAGTCCTATTAAGGTTTGACAAGATATGTAAACAATTTTGTTAGTGTCCTAAAGCAATCTGGCCTTGAACTTGCTTCATGACTAATTTGCAAGGCCTAGAATGAAAAGTTTCCTAGTGTGATGAATAACATGATCAACTTACAAATACCAACAAGCAAACAGTAGAGAATTGGCTTGACTAATAAACCTAATATGCAAAATTTGAATAGCAATAATAAATAGATTTATTAAAAAAAAAACCACTAAATAGATTTAATTATAACCATTATTCCTAAGCAGCCAATCACTCTCTTGCACTGAAATATATGCAATATCCCTAAGCAACGAAAATCTGCATAACATGCAGAAACAGTGAAACTTACCAATATACAACATCATTCTAGCCGCCTGACTTACAGTATCAGAGGAAGAAACAAATATATAGTAGTATAGATGAAAATGTATTGATTGTACTGCTGCCAAAAAGAAGCAGTAGAAAACCCACCAGCCTAAGAGCATAGTTTCCTTTAGAGGGTGAATTACTGCACTTCCGCCTAAGAATCTCCTTACAAACCCAATTTAATTCAAGTCTTTGAAGATAGCTGTAAAGATTGTTAGTCTAGGCCTTGTTGATTCAATTCTTCACATTATTTCTATTTGTTCTGCTTGAAAGAATGAGAGCAATTTAAAATGCCTCCACATTGTCAATTATATCACATGTTATATCCCATCTCTGTTATGGCCCCTCTTTTTCCTTCTTCTGATAGAATCATCAAATTTTCACTATTGACGCACTTTCCCATTTCCTGGAAATAAACAGTATCTCCCCCAATCAATCCACAAGGAACCCATTGAACCCCAAACCTCACAACAAAAAGCAAATCAATCATAACAACCATAAATCTGCCTCTTGTACCAACCCCCCAAAAGGAAAATTCATTAACATTCAACATTGCATTAGGAGTTACTGAGTTTGGACTCAAAAACAGATGAAAACTATTAACATCAAGCTATTATACTTAGCCGGTAGATTCATCGCCTCCACTACAAGGAATGCCACCAACAAATCCACCAACCACACCTAATCATTAATGTTTAGGTTAACGAATGTTAACCTAATCATTAAGTGAACACTCTTCAGGATCCGGATCCACACACGCGTCCAAGGCTCTTTGTAGGCTATTTACAATCTCAGTCATTGAGGGACGTTCTGGACCATTTAGACTTACACAAGCCAATGCTAGGGACCCAACATGTGCCACTGCCTTTCTTTCAAATGGGGTAGGTGGTGGTACTTTTGGGTCCAAAACCCTGCAAATTTTATTTTGGGCAATGTTGCTCTGTAGCTCCTCATTTCCATTTATATCAATTGCTCTGTACCCGGACAACATTTCTAGCAATACTACTCCAAAGCTGTACACATCAGTTTTCGTTGTCAATTGCACATTAAGATTATATGCATACTTGGGGTCCACGTAAGCCAAGGAGCCCATCTTTTCCAGATCAGAAAAATGTTCTATCCCGTCTACCACAGGGGGCTTCACATGGCCGAAATCAGACACCTTGGCAGTCCACATTGCATCTAGCAATATATTAGACGACTTGATATTGCGGTGTATGATTGGTTTTACTGCATGCACGTGTAGGTACTCAATGCCTTTTGCTGCATCAAGTGCCACTTTAATCCGGGTAGCCCATGAGCTTATGAAGATGGTCATGAAGGCTACCATTTTTCATGTACTCGTAGACCCATATGGGCTTGATACTATCCTCACAAAATCCCAATAAGCAAACAAGATTATTGTGACTAAGGCGAGACAAAGCTTTTGGGTCAATTTCGTAAGCATGGGCACAGTCCTTGCACTTAATAGCCACTTCTCGGCCATCATCTAAAGTGGCATGGTAGACTGAGAAAAAGCTACCTGTTCCAATCTTGTGATCATCTGAGAAATTGTTAGTCGCTTCAAATAGCATTTTGAAAGGAAATTCTTTCTTAAGGATTGTGAGTCTAGGTTTGGAACTATTTGTTAGTGGCTTGGCTGCGGAGAAGAATGACAGTATGGAATGAGAAAATTTTGGAGGTGTTCTATTAGATTTTGAACTATTATTGCTCTTCGGCCTTGTTGATAAGGAAGGATTATTCGGAATTATTATTTCATAATTTTGGGAGCTACTACTGTCTGATTGAGACCCGGCTGGTGGGAATAGTGACACTATGGAATCAGAGAATTGTACACGAGGTGATTGGTTAGACTTTGAACAACTATCATCTGTCTCTGTCTCAGACATGGTGGGTGGGAAGATTAATGGAATGGAAAAACTTCTTGGTCCATTAGGTAGTGGAAAGAAGTGGGAAAATGAGGAGGTTATGGTAATGGAAGGATTTCTAATTATTATCTCATAATTTTTAGGACTGTCTGTTGGAGACCAGACTGGTGGGAAGAATGACACTATGGAATTGGAATTATGAGAGAATTCTGGAGATGTTTCGTTGGATCCTGAACTACCATGACTTTCACTATCTGAGTCATTGGCTGGGAAAATTGATGGAATGGAATTGCTATACAATAGGGCCTTGCATCATTTGGGATGTTCAGAGTTCTTTGTGGGTCTTAGCAAATCTATCTCAACAATTGGTCTTGTGGTCCTAATGCTCATTTGGATTGACTTCATTGAGCTTTTGCGGGGTGTATCCTCAACTTTTCCCATGTACTAAATCAGCCCAAGTTCGTAGACTCTGCTAACTAGGTCCATGGGATTTAATTTTACCTCTCACTTTCTAGTGGCCTTTGACTAACACGTGACAGTGTTAGTGGCTTCCCATGGGCTGGTTTTCTTGAACCATTTTACTCACAAGTGGGTGTAATAAGCCTGGGTCAAATATGTATGGGTCAAAATTGGATTCTTTTAAATAGCAAAATTCATGGGCCTTGGGGATAAATTTATTGGGCTGGACATAACAATTTCTTGTATTTTATCTCACGGTTAGTGGGTCGAAGTGATGGGCTTTGGGCTGAATTTGTTGTCCGAAAATTTGCTACTAACATCTTCATAAAACAAATTGGGATTTTTCATTGCTTTTTTTAGAGTATGAGTTGAACCTTGATGTTGACCCTTTTTATTTTTTGGGAACAACAGAGCAAAAATTATTGGTGTGGATTTCACATAAAAACATGATCGTTAGGAACTACTGCCAATGAACAAAACTCACATACTAGACTACGTAGAATTTGTTTCATCTGGCCCTCCAAAAAGACAACAACAAAAGTGGACATGAAAAAAGAAGAATTAAGATACTTTAATGATGTGCAAATACGAAGTGAATGAATTTCTAACTATTTAATTTGGAAAAGTAATAACAATAACAATAACAATAACAATGCCAATAACAATAACCATAAGAGAGAAAGAAGTGTTTAAGTACTACAAGTTTACAATTATTTATATACTATCAACTGCTACTGATTAATTGATTATGAGTTTGTTTTTATTAAGTTTCGTATTGGTAACAAAAAGTTTATTATCACTATCATGACATAATGCTTGTGTGCAATTGGTTTGGATTAGCCTTTATTTGTTAACTTATTAGAATATTTACATCTTTTTACTATCTTGCACAAAAACAAAAAAAACAAAAAACAAAATCAAATTGAGTAGAGAAATTGGTCTGCCTCCACCAATTCATACATTGTAAACAAAGGTACCAAAAAAAATACTGAATATTGCTAATGAAACTAGGCTATGAATGATACATATTGCTAATGAATGATACATATTGCAAAAGTGACGTGATATATAATAGATATTTTTTTCTTTCCATTTTATTAATTGAAAGCATATTTTCAACATACACCTGGACTCGTTTAAAATGAGAGACACTACTAATTCGAAGGGTTTATAACATCCCACTACCTCGAATACATAGAAATTCAAATAGATATTTCAATTATTCCAATAGACTAAGAAACAATAAAAGAGATCTTTTGAAGGTTGCAAATTTTAGGGTAGAAAAAAAAACATTCAACAATTAATGCTCTGAAAATAATAATATTAAAAAATCCCCAATTCTTGTACCATTCTTTCATGCCCACAACTTCTTTGAAACCCATAAAAAATCCACCACTTCCCTTCGGAATAAACTTTTCATGGAACTCAATCTAAAAGTAAACAAAAATAAAAATTCAATCACTAACTATATTTTAAAGAAAAAAATAACAATTTAACAAAAGAGACAAAAAGCCATGATCAATGAACCTAAGCAATTAACTACAATCAACACTATGATAGAATCCATGGAAGAATCACTATAGTCAAAGCTATATGTGAAACGGTTAAGAGTTTTGAAAACACATTAAGTTGAGTCATCTAGAGATGACTCAACTATGGTACTTGATCAACTTCAAAGAGAGAACAAGCAAATGCAAAGGCAAATAGACTGTTGTCATTTAATCTAAAACTACGTCGTTTCAACTATGCCCATGTCGCTTTACAGAGCACTAGAGTCAAGCAAAACTCTTTAGTTTATTACTATAATTGGTGTAAATAGAAAAAATATCCAATATTTCGAATGCATGCAACATCACACTAATGTTGTTGATTAGGGGAATTCTAACTCAAAGTATTTTACTCACTTTACCAATTGAGTTAAATAAGAACTCACAAATTGACAATGTATTTTGAATATAGAATCCATGTTTAAGTGAAGGGATGTATAGGTACATTGAATATATAAAATAATTTTTCTTTAGGACATAGGAAAAAAAGCGGCGGGGGAGGGGGGGGGGGGGTGAAATATACAATTTAAATATAAGGTGTAGTAAATTAATCTATAAGATTATAATTTTAGAAGTAATTAATTAAATTTAATGTTTCAAAAAATAACAAGTTAAATCTTAACTCATTTAAGTATAACCGCATTGTGTTTGGAGTTTAATTAAAATAAACTAGGGATTTTATTTATTATCTTTTCAAATCTCAAGATTTAATTCTTTACTTTTAGTCGAAGGTCTTGTAGCTGAATGGACACCTTCCCATGTACAATGTGTTTGGGGGTTTAGGGGAGAAAGGATTCGAGCTATGGGGTTAGCAGCATATTGTAATTATCTCTCAAAAAAAAATTTCTTTTAGAACCATCGAACTGTAAGCTGTGCCATTCCACCTCAAAACCAATTGGTGATGAGGAAGACACACTTAAATTTTTTATGACGTTCGACATCACACCACACAGGCTTATTTTTAGAGTAGTTGTAAGGAGTTAAATTGTGGTCCCCTAACAAGAACTATAGAGTTTAAATTATAATTTTTCTCAAAAAAATAATTAATAAATTTATGTATTATATTATTGATGTGACATTATTTACATTGATTCTCATGTCAATTTGTAAAATTTTTGTAGTAAATGTCGAGAGGTGTCGAGACATCCATTGAGATAGGTGTTAAGAAAATGGTCGTTGACAGATGCAAGTGTCGAGAAGGTGTCAAGGAACAAACCACCAGAAATAAGAACAGAAGCTCGATCGATCGACCTAGCTATTGAGAAGATATCGAGGGTACAGAAACTTTCTCGATCGATCCACCAAGTGTTGAGGAAGTGTCGAGATTGCGATAAGAAAAAACTTAAGAAGCTCGATAGATAGCTAAGTATCGAGGAGTTGTCAAGGAGTTGTCGAGCTAGCTTTTAAAAATAGTTTTTCGAGAAGAGAAAAACACAGACATGAATGCAATCAGACATGCAACACAACCAATGATCCAACCAACATATTAAGCTCTCAAAATCATCTCTTAAAAATAATTTTAAGCACATGGATCCCAAAAACACACACACACACACACACTAAACAAGTCTAACCAATTTTATATTTCAAAAACAAGTCAAGACAGTTTAGTGAGCATACATTAACACATGTAAAACCTTGTGATGGCCAAATCACATTGTACCTGCACATGTATCAAGAGCAGCAAAGAATATTGCGTATTATATGTGAAAAACATTGCAAGATTGCATAAGTGTATACATCTTATGACGATTTGAGATATGAGAAAATCACTTTAAGTTACACACAATCATAACTGTTTGATGGGGACTATCGCCTTCGAGGTACATCCTATAACTCCCACATCTCCTAGAATACACTCTTGCAATCATATTTAAAAGCATTTTTTATCTTTTTGCTTTTTATTTTTCTTTGCATATATATATATATATATATATATATATATATATATATATATTATTTAGCATATCATGCATAGGAATATAAGAGAAAGAAAAGAAATACCCAATGATAATTGACATTCCACTTTTGCTATGCCGTAGCACACAAATGTCATTGATATCACACTTTTGCTATGTCAAAGCATACAGATGTCTTTCATGATTGGCGAGCAATAGTGGTGAGATGGTTATTTATGCCCTTCTCTTAGGATTTTTTAGTCTTTCCCGTCAGAAAAAGTGATATGAGTGTTGAGTACAAAAGATAGCTTAATCTTACTCATCACAAACATGAGCCATAAACCTCACTTGCTTAGTTGTGCATAGAGATGCTCATCTAAGCTACAAAGGATACAAAGTTTAGAAAACTTTGTTTCAATGGCTATCTAAGGTACACAAATACCAATGTACACAAAACACACACTATTTTTGTATTTTCTGATTTTTAAATTTTTTTTTTATATGAAAAACAAAAAAATAAGCAAAACTGAAAATAAACAAACCAAAACATGTTAAGCAAAGCAAAGCATAAAACTAGACTAACTCAAAACAGGAAAGCAAAACACACAAGTTATGCAAAAACAAAAACACAAAGAAAAAGAAGAAAGTGATAGAATCACTTGGAACCCTATTCCTTCCACACCTTAGAAGAACTTTTCCGTGAATTAAACCTTTGAACTAGTGGTGAGGGGGAAGAATTGAAACCGTTCAAGTTCGAAAGGAACATGAGGGCTTTGAGAAGATCTCCAAGAGGAGCAAGAGAGGATTGAAGCTGATTTTGGCTTCCAGATGCTATCATGTTGTTGCTCTGTTGAGTGGCTAACCACTTATAGCAATTTGGTCGAGTATGACCGGCAGCTCCACAATGATGACAGAGATGCTGCTTCTTCTGTTTAGGCTTTTGAGAGTTAGCCTTCTTAGCCCTAGGGTTTTTAACATCTTTCTTATCTTGCTTAGGGGGTGCTCCTAAGATAGATTTACCCTTGTTTAAGTTCTCACTAACTAATTCAGTTTTAACATCATTGTTCTCAATTTCAACATTATTAGCAGGAGGAACAAAAACAGTATTACTAGTAGAAGCAATATTAGAGGAAGAAAGACCATACCCTAAACTTGTTCTATCTGAAGAAGATTTCTGAATGCTGAGCATCTCGTCAAGCTTCGCACTTGAAGTCCTCTTTAATTGAGCTCTGACTTGAAACAGCTCCACTTCAAGCTTCTTGGTCTTCTCAGCCAAGAAATTGTTCTCAAACCTTTGTGCTCCAATTGTCTGATTAGCCTCATCAAACTTTGTGGACAACTTTTCACGGTCAAGTTCCACATCACTGAGCTTCTTGGTGGCCAGCCTATACAGTTTCTCATGCTTCTCAAAAAGCTTGTACGATTTCTCATAGGCTGTATGGATATCATCTTAATTATCCATCTTCTCAAACTTAGACTTCACCAATTCTTCTTCTTCGTCCATTTCTTCAACAATCCCCTCAGTAGGATTGACTGTGGTAGTGAAGGCATTTAAGATTCCATCATCCTCATTGTCAAAATAATCCTCATGCTCAATGTCACTCAACGTAGCAGTAAGTGCCTTGCTCTTTCCAATGCTTTTGAGATATGTGGGACACTCTTGCTTCATGTGACCGAAGCCATGACACCCAAAGCACTTAGGTCCTGCGGGAACAGTGTACTGACCGCCATCCCTTGAATCCTTCTTCCCTTTGTCTTGGCTCTTGAACTGAGAAGCACTGGATTGCCTACGGTCCTTGTCAAAGCCCTTTCCATTGGCATTCTTCATAAACTTCTTGAACTGTCTTGTAATGTAGGACTTCATCTTAGAATCCTCATCATCTGAAGACTCATCAGTGTCACTGCTCTTGACTTTCAAAGCCATGCTCTTGCCTTTACCCGACTTGCCAATCCTTGATAACCCTAGCTCGTAAGTCTGCAAATTACCAACCAGCTCTATCAAAGGAATCTTGTCAATATCCTTTGATTCCTCTATTGTCCTGATCTTGGCATGGAATCTATCAGGTAGAGATCTGAGCACTTTCCTCACAATCTTGGGTTCAGGAATGGTTTTCCCAAGATTCAAGGCTGAGTTCACAATGTCCTTTAGCTTGGCATAGAACTCATCAAACGACTCATCCTCCTCCATCTTTATCTTTTCAAAGCTTGTAGTGAGCCTCTAAAGCTTTGAATCCTTGACAACCTTTGTACCCTCATAGGTTGTCTGGAGGATGGTCCATGTTTCCTTAGCAGTTTCAGTAAAGGATATCTTCTTGAACTCCTCATTGGTGACTGCACTGAATAGAGCATTTAATGCCCTGTTGTTGAAGTTTGCCGCCTTGATCTTTGCTTCATCCCAATTGGCCGACTCTTCCTTTGGCTTAGTCCAGCCAATCTCTATAGCTTGCCACACATTCTCATCTAAAGACTGCAAGAAAGTTCTCATGTGTACTTTCCAGTATGCATAGTTAGTGCCATCAAATAAAGGAGGTATAATTAATGACTGTCCTCTATCCATGACAATAGGGGTCAATGGATCAAACACAACATGATTAAACCTAATCAGAGTGTGCCTGCTTTGATACCACTTGATAGGCCAAAAACGTATTGACCCCTTGTGATTTAAATTAATTTATTAATTAGCCAAGTTATTAATTAATCAAATTAACATGCAAAGCGCATGGTAGCACAAACAAATCATCAATTAAACTAAGTGTAGCGGAAAATAAATTTGACACGGTGATTTGTTTACGAATGGGGAAAACTTAGACAGCAAAAACCCCACCAAGTGATTTTTAGGACACCATTCCCGAAACTCTATTATTATTACAACAAGCGTTACAAGTAAAGGAATCCCAGTACCTTATACCAACCTACAGTTGAACCCTTACCCCAATACCCAATTGGACTTGTTCTGTAGTGACAATTTCTCTTTTTGATGCACGGCTCCCAGTACGCGAGTTCAATCACCAACTAGAGAAGGTTGTTGGCTGCAAAGTTCTTCAATTCATCCACGATGAAGATCAAGAAGATGCTTAGTCACAAAACCCTATGGCGCACATACACAACAACTTCTTCAAGAATGATGAACTAGGGCAAAACTTCTTGTGCAACTTGTGAACACTTTGACAACTCTTAAAACAATCCTTATATATGTCTAAGGTTAGGAGAAAAGAAAGCCCAAACACATAAACACAGATCCCAAGAAAATCATATTTGAATTCTGAATTTCTTAAACCTGGACATATAGGAGGTGTCGAGAAGCTATCAAGCAGGTGTCGAGCACATGGGCTGAACAACTTCTTAAACCTCGACACATGCTAGCTGTCGAGTTTTAATGAACTTGCACTTCTCAGCTTGTTTCTTGGATAGACATGATGACTTCAACACTTGATCTTGAAACACAGTTTCTTGAAGTATTAAAAACACCTAGATCTACCCAATTACAAGTAAAGTGCGTTTTGTCAAAGGATTAGCCAATTACATAAAAGAATGACATATGTTCTTAACAAGTGAACCACATATGTCCTAACACATAAGAATAGTTGAGAGGAGAAATATGAACCCGGAAATTTACAGTTAAGCTATAAAAACTCTTTACAATTCATGTATACATTTATTCATAAAGAACAATGAAATGCTTAATACTCTTTAGTCTTTGCTACCACCCTATCATGAATCATGAATAAGTTTGATCTTTGTAAATCAGTATTAGGCTACACAAGTTCATCACATTGCAATCGTTTATATAAAAACCAAAAAAATGTTCATCATATTGTAAAATTTTAGGGTCACGTTTTCTAGGAGCAAATCAACTTCACATCACATCACATAAAACACTATTTTTAACATGAGATATTAATACTTTGTAAATGGAAAGAATTTGGTGTCATTTTATAGGGTCAAGGCATATCCAATTATTTTATTTTTCCATGACAATGATACGTGGACCAATCTTTTTTTTTTAATATTTTGATTAATATATTTTTGGCAAGGCGAATGGGGAACAGAGATTCAAAGTAATCACTTCTATTTTATAATACGTGATCTTCAATTAGGTTTGCTATCTCTTAAGAATGAAATTGTGAAAACTATTATGTATTTAACATAATTGTTCCAAAAATAACTACAAGTATACAACCTATATATTCAAATAATATATTATTTAAAAAATTCCTGTAAATAAATGGTTTTTACGATCCAATCATAGGGAGGATAGAATAAAGTTTATTTGGCAATGTGTTTTTATGGACGCGCTAAACTCTTCTTCTTCTTCTTTTTCTTTTTTTTTTTCTTTTTTCTTTTTTTGTGTAACTCATATTTTTTAATGTGTGCCCATTTTCCAGTTTTTAAGAGAGTTTGGCTTACCTCCAGCACTTTTTAAACTGGATATGTCATTTTGTTTTAAATATAAAATGGTTAATAGTAGTGGGTTTTAATCCCCACCTTTTATTTAATTAGTGGTTGATGTGGCAGTCTTTCATTAAAATAAAAGGAGATTCCTTTTTAAAAAGTATTGAAGGTAAGCCAAACTCTTTTTAAGAAAACTTTAGTGGTGGAGCTGAGCATGGAAAAGGAATCAAATTCTCACATATTGTTGGTTTTGGATCAAGATGTCATCTTTGAAATATTAGCAAGACCATTGGTTGAAAGCCTTATCCAAAGGGTTGGCAAAAGTTGGTTTAGAATGATTCGTGATTCATACTTTTCAAGGTCCATAATTTAATGATATACAAATATCTAAGTGGGTATTCATCATTGAAAAAAAAAATTCAAGGTCTGAATCCTTTGCTTTTAATGTAAACAATGGCAATTTGATAGTAAAATATTACAACACTCTTGCTACACAATTGTTGATATTAAAGATGCCTATGATGGGCTAATACTTCCCAAATCTATATTTGGCAATGATATCCATGTCTATAATAGTAGCACTGGTTAAATGACTAATGAGTTCAAAGAGCTACTATTCACTAGTATATGATGTGTCCTTCTAGAAGTACAAGGTAGTTTGCCTAAGAATATGTTCAAGTGTCATATATGTGTTATGGATAGTAATGATGATGAAGTAAATGAAAATGCTGCTTGGAGGCAATTGAGCTATTCTTTACAAGTAATCTTTCCTAGTTATTCCATAACTTGTTTTGATATTGTCTGTAATGGGGCTTTGAATTGAATAGCAGAAAGTATTGAAGAAAGTGATAAAGATATCACAGCAATAGACATATCAAGTGTAAAGCTTAGGGAAGGAATTGAGTTGCCATGCAAACCCAACATATGCTTCAATTGCAAGTTATTAGCTTTCAATGAAGTTCTTTGTTATGCCACTCAAGCTTCCAGAGATGAATTTGATTTTTGGCGCTTGAGGGATTGGGTTAAACATATTTGGATCAAGAAATTTTGAAGAGTTTATGAGTGATGATTTTTTACCTCTTGCAATATACCAAAGTGACAAGTCCTGTCTAGTAGAAATCATGATAGTACATTGCCACAAGTTGTTTATTTACAATGTAGTTAAAGAATGAGGATCAATAGATGCATCCTCTCTTCCTCATTTTTCCTGGTTCACTTTTATCAATAGACATGTTTGTTGGAACTAATAATATTATTAAGCTTGCTCTTAGTTCTTTTATGATTCATTTGAATAGATGTGTTTAAGAGAAAATTTTGAATTTCAATTTGTAGTATAAGTAACTTGTAGAGCATGGAGGTTTTTTTTTTTTTTTTTTACTATTTTTTTTTATTAATGAACTTTTTGGATGGATATGAGTTTTATAAATACTAGTTGCAAACCCACATGATGCATGTGGGAAAATGTAATATAATTATTTTATATAAGAATATAATGTAAAGTTTGTAACTTAAATAGTGCGCGTGTTATTTAAAAGTATTTTCTATTTTATAATTTTTATGTAATGGAACATGTAATGTATTTTGTATTCAATAACAATATATAGTAATATATATATATATATATATATATGAAAAACATAATTTAATAAAAAGATTTAAATTATACAATTATAATATTGTTTTATATAATTGGAGAAGATGTTTTTAAAAGGAATTTTTAAAAATATTACATAATCGGTTGATTAATTTGAATATATCCAAAAATATTAAAAAAATGTACATCGCCATTCCATGGAATATGTGTTAAATGTTACATTAATCTAAATATAAGTATAATTCCTATATTATTTTACTTGCATTTTAAGGCAATCTTATGAATATTTGTCATTTTTATTGCTTTTAGGATTCATATCTCTATGTTTTAATGTCTATTTTGTTTGCATTCTTTAGCCCAAAACTAAAGAATTCTTCCCAAATAGAATAAAATTTCATACTTTTCAACCCAAAAATGAAGAAAAAAATTTAATTTTTGAGCCCAAAACTGAAAATGAAACCTACCAAAAAAAAAAAAAAAAAAATCAATTTAAGGGACAATTAGTTCAAAATGGACCAAAGTGGACTTAAGAGACCAAACTGGACCAAATGGACTAAAGTAGACTAAAATGGACTTAAATGCTACGCATATATGGCTTAACAAGAGTGTCACAACAATAATTGACACACTTTTACTTTTAGATATCATATAGAAATACAAATTTAGAATTTAAAATAAGTAGGTGTATAATGGCATTTTAAAACCATAATATCACAACTCACAAGTGCTTTTGTTTGAAAAAAAAATTTCTAAACTCAAATATTTTATGTGCTGTTGAATTATAGTAGGAGTTTTTTTAAAACAAATCCTCAAATCCAAATGCAACCTCAATTTCAAGGCTATGCTTGCATTCCATGTATAGGGTTCTTTGAATTGTTTAGCCCATTCAATTCCTAATAGCATATAAGAAACATGAAAAATTCTTAGGTAGTCTCGAAATATAGTGAAATAGTGCTCCCTCCTCTCACATTCATGGTAGACCCCACCATGAATTTAATGAGCAGACCCCTCCATGAATGTGAGAGGAGGGAGCACCATTCTCCGTGCTCCGGGAGTAGCTAAGAATTACTCAAGAAACACACCTCTAGCATATTTCTAGGCTCCCTTGGTCTTTCATAGGCAGCTTCAAACCATTCCATTTTTTCTAAAACTTCTTTCATTGATGGTCGGTGCTTAGGTTCAGCTGCAAGGCACTTTAGAGCAAGCTGAGATATATGGAATGCAGCCTTGGATGGATATTTTCCCTCCAACCAGGAGTCCATGATTTGTTTCAACTTTCTTATTTCTGATAAATATGGTTTGACCCAACCCACCAGATTATGTTTCCCACTTGGACGATTTGTATCAAGTGCCTATAAACCTATTAGTATCTCAACTAAAACAACACCAAAACTATACACGTCGCTCTTGACGTACAGATGCCTTGTATAGTCAACATAACATATTGTCATGGCATAGCTTTTAAAACATTCAAGGTTAAGTAGCTAAAGTTTGCCAAAACTTAGGTCAAGCTTAAGCCTCACCCTCATTTGGCCTCAAGAGTACCAAAAGTCCAAAAGTTTTGGCAAAAATAATACCTGTGCCAACATACTCTGGAGCTGCATAACCATATGTGCCCATTACTCATGTTGTCACATGTGATTGACTAGCTGATGGACCCAACTTCGCCAAGCCAAAGTCTGATATCTTGGCAGTGTAGGACTGCAATATAACCAAAAGTTAGACAAGTCCAAAATTTATTTGTGAGACATTCTTTTTGTGATCAAGGAATTTTTAAATTTTTTAATTCCATGACGTGGTGGATCAATTATGAGAGGTGAGTTCACAAAGGGAAAAATGAGTGTGCATAAAGGTTGGAAATGTGAACAAGATGAAAAGATGATATAATAATCAATGGGCTAGGGATAGTAGCAATATATCATTCCTTAGTGCATCTCTTGTAATTTGATAGTTATTCACTTTTCAATAGAAATTTACCCCATCCAGCAGTATATTGGAGAGTGTAAAATTTCTATGAATAACTTGCTGATCAGATGTGTGCAAAAATGCCAGGCCCCGAGCTGCTCCAATTGCAATCTTAAGTCGTATATCCCATGGAAGTGGTTGAACAACTGACCACCTTGCATAAATAAAAGAGGTGTGTGGTGAACCAAATGAACTTTTATATTTGAATTACATTCACACACATTCCCTGCACATATGGACAGTAATAGAATTCATTATGTTTTAAGCTCTTACTTCCAAACAGATGGTTTTCTAGGCTGCTTTTTTGCATGAATTCATAAATGAGGAGTAACTTTCTGTCCTCCCTGCAGTAGCCTCACAGCTTGATTAGGTTAGGATGAGAGGGCCTTCCTAAGAAATTCACCTCTGACTGCACCAATAAATTAGCACTGAGATATGCATACATATTTAAAATGGTTTTAATGTAAGGTTAAAAAGCAAATTAGTGAAACATCTAACCAAACTCCAAATAATGCATCTGTGTGTGTGTGTTAGGGTGGGGGGGTGGGGGTGGTGGGGGGAGCTCTGATTTGGTTTAGAAAAAAAAGAATTGTGGCTTAATTTAATACAAAACAAGCATTTACAACATCAGGTAATTAATTGTCTATAAAGCATTGGTCTCCACTAAAACTAGTTATGTTAGGCACCATTTGCACTAATCATTCTAACCAGAATAGTATTGTGTACCCCAGGCTTAGTAGCAATGAGGAAGCTGCAGTTCAGCCAAAGTAAACCAAATCACAACTGAATACATTGTTTCTTCTCTTTTTTTCCTCTACAATTTTTTATAGTATTTAAGACACAGCAAAATAACATATCCAAAGGTTTCTTTTGGATATAATATATCAAAGGGTTCATAATAGTTATCATCATAAAATATGGGATTGTTTGCAATGTCCGCTCTAAATCTCAAATCTTTGAAATCAACGTGCTAATTTGAACTTAATTAGCAATGTTTACCCAGCCATCCAAATTAGTGTTAAAAATCTAACAAATTAGTGAGTTGGTTAGGGTGGACATTGCAAGCTAGTGAAAACTAACACATTAGAGCATCCCACCCCCTAATCAGCCCACTAATTTTAAATAGCGTAGTGAACATTACAAATTGATCTCAAATCAGGGTGTCAATTGCAAGAAAAACAAAAAATGATGATAAACATTGCAATGAGCTTATAATTTTCGATGGATGTCTGCAATTAACCCAAACAAGAAAGAGAAGTCGTGAATAAGATCTTACATGACTACAATTGAAAGTGGTTTATACTATTTGCAACTACCTTTCCTGTCCAATTACCTTTTGCATGATCTTTTTCTAGAAGTGGAAAAAGGTACATTAAAAAGAAACAAGCAATGATGAATATAGCAACAACAAGCACAGTAAAAGTGCAACTGAGAGGCCTGAATGGGTTCACAAGAAGCACAGTAAAAGTGAAACCGAAAGGACTAAAGGAATTCAAAACGCATGAACTTCACAACTATATATTATTCCCTAACAAGTTGGGTAGAATTACCTGCCACTCCTGAAATACTTGCAAGCTCTCGGAGTTCAATTTTTTGACAGCAATTACGATCCTATTTCCACTCTTGGATTGCCCCTTATCCTTGAGCCAACCCTTAAAGACCTGCCCAAATCCTCCTTCACCAAGTACTCTATCAAGTCTAAAATTCTTGGTTGCAACCTTTAATTCTGTAAAACTGAAGATCCTCAAGTTTGGGGTGGGCAAGATCTGACCAAGTATTATTTCATCATTTTTGGAGCTACTACTACCTGTTTCAGACCCGGTTGGTAGGAATAGTGACTAATAAGAGAATTGTGCACGAGGTGATTGGTGGGTGGGAATATTATGGAATGGAAGGATTTGTAATTATTATCTCATAATTTTCGGGACAGTTTGTTGCAGATTAGGCTAGTGGGAATAATGACACTATGGAATTGGAATTATGAGAGAATCTTGGAGATGTTTCGTTGGATCCTGATCTACCATCATTTTCGCTATCTGTGTTAATGGTTAGGAAGATTGATGGAATGGAAATAGAGGAGTTTGGATTTGTTCCATTCCATATCCAACTGAAACTGCCTGACTCTGAGTCTGAGATGGCTGATGGGAAAAATGAGTACTCTACTAGTGATTCATTTCTTTCTTCCATCAATGTATTACTACGGTCCGAGTTGTTGGCAACAAATTCTGCAACCAAAAATTCCGAAATACAGAAATGCTTAAAACTGAAACTATATAGTATTCAGTCACTAAAATTTTCTTGTCTGACTAAAAATTCTTTGAAACTTACCTGAATCAACTTGGTGCTTCCTCATACTGATATTGGACAGAAAAATTCTGGGAAATTGAGAGAGAAAGAATTACATATCAAAATGATTTTTGGTGTTCATAATTTATAAGAATTTGGAAGTTTCAGAGAAGATACTCTCACGTTCCTTTCGGCACTGAACAGTTTTTTAGTAGCGAACAAAGTGCGTTTGGTACTCTATTTGTGAGAAAAAAATGTGACTTTAAGTCTTCGGCTTATTTACCTCCCGATAGCATTCACATCTTGCTATGGCTCAATTGATATACAATAGGGCCTTACATCATCATTTGGGTTGTTCTGAGTTCTTTGTGGGTCTTAGCAAATCTATCTCAACAATTGGTCTTGTGGTCCTAATGCTCATTTGGAATCTTGGATTGACTTTGGCACTGAGCTTTCGTGGGGCTTATCCTTGACTTTTCCCAAGTACTGAATCAGCCCAAGTTCATAGGCTTTGCTAGCTAGGTCTATGGGATTTAATTTTACCTTTCACTTTCTAGTGGCCCTCAACTAACACGTGACAATGTTAGTGGCTTTCCATGGGCTGGTTTTCTTAAACCATTTTACTCACAAGTGGGTGTAATAAGCCTGGGTCAAAATTGGATTCTTTAAAATAGCAAAATTCATGGGCCTTGGGGATAAATTTGGTGGGCTGGACATAACAATTTCTGATATTTTATCTCACGGTTAGTGGGTCGTTGTGATGGGTTTTGGGCTGAATTTGTTGTCCCAAAATTTGCTACTAACAAGTAACAACTTCTTAAAACAGATTGGGATTTTTCATTGCTTTTTTTAGAGTGTGAGTTGAACCTACCTGTGGCATCGAAGTTGACCCTTTTTATTTTTTGGGAACAACAGAGCAAAAATTATTGGTGTGAATTTAACATAAAAACATGATCGTTAGGGAGTATTGTCAGTGAACAAAACTTGTTCTAGACTATGTATAATTTGTTTTATCGAGCACTTTGAAAAGACAACAACAAAAGTGGACGTGCAAAAAGAAGGATTAAGATACTTTAATGACATGCAAATAAGAAATGAATGAATTTCTAACTATTTAGTTTGGGGAAGTAATAACAATAACAATAACCATAAGAGAAGAAGAAGTGTTTAAGTATTACAAGTTCACAATTATTTATATACTATCAGCTGCTACTGATTAATTGATTATGAGTTTGTTCCTATTAAGTTACATATTAGTAACAAAAAATTTACTATCACTGTCATGACATAATGATTGTGTGCAATTGGTTTGGATTAGCCTTTTTTGGTTAACTTATTAGAATATTTACATCTTTTTACTATCTTGCACAAAACAACAAAAAAAACAAAAACAAACAAACAAACAAACAAACAAACAAAAAAACAAAAAAACAAAAAAAAACAAAACAAAAAAAACAAAAACAAATTGAGTAGAGAAAAGTGTCTGCCTCCACCAATTCATACATTGCAAACAAAGGTATCACAAATGTACGAGACCTGACCCCGAGTCCATTGGGCCTTGGGCTTGGCCCGAGCAATCTTTAAAAACATCACTAAGCCCAAGTCTGGTAGGCCCATTTTGTTTTGGATGCATAGTAAACGAGCCCATACTAATCAAATATGATTGGGTTGAGAATACATTTACTCGGAACAGTCCATGACCTCAGCAACTCGGTATTGCCTTGGGGAGTATCGCTGCCAAGCAACCTATTGAAGGCTAGAACTAGTTCCAATGCCATTATCACTGCTCCCAATAAAGCATATTCCTTGGTAGGAATAATTAAATTGGACTCCACCCACACGAGTGAGACCAGATTGTAATCATGAAACCTCCACCAACCTCAAGCTATAAATAGCAGGAGTGAGTAGAGAGTTAGGGTTGGCAATTCTGAGGAAAAAATAGAGTGTAAAAGAGAGAGATAGAGCAAGTGTTACTAAGAAGAAGAGCAATTTAAAGAGGGAAGGAGTGAAATTCGTGAGAGATAAAGGGTGTCACTAAGACATTTAGTAAGGAACTATCCTTAGTAGGAAACACTAAACCTACTATACAAGTATAAATTGTGAGCCCAATCTTAAGCCTCGTCCGTTAAGGAAGCTCTGGGCACACATAATTAGCGTCGTCTGTGAGAATCTCCTACATAGCTATAGTTCTGCTGAAATTCGTTCGAGGAAAATGTCTAAAAGACAATCGGGAAGTTACGCTAAAAGTGGCTCTAGAGGATCTTCTCGGGGATCCAGTTGGCGGGAAACAAGGCAGAAGAGGCGTGAAGATAGGGAGTATGAGCAGGGGGAAGAGCAATCTGGTCTCGGGGAGGGGTCATTTCAAACACGCCTGACAATGTCCAGCGCATTCGGACACGAACGTCCTAATAGAAAGGATGAAGAGCTTGAACATCTACGGAGATTGGTCAGAGACTTGGAGTTAGAAGCATGAGGTAGACGGGGAGAAGAGACCACAGAGAGCATGCAAAGGGATCAGTAAGTATGAGAAGTGGTCACGGGGAGGCGTCCTACCAATCCGGTTCCTATCGACATAGGGAACAGTCTCGAGAGTATGTGGATAGAGACTCAATCTCCCTAGAGGAGCAGCGACCCAAAAATGCTGCGATGGATGCTATGAGCCGAGCTTTGCATAGAGCTGCCCGATCACCTTTCTCGGGGGAGATTAAAAGGGCGCCTATGCCTAGCAGATTTACCAGACCACCGTTCAACTCTTACGATGGAAAGACGAATCTTGTAGAACATGTAAGTCATTACATTCAAATGATGTCTTTGCATAGTCATAATGATGCACTAATGTGTAAGGTGTTCCCCTTGAGTCTCAGCCCTACTACTCTGAGATGGTTCAATGGGTTGAGGAAAGGTTCGATCTGCAGCTTTGGATAGTTGATTAAAGAATTTGGGGTTCGGTTTATGTCGTGCAGCCATGTACCTCATCTCATGGGTGCATTGTTGTCTATGAAAATAGAAGCTGAGGAAACCCTCCGGAGCTATGCCAGTAGGTATTGGGAATTGTACAATGAGATTGGTGGGGGCAACGAGAAAGTGGCAGCAAGTATATTTTGGATGGGACTGCCAGAGGACTCCGAATTGCGGGAATCGTTGACAATGAGACCTCCCGAGGATATGAGGCTACTCATGAGGCATATTGAGGAGTATAAGAGATTAGAGGATGATCGGTAGTAGAACAAAGGCAAGGCCCTGGCCACGAGTCAGCCTAAGCAAAGGGGTTTCCAGTCAAGGCCCTAAAGGGACTTAAGAATCTAGGAGCCGAGCACTCAAGCCGGTGAAGTAAACGTGACATTTAAGGAACTAGAAGACCGGACAAGGTGCCCGACCCCGAGGGAATCCTCTTCCACCCCCTTAGGAATGATAGAGTCATCCATGCTGCTTCGAGGGGTACCTTAGTGACTCGGAGGAAAGGGATGTTGACAGTGGTTAAACGGAAATTAGAAATGAGAAACCCTCTGAGAAGAAGATGAAGTATACTTGGGAGCCCATCGCTTTTAACGATGATGATCTAGAAGGAACGACTCAGCCACACGACGATGCTTTGGTGGTCACAGCCCGAATAAATGGTTTTATAGGGAAGAGGGTGTTGGTAGACCAGGAAATGGTACTGAGGTAATGTATCCTGATTTGTTTAGGGGGCTAGGTTTGAAGAATGAAGATTTGTCAAAATATGATACACCGTTGGTTGGGTTTGACAGTCGAATAGTGGTCCTGGAGGGGCAGATTTCACTCCCCGTGAACATGGAGGGCAAGGAGGTGATGGTGACCTTTGTTAGGACATATGTGATTCATTGTTAGGAACATATGTCAATATTTTATGTAATTGGCTAATCCTTTGACAAAACGCACTTTACTTGTAATTGAATAGATCTAAGATGTGTTTAATACTTCAAAGAACAAGAGTTCAAGTCTAATATTGAAGCCATGCAAATCTGTCTAAGAAACAAGTGAAGAAGTGTTGATTCAAGAAGTGCTGATTCATTAAAGCTCGATAACTCTCGATAGCTCACAAGTAAAGAAGTGTTGATTCATTAAATCTCGATAGCTCTCGATATATAGCTCGCAACAGATACGAAAATCAGTTTTTCAGATCTGATTTTCGGCTCATACTTATGTATTTGTGTAGGGTTTCTTTTATCACAACCCTAGACATATATAAGTCTTATTTTAAAGGCCATCACATAAGAGAATACAAGGAGAACACATGCTAAAAATGATCGATGCCTTATTCTCTCTAAAAGAAGTTACTGCATATTTGCGCCTTAGGGTTTTGTAACCAAGTGATTCTTGATCTTCATTGTAGATGAAGTGAAGAACTTTGCAGCCAACATCTTTTTCAAGTTGGTGGATTAGTCATGTACTGGGATCCGTGCAAAAAGGGTGGCATTCATATATTGAAGAGTTCAGAGATTCTGAAGCGATAGAAGGTTTCTATTGTAAGTTCATCTACGGGGATTGTAGAGTCTAGAGACAAAGGTTTTGTACTAGATCTGAAACTTCCCTTTACTATAGTGAATTGCTTTTCGGGAAGTTTCCCCCCAGGTTTTTTACTGTGAAACTAGTTTGTTTCATTGGTTTTCTTGGGTCATCATATCTTGTCTTATTTACTTTTCCGCTGTTCATGATATTGATGTTAGTATGTTTTAACAAGGTCTATTCATAATAAATCTAATTAACAACTTGATTTTAAAACTTGTTAATTCTATCAACCGAGGTCTCAATTTCCCAACAACCTTTATAGTGGTCAATTCATTCTCTCCGTATATGGCAATTCTCGCAAGGTCGTGGATTCATGCAATGGGAGCAATCTCGTCTACGTTGCACATAAAGGCCAAATTCCATACCGATCACGGTATTGTTATAGTAAGGGGAAGCCAGCAAGTGGTTAGATAATGCTTGGTGGCCGCTGTTAACTGCCCTAGGAAGAAAATGGGGCTAGCTATGTTGACGATTTAGTAAGAGTGAAGATATAGCCAGACGAGGATAGGAGTTTTCAGATAGGAGCGGGTATGACAGGCAAAGATAGGGTAGAGATACTATTATTACTTGTACAGAATGTAGATGTATTTGCTTGGAGCCAGTACAAAGTGCCCGGGATAGACCCCAAGTTTATAGTTCACATGCTCAACGTAGATCCATTATTTCCTCCCAAGAAGCAAAAGCCAAAAAGGTGGACTAAAGAGCACGTTGAGGCTGTCAAGCAAAAGGTGAAAAGGTTAAAAGAAGTAGGGGCAATAAATGAGGTTTTCTTCCCGGAGTGGTTAGCGAATACTGTGGTGGTAAAAAAGAAGAATGAGAAATGGAGAGTATGTGTAAACTTTACTGATCTGAACCAAGCATGCACAAAAAACCCTTTCCCTGTACCGAAGATTGATCAGTTGGTAGATGCAACATATAGACACTCGAGGATGAGTTTCCTGGATGCTTTTCAAGGTTACCATCAGATTGCCCTGGCTACTGAGGATCAAGAAAAGACAGCGTTCATTTCTCCTAATGCTAATTATCATTACACCGTGATGCCATTTGGTCTGAAGAATGCTAGGGCTACTTATCAACAGATGATGACAAGGATGTTTAGAGATAAGATTGGGCGTACAGTGGAGGTATATATTGACGATATGGTGGTGAAGAGTAAAAAGGAGCAGGGGCACATCGATGATCTTTAGGAAGTGTTTGAAGTACTCTGGCGACACAAGTTGCGTCTCAATGCTGACAAGTGTGCCTTTGGAGTGGGGGTTGGCAAGTTCCTCGGATATATGATTACTCACCGAGGAATAGAAGTTAATCCTGATCAAATCAAAGTTATAGAACGCCTCAAATCACCGAGCAATCCAAAGGAAGTCCAAGTGTTGATCGGCATGCTAGCTGCGCTAAACCAGTTCATTTCTAAGTTCGCAGATCGGTGTCGTCCATTCTATCAGCTTCTGAAAAAATGGAAGGGATTCTAATGGACCGAGGAATGTGAAAAGGCCTTCCAGGATTTAAAGGAGTATTTGATGCGAGCACCAATGTTGTCGGCTCCAAAGCCCAGTGAGGATTTGTTCATGTATCTTTCGGTGTCCTAGCATGCTATAAGTGCCGTGTTGTTGAGGGATCAAGGTGTACAACAGCCAGTATATTATGTTAGCAAAACCCTAGTCAACACCGAGACAAGATATTTGCCCCTAGAGAAGTTGGTGTTAGCCTTAGTGCATGCCATAAGGAAGTTGCCCCATTATTTTCAAGCTCATACCATCTATGTGCTGACCGAGTATCCCCTGCAGTCCTTGTTGAAGAGATCTGATTTCACGGGCAGGATAGCTAAATGGGGAACTCGGTTGGGCTCTTTTGACATAAGGTATAGACCTAGAAGTTCAATGAAGGGTCAGATTCTTGTTGACTTTGTTGCATAATTTTCCCCAATGAGGGAGATAGAGATTGTTTGTAGTGTGGAAGTTCACCCGTGGAGAGTATTTGTGGATGGTGCGTCTAGTGCACTAGGGGCTGGGGTTGGAATCGTTATTATCACACCAGAAAGGATAAGGGTGGAACATTCCTTTAGGTTGGGCTTTAAGGCTTCCAATAATGAGGCTAAGTATGAAGCCTTACTTGTCGGATTAAGAGCTGTTTTGAATTTGGGTACCCGAGAAGTAGAGGTTTACTCGGATTCTCGGTTGGTAGTTGATCAGGTGCAGGGAAGCTTTGAAGCCAAGGACCCCTAAATGATGGAGTACTTATGATTGGTAAAGCAGATTGCAAATTAGTTTTAGAAAGTAAAGGTGGTTCAAATTGCTAGGGGGCAGAACCATCATGCCGACTTCTTAGCCACCTTAGCGTCATCACTTACCAAAGAGGTACCTTGGCTAATCAAAGTAGAGGTGGTGGTAGAACTAAGTATTGACGCAAGGGTAGGTGTTTCAATGGTGGCAGTATCTGAGCCGTGTTGGATGGATCCAATTATGGATTTCTTGGCCGAAGGTCGATTACCAGCCGATGGAAAAGAAGCAGACAGGGTATGTCGTATGGCTGCTCAGTATTGGTTGTCGGCAAACCATAAGTTGTACCGAAGGTCTTTTGGAGGACCATATCTATAGTGTCTACACCCTAGCAAAGTCGAAGGACTCTTGACCAAGCTCCATGAGGGACTATATGGTAGTCATGTTGGGGGACATTTGTTAGCCCACCGAGCAATAACCCAAGGGTTCTGGTGGCCACAAATGCACAAGGATGCTGCCGAGTACATCTGAAGATGTGAGCAATGTTAGAAGCATGCCCCTTTGATACACCAACTGGCAGGAAGTTTGAACCCCATTAGTAGCCCATCACCCTTTGCACAATGAGGTCTAGATATTATTGGTTCATTTCCTCGGGCTACTGGAAATCGAAGATTTGTTTTGGTAGCCGTGGACTATTTCACAAAATGGGCTGAGGCCGAGGCATTAGCCAATGTTCGGGATGTAGATGTTAAGAAATTTGTCTGGAAGAATATTGTAACAAGATTTGGAGTGCCAAAATCTTTAGTATCTGACAATGGATTGCAATTTGATAGCAAAGCTTTCCGAAAGTTTTGTAGTGACCTCGGTATTAAGAATAGATATTCCACCCTGGCGTATCCGCAGAGTAATGGCCAGGCTGAGGCTACTAACAAGGCGATTGTGAACAGATTGAGGAAGAGATTGGAAGGCATGAAGGGTAGAGCCCTGGATCAGGAGCGCGACAAGTACTTGGATGCCACGAATACCCTTAAGAAATCTGAGGCTGATCTCAAGAAGGCAAGGAAAGACCTGAAGGAGATGACGAGGGCCAAAGACAGCGCCATATCCGGCCTAGCTGGCGCTAAAAAACAGGCCGAGGACCAAACAAGGCGTCTATTAGAGGATGAGGGTCAGCTGCAGATTGCCAATGAGCATATCGTCGACTTGAAGAAGAAACTGGTTGAGGCAGAGGGAGCCAGAGTTGTTGCCGAGTATGCCAAGGACGAGGCCTTAAGGGCTAAAGTAAAGGCTGAGTTTGTGAGGACAGAGGCTGAGAGCTCTAAAGAGCAAGTGGAGGAAGAGGCCTTTACTGAGGGAGTGGCTAAGACTGAGACTAGTCTTAAGGCTCAAGTACCCAAGGTATGCAGACGCTACTGCTCCCAGACTTAGAATGAGGCCTTCAACCAAGCTAGGGTTGAGGCCTCATCTGAGCTTAGGAGAGCTGAAAGGGTGTATTATCCCCCCGCCGTTCGTGAGGCTGCCTCTGCTAACCCCGAAGTTGGCACCGCCTCTAAAGCGACAGACGAAAGCCAGGCTAGTGCTGCCAACGATCCAATGTCAACTGATAAGCCTGCCAAGTAGATTGGGCAACAAGGGACGTTGGAGAAAGAAGAAATCAGCAACCCAGCAGCCCCCCAAAACGTGGTGAAGCCTCCTGCTGACTCCCAAACCACCCTTGCTAACTCCCAAGCTCCTCCTGCCGAGAAAGAGTCCTCCGAAGTTGCCCTTCCAAGCCAGGATCCCGAGGCATCAAATGAAGCTTCTCAGCAGACCCCCAAGGACAAGCTGCCTATCAAGAAATAGGCCATCTTGATGGGCTATCTTATTTTGTCGACTGGGTCCATTATGGTCTCTTTTTCTTTTCGTTCCTTTTTTTTTTTTTTTTTGGTGATATTGTAATGAAACTGTTTTTTGGTGTAATATATCCAATTGTCTGTGTTTATTTCTTCGAACGACATGTCCCTTTATTTATCTTGCTTTAATGCTTTGCTCAATAATCGATTGATCCTAGCGGCGTGCCAGTAGTGCTTGGATAATTGAAAACAATGGACCCGCAATGTAAATTTTGCCTCAGGCTTTAACCGGAAACTGAACTATCTCAGCAATGCAACTTGTTTCCCCTTTGGATGAGTCACAAAGGATTCTGGTCCACGATGTATACGTTATACAATCATACGTCCTTCGTAAGCTTGCCGAGCCTAAGAGAGTGTTTCAGCACTTAAAGTGCTTTAAGCGATGCTCATGGGCTTGCTTTTGTTTTGCATCTTTATCGAAGTAGGTAGGGGCAAGTGATCCGAGGCACTAGACTCCCCTCTAGCTGCGTTTGCAACTTAGTTGAATGCTCTCGCTCCGTTTTGTTGAAAGTAGCTAGTTTAGCATTTAGCCTTGTGAAGTAACTAGTTTCTCCATAGGTTTGAGTCTGAGGACCATGCAAGACCTTGGTTCTGTCTAGTACTTAGTTTTGTGAAGTAACTAGTTTCCTCATAGGTTTGAATCTGAGGACCATGCAAGACCTTGGTTCTGTCTAGTACCTAGTCTTATTAAGTAGCTAGTTTCCTCATAGGTTTGAGTCCGAGGACCATGCAAGACCTTAGTTCTGTCTAGTACTTAGTTTTTTCTTGAAGTGACTAGTTTCCCCATAGGGTTGAGTACGAGGACTATGCAAGACCTTGGTTCTGTCTAGTACATAGTCTTGTGAAGTAACTAGCCCCATAGGTTTGAGTCCGAGGACCATGCAAGACCTTGGTTCTATCTAGTACTTAGTTTTTTCTTGAAGTGACTAGTTTCCCCATAAGTTTGAGTCCAAGGACCATGTAAAACCTTGGTTCTGTCTAGTACTTCATTGTTACTGTTCGAAGTGAAGGAACTTGTCCTCAATGTTGGGATATTTGCCTCTAGAGCGATAACGACCTTGGCCTTGCCTTGCTGAGGAGAGGTTCCTTCTCCTTTATATGCAATTAGCCCAACATTGACCTGGACGAGGTCGGCTTGCCCCTCAGCCCTTATGTGCGATAGTAGCCCCATTGCTCCAATCTTTAAGGCGTCTTTTGGCTGTTCGAGTTGTGTGCCCGATGTTTCGGTGTGCAAGGCACACCCTCATTAATATCTTTATGGGTTAACGCAGACCCAGTGGTTGGCGGCCTCTTTGGAAATTGGTCAGGATTAGTGTCGCTGGTAATTCTTCCTTCGAATTCCGTGCAAATTAATTCCCACCAACCCTCGCCTTCTATATAAGGCCCTCTGGGGGAATCGTCCTTCCACATTTCACGAATCTTGGAGTTCAACAGGAGCTCTGAGCTCCCAATCCTCTAGGCATTTCCAAGAATTTTGCCAGGATCGCAATCAAGGCTTAGGGGAATGGGATGGCCCTGGATGAGGGCAAGGGCAAGGAAGCCAAGACCCTTTCAGGAACCAAAGATGCCGCCTAGACCCTAGACAACGCAGTTGAGGCAAAGGGGGCGGCCAAAGATGTCCCTACATTCAACCGAGCAAGAAGGAAGGTCCTCCCTCTTCAATCGAGAGCCGTAGCGGTTGTAGATCGCGTCAGATTTTTGGTGCGGCAAAGTTTGGGTGTCATCCTGATGGTAATGCGTCTAGCATTTAGGAGAGAGGTCCGTGAGGAACATAATATTTTTCTCTGGCATGCATCCATGCCTGCCCTTCAAGCTGGTAGTGATCTACGCCCAACTTACCCACCGATGGAGGTTTGCAAGATTACGTTACGATCGGTGCCCGAATGTTGCCGCCTCCAATGCTCAATTATCATGAAGCTAGGAGAGCGTCAAGGGAACACCCTGGGATGGGGCCAATAAGCGCTTCTGTTTCCTCTCCTTTCCCGTCGCCGGTTCCATCCATATGGGCTCGGGAGTTGTTGGTAGCCTTAAAACAAGCCTGCCTCAGCCTCCCTCTTCTATGGTTAGCTTCAGAACCAGCCTATCTAAGCCTCCATTTGTATATTTAGCTTTAGAACAAGCCTGTCTAAGCCATTGGGTGTATGATGTACTTTTCCTTCGTTTAATAAAAAGGCTGTACTGTTTATTTGCTTCATTCTCTGAATCTTTCATTTTTCTGCAACAACTGTTTCTTGAGCGGATGCATTTTTTTTTTTTTTAACGGGACTCGGAATCGATGTTAGCGGCGGCGACGAAAAAATTGCCTAACTTTGCACAAGCTAGCAACGTAGGAACCATTGACCATTGCACTCGCTAACGTACCAGTTCTTCCCACAGACGGCGCCAATTGTAGGAACTAAATCTGAGCAGTTCTACTACTGGAAGAGTGGACTCAGATCCAACTGGCCGAATACAATGAATTTGTAGAGAATGGGTTTAAGAACTAGGCCTTAGCATGCGGACAACGCCCAATATGATATTCGCCACCATCAAACGTAGACGAACTGAGATTATCTTAGAAGATCTATCCTCGGCCCAATTCGAGGAGCTCGGTAGTAGTATCTATCCCTTGAGAATGGTTACCCCCCACCTTTTGATCTATTTCTTCCCATTATATAGTCCTCCTTCAACGATCCCTTTCTTCCACTTGTTGATCATCCGTGCCTCCCTCTGACAACCTGTCCCATCAGCCACTTTACCAAACCTCCTGTGAGTTGTAGCGACCAAGGCAGCACTACTCAGGGGTCATTTCTCCATTAATGCTGCCAGAGCATTAGTTGTGCGCATTTAATGTGGAGGTGACAGTTCCTCCTTAAATTACTCCTCCACCATGCTTCCACGGATGGCCCCTCCTACTTATCTTTTTCCTAGGGTGCTCAGAGAGGTAGCCTTTGGTGGCGTGTTGCCTTTCCTCTCTATGGTCTCGAATGTTCGAGGACAGGATCGTCCTCAGCGATATCTCTTGGCCACTTGGGCTTTCTGCGCTCATTCTCGGGTGACTCTTCATCCTTGACGTGGGCCTTGGGCTTAATATGAAGTGGGCTGGGATCGTCGGATTCTCAGGCCCCACATTAAGATTTTTTGAATTTATAGAAAAATTGGAATTCGTTGGATATGTTGAACGTACAAAATTGTGTAAATTCAACGGATCAGAATATTGTGAACATTAGATGTACATATTGTCTGGTTTTGAAGAAAACTTTGAATATGTTGAACGTACAGAATTGTGTAAACTAAATGGATAATTGTTTACA
Organism: Quercus aquifolioides; assembly: GCA_019022515.1. Classification (NCBI taxonomy): domain Eukaryota; kingdom Viridiplantae; phylum Streptophyta; class Magnoliopsida; order Fagales; family Fagaceae; genus Quercus; species Quercus aquifolioides. The sequence continues at coordinate 109,915 of JAFHAW010000139.1, forward strand.
TAAGATGTACACATTGGACATACAAATTGTCTGTATATAAAATAAAATAAAATAAAAACTAGTAAGTTGCTCGTGCGATGCACAGATAATTTTGTGATCTTTTATATAAGATGGTTTTAGAGAATGTTATACATACATTATAAAGAAAAAGTGAACTAAATTAGAATAATGAAACATATCCATTTTGAGATATTAAAAATTAGTTTAGTAGTTTCATTGCACATTTGTAGCATTCTCAAGGTAAGATTATTTTTTTTTTAAAGCATGAAACCAAAAATAAATGCAAAAGAGTAATGCGACCTTAAAAATCAACTAATTTGTGTTGTGCTTGCTGATTGCATACCATGAAATAAAAATATGCCCAACTCTCTCACTATCATCCACTCATCGATAGTGCAACATTAAGACACGGTGGGCAATTGCGTATGCATGTGTCCTATATGGCTTTACATTGCGTACCAAATACTCTTTCTACTTATATTCCTAAAACAAAAACTATTCCCAAGACAAAAACTATCCAAACCTAAATTATATTTAAGCCCCCAATTTATAAAGAAAAAAGAAAAAAAAATTACCCATAGGGGTTTCAGTGGCTTGATAGTGGTGGGAGGCCAGTATGACGAAGATAGCAGCTCCTTAGATTCCTATTTCTCTTTCTTACAAACATTTTGTCAATCTTAGGTCTTTTATTTTGGTAATAGTGAAATAATGTGTTTCATTTTAAAATCCACAACATTTTCATGTCTCTCTATCTCTCCCTAAGGCTTTATCTAGTTAGTTATTACTATTAATCCTTATTATTATTATTATTATTGTTGTTGTTGTTGTTGTTGTTGTTGCTTCTGTTTTTAATACTAAAATGGTGTGTATGATAAAAGACATGAATAAAAGATAAAAGTGTAGTGTAAGCTCAGACAATTAATGAGATAACAGTAAAAATAAATTAATATGAAATTTTGGGTAACAATAAAGAAAACTTAATAAAAATAGGTAAAAATGACTAAATGCAAAATTAGAGTGCCACATATACACTAGTACTCCCACTTGAGGTCTCTACTTATATATATATATATATATATATATATTGATTTGAATATGTTGGATATGTTAAATGTGTAAAATTGTATAAATTCAACGTAAAATTGTGTACACATACATTAGATGTATAGATTGTCTGGATTTCTAAAAAAATTTCAACATATTGGATATATTGAATTTACAGAATTGTGTTAATTCAATGGAAAAGTGTGTATAGGTAACGTGCACATTATCTGGATTTGAATAAATTTTGAATACAATGAATACACAGAATGTACATACTTTTTTTTTTTTTTTTTTGAGAATCAATAGTGATTATTATTATTACGTTGTTGGAAAATCAGAAACAACAACATGACTAATGTCTGTTGGAACAAGCTCTATCCAGACCAATGAAGGAAAAGAAACAATTGCTCTCTTAGCTAAAGCATGGGTTGCACACTTGCCCTACTACCTAGTATGAGAGAAAGAAAAAGTTCGAAGTGAACCTACAATAGACATCGTGTCTTTGATAATCTCTCCAATGGATGAATTAGCCCCATCCGCTAATCTCAAAGCCCTCCAAACCACCTCAGAATCACCTTCAAATTCAGAACCACTTAAGCCTAATTCCACTGCAAATCTTGCTGCTCTTCTTGCAACTAGTGCTTCCAGTACCTCCACAGAGCCTGGATAATGAATTTTCTCAGTTAGGGCAGCAATCACGAGCCCATTAACATCTCTGATTATAACTCCTATACTTGCTTCCTCCGACTCAGCAAAGACTGCACCATCATAATTCATTTTGTACAGTCCATCCCTTGGAGGTCGCCATTTTGTACTGCCCTTAGGTTGTTGCACATTTTTCTTCTGGAATTTTGCTTGAAAGTTCGAAAGGTAGACTCTAGCTGCTTCAAGAATTTTTTCACTCGGCAAACCCCTCTCATTCAACCTCAGCTTGTTTCTTTGGTTCCAAATGAACCAAGCCACCACCCTAAACAGCTCCAAACTCTTTGCTCATTGTCCCACCAAGCTAATTAGTTCTTGCATGTCCTGAATGAAAGGGTACTCTGTTCGGACCCAGCTGAAATAGGGGGCCCAAATGTTGTACAGTGACTCGCAACTCCAAATAGCATGAAACATTGTTTCCTCGTCCAAAAGGCAGGCACTGCACTTCGCTTCATCCAGAATATTCCTTTTCTTCAGGTTAACCTTAGTGGGTAGAGCATTGGAGCAAACTTTCTAGAGAAATAATTTGATTTTATTTGGAACATGAAGCTTCCAAATACATTTCCAGAAAGCCGATTGGTGTGAGGAGTCCAAGCTTGATGCAGTGCTAGAATTAGCTTCCTAACACAACTTCTAATACCCTGCCTTTACCATATACTCCCCATTATGGCTGTTTGGCCAAATGAGGCGGTCTCTCTGGTCAGTCCAGCACAATGGTATAGCTTTGATTCAGTTTGCCTCAAAGCTCAAAAAATGCTGGGGTAATAGATTTATGTTCCAAGTACGGGTGCTTGAGTTTATGAGTGCAGCAACCTGAGCACCTTCTAATGCTGGTACATGTGGAGAAACAACCCTGGCAGACCCTTTCCCTGGCAGCCAATTGTCATTGTATATATCTATACTCTTCCCATCTCCTATTCTCCACCTCATACCCATCGAAATCACCTTCCTCGACTTAAGAATACTCTGCCAAGCATAAGAACCATTGGCTACTGAGGCTTCAAAAATGGACCCCTTGGGAAAGTATTTCGCTTTAAAGACTCGATAAAAAAGAGAGGATTGGTCCTTGCATCATTGAATTTTTCCAAGTCCTTGAAACCCAACCCACCTTCTGATTTAGGCTGACAAAGAACCTCCCATTTTTTCCAATGAATTTTCCGCTGCTCACCCTTTTGCCCCCAAAAGAATTTGCGAATTAAAGCCTCAATTTCATGACAAAGACCCACCGGTAGTTTGAAACAACTCATTGCAAATGTAGGAATCGCTTTCACCACCGCTTTGAGAAGGATTTCTCTACCCGCTTGGGACAATAGCTTCTCTTTCCACCCTTGAAGTTTGCTCCAAACTCTCTCCTTAATGTAATTGAGACTTGCTTTCCTCTTCCTTCCCACCACCGCCGGCAAGCCAAGGTACTTTTCATGCTCTTTCACCTCTGGTACTTGTAAAAAATTTGAGATTAAGGCCTTTGTGTCTTCCTTCACTGCCTTGCTAAAAAAGATGGTTGTCTTCTCCCGATTTAGCTTTTGACCCGATGCTTCTTCATACAAAGCCAAAATGTCTTGGATTGCTTGTAAATCTACCATAGATGCTCTACAAAATAAAAGGGTGCCATCTGCAAAAAATAAGTGTGAGATTTTTGGTCCCCTTTTACATAAAGAAAATCCCTGTATAGTGTCATTTGAGGCTGCTTGTTGTAGTATCCTATTCAAACCTTCAGAGCACAACAAAAAAAGGTATGGAGACAGAGGATCTCCTTGTCATTTCTTGGATTTTTGATTTTTCATATGGTGTAAGGTCTCAAAGGCAACCAAAATATTATCAAGATTGCTTTACAATACTGAAAGGCACTTTGAGATTCTGAAATTATGCTAGGTAAAAAATTCTTAAGCCTATTCGCTAAAACTTTAGAAATAAGCTTGTAAAGAATATTAAACAATGCAATTGGGCGATAATCAGAAACTCTTATCGGGCTTTTAACCTTTGGGATGAGAGTAATAAACGTAGAGTTGATTGAAGGTGGGATTGAACCTATGTTAAGGCATGTGGGAACAACTTCAACCACTTCATCACCAATGACCAGCCAAAATTGTTGGAAAAACAATGGGAGCATCCCATTAGGTCTAGGAGATTTCAGAGGGTCCATCTGATTTAAGGCCAAATCAACTTCGGCTCTCTCAAAAGGAGCAACAAGCACATGGTTCATCTCCTCTGTTACAACCTGTGGAGTAGCTTCAATAGCTTCCTCAATCTGATTGGGAGAGGATGATGAAGTGAATAAATTTTGATAAAAATCCACCAAAATATTTGCTATGCCATTCTCATCCACATACCTCTCACCCATATTATTTTCTAATTCTTCAATTCTATTTCGGCAATACCTGTGAGTGGCTCTACTATGGAAATATCAAGTATTTCTATCACCTTCATGTAGCCACAATGCTCTAGATCATTGTTTCTGCATCTTTTCTTCTTTTGATAACAAATCATTGATTTCTTTTTTCAGCCTTGTCACCCGCTTTATAGACCTCCCTTTTATCACCACATCTTCCGCCTTTCTTAACAACTCTTTTTTTCCTTCAATAATCAGGTAATATTCCCAATTGCAATCCGACTCTACCACTTTAGTTGTTTTTGGCAATGGCTTATCTTACCTCCACCCTAGTCATTGCTTGACCGGGTGCATTGAAAAGCAAAGGGATGCATTGTAGAACAATTAGGGTTGAATATTCCCAATTCTGAATTTGCATTATGGAGGTGAACCACGTTGTTTATGCAAGCCTCAAATAACAATTGCAATTACCTTAGAATTCTTGCTAATCCTCTTTGAGCTCATCCATGTTGAATGGTTGACCATGAGAGTGTCTGTGGGAATCAATCTTGAGGTTAGGGCTAAAACTAGTTCAATTTATTCCTATACCTCAGCAATATGAAAAATTAATCCATTGGATATCATTGGCAAGTTAAGATTTATTTTGTGTATGGTTTACCTATAAAGAAAAAGGATTTATTTTGTGAAATTGCTAAATATCATAATTTCATTATACTTTCAACCTTTTTTTTTTTTTTGATACACAGTTTAAAGCCAATAAAGACCGGAAAAAGCACCCTCTAGATTGAAGGGGACAGATAAAATTCCTGAACGATCAGGTGATCCACTACCAGTTGTGTCCTACTGTCCTGTAGTATCTTTGATCTTTATGGTTCTATATGCTCTTTGATGAGTTTGTTAGCATTCACGTCTTCTATGAAAAGTGAAAAAGCAATTGTCCAAAGTTTACCACTGGAGATTTTGCATGACCTCACCTTTGTTATTAAACATTGGTGAACCCTTCATTCAACAAGCCCTTCACTACCAAAGTGTAGTGCTAGCTTCTACCCGCAGGGGAACCCCATCATCAACCCATTACCCAGGTACTTGCGGAGTTAACTGCCATGGTGGGAAATTTTAGGGACAAAACAATTTGGACAATTAGGCAGTAGGGGAAAAGGTGTATTAAATTCCCAAGCTCAATCAATGATATAATCAGGCTAAAATTGAGGTTATACACATTTATGAAGATACGTACAATAATGGAATCTTCAAGTCATGATTTCACTCAAATATTTAAGACTTTACTTTTATAATTTTATAGTAAAATTACAATTATTTTTTTCTAAATCACACCAATGTTTATTGTTCTTAAAAAAAACTAGCCTCAACACACGCGCTTCCCACGTGCAATGAGGCTCTTTTTATTTTGAGTTTAATGTAATTTTTCGGTTTAAATTTATCTATTATCAGTGAGGTTACACATGAAGAAATTTTTAAGAAACTAAAATTTAGGATTTGAAATTGATAATTTGCCAAGTTTAGTGTGTGCTAGTTTTTAGGAAAAAATATATCAAATGTGCGTGAGATATATTTAAATAGAAAATGTGCTAATTTTTAGGAAAAAAATTTCTCTAGTAGTTTTTTTTTTTTTTAATTTATTGAATTACAATTTTAACCCCATTTTTTATTTTTTAAGAATAAAGATTATCTAATTAGATTAGGAGTATTTTCAACATTTTTTGAAGTTATAACTAGATTTGTAAATCCTCTTAACATATAGAGATAAAGACCGAGGTGGATGAAGAGGTAGAAAAATAATAAAATAGATGAAGAAGATAAAAAGGAGAAGAAAATAAAGTTGAGAAGTGGAGAAAGCGGAGATATGTGTGTGGATGAAAAATGAAAAGACATTAAAGTAGAAAAGTGGAGAAAGTGGGGATACTTGTGTAGAGAAAAAAAAAGCGGAGAAGACAGTAAAGTCGGAAAATGGAGAAAGTGGAGATACATGTGTGGAGGAGAAAAACAAGAGGGAAAAAAGAAAAAAGAATAGGAAAAGATAAATAATTAAAAAAACTATGGTCCCACCCAAATTTGTAGAAATGGAAAAAAAATCAAAAAATAAGGATTCAGAGTGAGGAAGGGGGGCGAAGTATGAACAAAGAAAATTTATGAAAACCAATTTCTTAATATATTGCAATATAATAATCTATTATAAGAGATTTGACTTTATTTTAGATCTCAAAAATCATTTATAATTTATTATGTACTAAATATTGCATCATATAAAATCAAAGAATTTGTCAAAAGATCATCTTCCATTTTGATTTATAAAGCCAAAACCAATTTTATATCACCATATAGTATTAGATTTTGAATAATTTGAATCTTTTCTTTTAAAAAAGTAAAATATTATAATTGATTTTCCAATTATATTTATCATATCATTATTGTTGCCAAGTAAAGAAGAACACAAAAATAATATAACTAGTATGCATAATGAACAAGTACAAATGTTAATGTTTTTTGTTATTGTTTGAGCCATTCTTGCAGTTAATTAAGTTATATTAAGAATGGATTAAACTATTCAATAGATAATTTTCTTTCCTTAAAACCGTAGGGGCTCATTTATAATGTAATAAATACTAAAATAGGAATTTAAAAAAGATTAAGGAAAAAGCCAAGTGGAACCATCGTACCCATAAATTGTGTTTATATTCGAAAAAGTAAACCAACTTACTTTGTAAAGTAAAGTGGATGTGGATGTGGCCCGCAAACACCAACAAATAATGTTTTTACTTTTTAGTGGTTTAACTTAAGAACAAACTTATTTAACTTTTTTTCCTCAAAAAAAAACTTATTTAACTTTTGTTGAATAACATAATTAGATTTTTGCTAGAAATAGGAAGTGTGCTAAAATAGTATATTTTTACATAAAAAAGGTAAAATAAAAAAAAATAAAAAAATGTACATAAAATTCTTAAATGAAAAAGTTAATTTATAAATGAGTTTTTTTTTTATAATTATTATTACATGTAAAAAGAGTGAAAAGAAAAATGCATCCATAAATGGCAGTTGCTTGCAGCCTCTAGGGTTAAAAGAAAAACTTTCCAAATAGCATTTGCCGAATCAGCCTTCAGATATAACCAAGGAGCTCACCTAGCAATGGCTACACCAAGATGGTGGTCAGCGAGTCTCCCTGATGACATCATCGAAAACATCTTTGCTTGGCTGCCACCGAAACCCTTAATCCGATTCAGATGCGTTCGCCAATCTTGGAATTCCAAAATTTCTGGTCCCGAATTCATTAACAAACACCTCAGTATGAACAAAGCCAAGTCATTATCATTAGACGATGATAACAACAACAATGGTTATCTCCTATGTAGGTCACCAAGGTGTGGTGAGAGAGTTGCGTGCGTTCGTTTGCAATACGAACAGCGACGGTTCTTTGACAGAGATATCTAGGTTGAGAATTAATCCAATTTATCATGACAGTTCTTTTGGCTTCTGCAATGGCATTTGCTACGGGACTATTACTGTTAGTCATCCAGCTCCTTGGAACTTTTGCGGCACCAGTTATCAGTGGCATTTTTCGAAAACACGTTCTCCTGCTTATCATACGGTTAGAAATGCTGGAATATACTTGTGGAACCCAAGCGTTAGAAAGCATAAGACTTCCAGCTGTTCTCGATGATGATTGATGACCGTTTTAATTATCGCTCTTATGGACTTGCGTTTCCTACTTCTCAAAACAATGACTTGAAGCTTTTGGTATTTGGGTGTTCCGTTAACAGAGAACAACTTCGGGCCCAGGTTTACACGCTGAGTACCAATTCGTGGAGCTGGGTTGAACAGCCGGTGGAGCCACTTGATGGGTCCGTAGGATCTAGACCTTGGATTGATTCATCATCTTGTTTATTTTTTAATGGAGCTTTGCACTTTATAGCTACCACTTCTCAGGGCTACGGGTTCATTTTGTGCTTCGATGTTGATCATGAGCAATTCCAGGCGATAAAACTACCGCATAATTTCTCATTATCTCCAGAACTTGCGGTGTTCAAGGGATCGCTGGCTTTGATTGCTTTCGACCAAGATGGAGTGTGCCACGTTTGGGTGATGGGGCAGAATGGTCTTGCTGATTCTTGGACTCCAACAATTTCTGTACCGTTGCCAGGTGTTAAGAACTTCTTAGGCTGCACGAGAAGTGGTGAACTTGTGATTATGAAGTCAGATAATCAAGTCTTTTCATTTGACCCTGTGAGTCAAAATGAGAATGGTTATGGAATTCTAAATTTTACAGAGGTGGTTTACACTACTAATCTCTTGGAGAGCTTACTTTTGCTCAATGAGTAAACCATAAAGTGGTCATCTTTGAAATTCACATTGACAGGTCTGTTGTTATATCAAGTAAAATCTGTTGGAAGTTTTTGTACCTATGTTATTGTTGTGTTTTCTTTCTTTTTATGTAGATGGACAAAATCAGTTATGACTGTTACTTATCAACAAATGTTTACTTCTCTTTCTAGTCCTAGCAATGTCATAGTGAAAAGCAAGTCTAGCCATCGTAATGTTATTTCATTGATCATAGCATAATGATTACTGGGTTTGGAATCAAGTTAATAATTTGATCCCCAGGATACAAAAGAAACTTTACAAGACCCGTGCTTGTTAATGCAGAGTTTCATTTGGTTTGCTCTTCTGTATGAATGTTGTCTGTGATTTGGGTCCTCTCATATGTAGTTTCTCTGCCCAAATAGGAAAAATGGTGCTAGGTGATTTATGTTAGCTGCCTCATATATGATTTGTTTGTTGGTTCTTATGGCTGAATGTTATATGTGTTTTGGGTTCTCTAATGTATCATGCGGTGTAGGAAACGTGTGCAAATGGGATTGATGAGTTGTGGAGTACAAAGATAGCTCTTCTTTGTTTTTGTGATATAATATAAGCATAAATCAAATATGCAAATGTACATAGGACATAATAGTGAATGGAGCTTTGGTTTTGCTGAAATATGATCTTACTTCTTAGGCATGCTAACTTTGAATGGTGACTCCCTTGGAGACGCATGGACATACTCGAGTGTACACTTTCCTTTTACCAATTCGGCTGTAAAGTTTCCAGCTCTAAGGCATGGTTTTTTTATAATTTAAGAGCCCAATAGTCTTTTATTAATAGTGAAGCGATTTAGGTATTAAATGACTTAATAGTCCTACACCTAAATGAAAGGGACATAGAGAAGATTTCAAGTTTTCAACACTAAAAACTAGGGTCATATATATGAGAGAACTGAGTTTTGAAAATTATTGTTGATTATACAATAGTGTTTCAAATCTATAGCGTTTACTTCATGATAATTACTCTTTATCATCAAAGCAAATAAGCAAATAAGAGACTGTAATTGAGATAATTAGAATCCACATGACATAAATGAAATGTTGAAATGATAAAAACATATGTCTAAGCAAAAATGGAAATATCAGGCAATAGATATTCATAAACAAAGAAATCCTCCACCTTCGGGAAAAGTAGGGGTCTGTATTGTGGCATGTAAGGCATCTAGCCAAATCAAATGTTTTACTCTTTCAGATACATCCCAGAATTAGCTAAACTTTTTATGAGCTTTCCACAGTATAAAGTCTAGCTAGTCTTACTCATGAAGAAAATTGAGGACGACAAAAGCCCTATCCAGTCAAGGATGATTGCTTAAAGCGGCCAATTAGGTATCCAAGTAATTAATAAGAAAGAAGAATAAAGTGTTACATAATTAAGTAGCTTTTACAAAGGCAACTACAATTTGAATTTAAGCCACTATCTCTAACAAAAGTTTCAAGGAACATAATTTCCAAGTAGAATTATTCCTAAAAAGATTACAATAAATTTACTACCATATAAATGAGTCGATTTTGACTTAAGTACTTCCACAAATCTTTGGTGTGATTGGAAACAATTCCAAGGATGATGTTGAATGAAGCTAGACCATCCTTTCTCAATGCTTCCATAACCTATAAAAAAGGAGAGCCCATTTAGAACTGCAACTTCAAGTAAAAACTTCGACATACCAAGCAGCAAATGATTTTTGGAATGTTATTGTACAACATGCACATAATTTGGTATAAACTTGTAATTTTAATATCAAATTATAAAACCATCTTTCTGAAACAAATATAGAATTCTTTAAATTTTGTGCTAATTAGCAATAAAAAAAAAATGTTTCAAAGCTTTGATCCAAGGAATAAGATTGTTATAAAATAAATTTAAAAAAAAAAAAAAAACTGTTATCTTTCAAAAGTATCAAAAGCTAAAATTATTTATGTAATAATTTACTGTTTTTCAAAAAAAAAAAAAAGAGTAAGTAGTAAAATTTTTGATGCAAAAATGGTTAGTTTTTTTTTTTTTCCTACTTGGAGATTATACGTGAAATTTATGGTGCTTGTTATGAACAATGGGGATTTGTAATCCAATGGTAGGATTTTCAAAATATAAATCCAACTAAAATTGAATTTTTAAAGTGAACATAATGAAACAAGCCTTTCTTATTAAGTTTTTTTTATATGCTTTTTTGACAAAAAATAAAAAGGGAATAGAGAGTATTAGTAAATGCTGGGACCTGAGAGGAACCACCAAGAACCCTTTTTTTTTTTTTTTTTTTTTTTTTGAGAAACAGGAACCACCACTAACCTAAAAAAGGAGAAACACCCAGAATGCCATAAGAAAGGAAAGCATGTACCTTTCTAATAATATCACTTACCTGTGGTAAATCCTTTCCCCCATGGCCATGATCTTCCTATTATTTTTTTTTTGAGCTAAGAAGATAGAATGATCTTCCTATTATTTGATTGTGTTTTAATGTGTTTCTTTTTATGTTGTGATGTGATCTTTAACCTATTGTGTGTGTTATTTCATTGGGTAATGCTACAAATACAAATTATTTTATAATATTTTTACAAACTGCTGATTTGGCTTTAATAATTTTCAAATAATCATTGATAAATATAAATGTAATGTTAGTGGTGGACCCATACTAAAACTAATAAGAATTTGTCACATCAATAGATTGTAAAAATGTTGTAAAATAGTTTGTTTCTGTAGCATTACTTTATTTTATTTAGTGCATGACATATATTTAGGTTAAGAATTAGAGCTCTTTTAATAACTTCTTTATTTAAATATGGCCTAACAACACATAATGGAGACTGACCCACAAACAGAGCAATATTGGGTGTCTAACACTTTTTCAAGCCGTACCCAAATTTCGAACCCATAATCTAGTATGTAGACCTATGAATGTAAGTAAGTGGCCTAAAAGGCCTAATTTAGTTCCTGAACCTAAACCAAGTGACAACTCCTAAACCTCCACCTTCAGTCCATTCAGCTGAGGCATAATTTCCATAGGGGGCATGAACCACACAATGAGTCAAGCGCGAGATGGTGCACTCACAGCATGTAGGTATATAACATGCTTTTAATTGTTAGATCTAAATTTCTCACATGTTTTAATTGCTAGATTTGAATTGTTCACATGATGAATTATTAGATCTGTTTCCTCACATGTCTTAGAATTAATATATGTAAGATGTGATCTTAGTTCTAGGGTTATTCTTTTGATTAGTTCATAAATCTACTTTTTTTTATGTCAAAAATGATTTTTATATATGCTATATACTTAAATCTATTATTTTTCATACCAAAAATGTTTCCCTATCTAACATATACTTAGATTTACTGCCTTATATATTAAAAAACATTTTTCTTTAATGAAAATCATTTTTTTATACTTACATAAAAACAGGTCTGCTATTCTCTTGTATAAAATACATCTTTTACCTAAATAAAATCTAGATCTGCTATTTTATTTATTTTGTTTATAAAACAAAATTTCTTTAATTAATACAAAAAAGAGATCTAGTATTTTCTACCTTAAGAATACTTTCCCTTTTTTTTTTTTAATAAAATCCTAGATCTCATATTTTATCTATATAAAAATATTTTACTATTTATATCTTTAATACTTCAAAATAATTTCTTTAAAAATAGATATATGAATGTTAGCTTGAGAATAATCCTAGATCTAGGAAAACTAATAGTTGAATGTTTGCAATTTTATATTAACATGTTCTATGTTTGTATGATTTTTATCATGTCATGTTTATGGAAATGTGAATGGTCATCCTAAGTTAGAAGATCGGATTTTCCAGGCAAAGTGGATGCCTAAGACCTTCTCACTCTATAACCTAGTTCACGAACCTAGATCTCAAGTTCTTAACAAGTGTTTTATTCAATGTTTTTACTTTATTTAGATTGTAGCAAGGACAAAAATGTCTTATACTTCCATAGATTGTAACTAGGATTCAAAATGATGTAATTGCTATAAAATTTAATTTCATTCAATTCAATGCAATGCAGAATTATTCATTTGTTTTTTAATTTTTCTTTTTTTGTATAAATTTAAAAAGTGGCAACTCCAAAAAAAAATTCCCCAAAAGAGATTCCATGAGTCTCTTTTTGAAAGTCCAATTCCTGGCCACTCACAATGTGGCACCTAGTGCAGCATTGTAATTTCACGTTCCAATTATGCACACATCTCCATTTAGGGTGGTCAGAGCCGTAATCATCGTAGACATCGCGAGGTGCGAGCAGGGAGGTATCGACACTATTGAGTTGTCAATGATTTATATTATTACATTCTCTAAAAACCATACATCTTCTACTTGGCGCTTGGATGAACTTGTAAGAATTCTTGAGTGTAGGAAAAATGGCCCGTTGGGTTTACTAGTTTTTTACAAAGTGAGTCAATCAGAAGTATCTAAGCAACAGAGAGAGTTTGGGGTGGTATTAGCTAAACATGAAGAAAATTTTAAAGATAATGTGGGCAAGGTGCAGAGATAGAGGATAGCTCTAATTGGAGTCGGTATTTTTTTCTGAATGGCATTAAGAGAATGGGTTTGTATATCTCATCATTAATCTCATGCTTTTCTTTTTCTTCATTTTTAGATAAAATATGAGAGGTTTATATAGATTTAACAAAATACAAACCAAGGATATTTACAACAAAATAGGTGCAGTGCCATTGGATTATCTACAGCAGAAGATGGGCAAAGTCTATCTACACCCTAACCCATCCAATCAAACATAATTGCATGCTTAACAAAAGATAGGCTCTGAGCATATTCTCTTATTCTTTCTGCTTGGTCTTTTCCTCTCTTAGATAAAAGATCTGCAGCCCCATTAGCTTCATGGTAGATGTGTTGCAGCTTAACATCCCAGTGTCTCCCTAGAAGGTCCCGCATAAAAAACAATCATAGACATTCCAACAACAGGATTGGATTGAGAAGTTGGTAGATGAATAATAAGAGTATATTCTGTTTCCAAACAAATCTGAAACCCAACTCCCAAGCCATGTGAAGACCATATCTAACAATCCAAAGTTTTGCAACATTATTAGAAGTGATACCCAAGTTTATAATAGGAAAACTTCTCCAGCCCCCACTTTGCCTAGGTTGTCTTGAGTGCTTCCATTCGTATTTAAAGTGACAAAGGGAAGATGAGAAGGGTTCCATTTGATATATTTTACAATGGGGGGTTTTAGAATGTTTTTAGTTGTGAGAAAATGGAACTCTCTAGCTTAATTACTTGTGTGATAGATGCATTCACTTAAAGAGGTAATGGCTTGAGAGAATACAAGAGGCTGTTTGGATTCATTTTTTTCATCACTCAATTTCCGTCACTCAATTTCCATCACTCATCACTCATCACTTATCACTTATCACTCATCACTCTAAAATACCAAGGCTGTTTGGCACCATCACTCACTTGCCATCACTCAATATTTTTCACACTATTTGTGGGCCCTATACCTGTCATTGGTGCAGCTTCTTTTTTTTTCTTTTTTCTTTTTTCTTTTTTTTCCCCAGTACCCAGAAACCCAAACCCAGTGAAAGAAGAAAGGAAAAAAAAATAAAAGAAACCCAAGAGAAGACCAAACCTAGTGAAAAAAAAAAAAAAAAAGGTTCAAAGGTGGTCAAAAGGTGCGGCTGAGTTATGACTAGTGGGTCCCCCATGTGTGTTTAATTACAAAAATATCATTGAGTTATGAGTTATGAAAACTGAAAACACTTAAAATGTGTTTTCAATTTCCATAACTCATAACTCAAAAATCAGAAAATTGAGTGATGAAAACAGAGTTATGGAAATAGATATATGGTGCAGCCAAATGGACTTCTAGCTATGGGTCCTACCATTTTTGAGTTACGAGTTATGGAAATAGAAAATTGAGTTATGGAAACAAGCCATCCAAACAGCCACTAAATCTATTTGTGTCTAACCACAACGGCCACATTCCAAAAGCACAATATTCTAGGGAACCTATTTGGGTTAAACACGGATGCGTAAGTTTCTACTACGTTTCTTTCCTCACCTAAAAACTGCTTCCAAACAACTACTTGCTAAAAGCCTTAATCTGATTTCTTGGCCAAAAAAATAAGTATTAATATTAATGATGCTTCTCAAACGCATGGATTATATGTCATTATTTTTATTTTTATTGTTTCAAGTGTATGTTGTAACGTACAAAACTAGATATCTTCAATTTAGTTTATTTTCATATCTATATTTCCAACTAATTCACCTCATTTAACATCTCTTATACTTTATCCAAAAAATTATTGAAAAGATATCAGATACCAAATTAAATCGCACACGATTATTTATTTCTAATAACCCTATTGGAGTAGGTTCTCTTGCCAATGCCATAGAATCATTTTTAGATATTGAGTCAAATGATATTCGAATGGTAGGGATTCATGGCCGTGGGGGAATAGGCATGATTACAGTTAGATCAAAAAAAAAAAAAGGAAAGTCTTCCATTCAAGTAGAACACCATAAAAGTCTTCCATGTAAAAGGATGATCTTACCTAAAAGGCCACCCATACAAGAAGACCATCTTCCACCACTGATTGTCCAACAATGAATGAAAAGCATAATTGATAAGGTTATTTAATAACATAACGAATGACTGTTACCAACAGCAACATGCCTATTAAATCAAAAGACATTTTAGTAAGATCAATAAATGATAAGTATCGTCCAGAGCTAGCATTCAATGACAAAATTTATGGAAGAATAACGGCCAAGCAACGGATGAATAATCATTGCCAAATTAAATGGCCAACCGTTACACCAATCATATAAATGTACAACATTAATTGACAGATAGCCAATAGTTAGAAGATACAACTATAAAAGGCAACACATCTTCACAAATAGAGGGAAAATTACTAGATACTCCCGGAGTACTATAAATGCGTACTCCCTCCTCTCACATGAATGATAGATCCACCATAATTTAATTAATGAGACTCACCATTCATGTGAGATGAGGGAGTATGCATTTATAGTACTCCGATAGTACACAATAATTTCCTCAAATAGAGATATGTGCTTCATGAGACACATAGACTGCTTTTAACTCTCTAAGTTATTATATTAACTCTTTGGAGTCAAAGTTTAAGAATCAGAAACCTCTAAGAAGGTGCCATATCGGTCCCCCTTCTAATCAACCCTCTCTCTTTTGCAGGCTCGTCGAACATTCCATCTTCCTTTCTTCAAAAAGATCTTCCATTGACATCTCTAGATGAACTACCCAACCGAAGGTGAATTTTCACTCTTAACAGTTTGGTGCCTCTACGGGGAGAGACAAATAAGCCATCTTACTCTTTCTACAATAGAAGGGTATCTTGTTCCAAGCCAAATGTCATGGAACACGAAGCTTACTGATAATAGAGTTGCCAAAATTATCATACATGAGCACAGCATAGAATCCATAAGATATAGATCAAAATTATAGAAAATAAGTTGAACGCTTGATAGCTATATATGACTATATCATGTCAATTACATCATTCCATATCTTTTTCAATGCATATGGAAGATGAAGATACCTGAAATTTGTTGGATTTTCTGATGAAATAAGGCTCTTACATAATTTATTTAAAGCTTTTACCCATACCTATAACTCCTTCCAAGTCGTAGCAGCAGATTTCAGCTTCAGTTTTAATGAGATTGTAGAAGACAGAGAAAGTGCTACATTAATGAAACCATGGAGGATTTAGATCCAAATCATGTGGTGATGGCGGTGACCACAGTGTAGAATCCTTAAACAAGAGACAAAATTACTAGAAGTAAGCAAAATACTCAATACCATTGGAAAAAGTAGCCAAAATAAAGCGTACAAATTTAGGAACATTTCACATGGCATCTGAGCAAACTCACATGAAAAATGGTGAAGTTCTGCAGGCATCACGAACTCATGGTCACAACTGAGATAATATAAATTGCATAAAAGATATGTTTTCTGGCAAGTCTAGGAGCTGAAATTGGAACTCCAGGCACCATTCTATTCATTGCTTCACATTACATTACTGGATATATGGTGGTCCGAAGGTGAAGTAAACAGAACATGGCTAGCAGGACAAACAGCAATACAGCTCTTGGATGTAATTTAGCTTGCTGGAAGTTTTGATTGTAGGAGGTTCATTTGGGTTGTATATTATTGTTGGAGGCCTCAATATTTTTCACATTTTGTGTCTGAAAACTACAATAAGAGTTGAAGAAGATTTAAAAATCATTTATGATTACATGTCCAAATTTTACACCAACAAACACAAATCAATTAAACAAACCTAACAATCACAGAGCATCTCCTGCTTTAAAAAGCATATTAGTAATTTCTGGCAATGACATGAGATTGACTTAAGATTGGCCTTGATCTATCATTGAACAAGCACAAGACAAAAATTTAGTCAGTTTCTCCCCACTCTGCCTTTGGCACCATTGTCTCACCATAGGAAAATTTAAAATTCTTGAAGTAGAGAGTAGTAATGTGCTGAACCTTTTGAGCTCTCCCTAGGAAGAGAAGAAAGAACCAAAAGCAGCAACCTATCCTTTGAAGAGGACTTCACATCTTCACATTGACCACCAATTCCCAAATCTCGGAGAGTCTAAGCACGTCCCCCACCACACACGAGCAATGTGTTTCAGCTCCTTTTAGAAGGTAAAGAAGCAACACTAGCTATCAACTACCAGAGTGTCTACCTGAAATTGAATAGCATGCTATATTGGCTAGTTCAAACTTCAAATATATATGTTCAAAATTTTGCGTGATCAAGAATGCATTGAATGTATATTGACCAAGAATGCAGTGAATGTATATTGACTTCATACACGATGAAAAATGACCAGCAGCTACTAGTGGTATGAAAATTTTAGTTGTTTGTTAGCAGGCCTATCTTTTTTCAAGATGTTTTTTTATGGGAAAATGAATCTTATCCACATGCAGCAATGCATTTTTATTTCTCTCTTTTTATTGGTTATATAATCATACTTTTAAGCTTCTCATAAAAAATTTAGATGGAATAGAATGATTTTTGGTAAAGGATTTTAAACTATTGATGAAGCTATTTTTAGAGGAGCCACATGCTTGATGAATAGATTGATAATCTCTAAAAGAGATTTCTTGTAAGAGGCTTAAAATTTATGGTTCTCAAATCAAACGTTGCATTGAAAAAAAAAAAAAATAAATATAAAATAAAATAAAATAAATAACCTGGTTCTTTGAAAAGGTATTTTGGCATTTACAAACAAAATTTTGATGTTGGCCTAATGATGCATGAAAATTAACTAAATTGAGCAGATAAGCAGAAGAAAGTTAATATTAGTGTAGAATAAGTACCTGGGAAGAAGCATTCCACAATTTATGACTCATCTGATTATTTTCTTATCAATACATATGTAGGGGATGTGAGCAATTTTGAGCCAGTCTTTCCCTTTCTCCTTTTCACATCCTTCTTCCAACAATGGGCAACTAGAGATTTGTAGCTCAAAAAGAGAGGTGGGCAAGCCTTCTTTTGGTAAGCATTGGAGCTTATTGCAGTGCCAAAGCTTCAAGCTTTTAAGAGAGTTAAGGTGGTGAAACCCCTTCGCGTTAAGTGATTTCAAATTTGGAAAAGATGAGATGGAGAAAGTGGTAAGAGTGGGAGGGAGTAATGCCTCTTCAGGAAAGGATTCCACTTCTTCGCATTTACTCTCAACTTTGAATACTTTGAGAGAGTGAAGACCTTGTAATCCCCACTCCATGCGACGGGAAATGATTTTTTCGCACATAAAGATACAAAGTGTTACTAAATTGGAGGGCAAACCACCTTGAGGAAATGATTCCAGTTCTGGACAACCATACAATTGCAAAGCCACAAGAGATGGAAGAAGCATGCGCATTTCTTCAGGCAATGACTTTAAAATTTTGCAATTAAAGATAATAATCTCTGTCAATCTTGGAAAGGATACAAAATTTGGGCATTCCATGATTCCCAAACTGAGAGAAGTAAGATCTAGATAAGATCCCCCTGATGCTGAAAGTGATTCCAGATTTTCACAGTCATACATTTCAATAAATTTGAGCTTGGGGAATAACTCTAGTGAAAATGACCAGAGTGAATCACAACCACCACATATTTTCATAGTTTCAAGTGATGCATAGTAATGACCACTTGGCAACTGTATTTTCCCATTGCAATTCAATTCATGGAGGGCAGGAGCTCTAGGAAGTGAAAAAACAAGCTTCTCACAATCTCTGATTTCAAGTTTAGTCAAGGAGGGAAGGTGATTGGGCAGACCCCCACTTAGCTTGGGACAAGAATATATGCAAAGCTCTCAAATACAAGAGAAAATTTCACCTTCAAATATAACCCATTCCTGCCACTCTGGCATATACTCAAAGCTTAAATACTCAAGAGATCTGAACGGCTTAATTGTAGAAAAACCATTCCCATAGAACTCATCACCCACACAAAAAACTCCATCAAAATGTTTAATTTTGAGTTTCTTGAGGGCAGGTAGCTGTCCAAGTGGAGGCAAGGAGAAGCAATACTTACAATCATAAAGCTTCAGGGACACCATATTAGAGAATGAACAATCTCCAACCCAATTTGGAAATCTTGTACCCTCATAATTTTTTATAGTGAGAGAAATAAAGTTTGTATGGGAACACAACTGCTCAAGCACATTTCTTTCATTTACTGAATCCTTAGTCTCATGGTCAAGTCTCCACTCCAACTCCAACTTAGATAGATCCTGTTTATCCTCTAATATAGCCTTCGTATCATCTTCAATGCTATGAACATTTTCCAAGTTTAATACAGACAACTTTCCAGAAAGATGTCGAAGCTCCCCCAACTCTCTAATGTAAGACCCCCCATGTTTGCCCACAACAAAAATAGGTAATCTTCTAAGATTTTTCATTTTACCCATTTGTGGTGGCATCTCTTTCATCTCAGTATCACTATTATCTAGGTGGCGTATGTTAATTAGTTTACTCATGTTGCCAGGCAACTCAATGATGTATGATGACAATATCAAGGTTTGCAAATTATACAAGCTACAAAAAGAATCAGGCAAGTGCTCGATTTTAGTGTCTTGAATATTCAAATAGCGTAGATGTTTCAAATTACCAACAGAAACAGGCAATTCTAATATTTTTGTACAACTAGACAATGATAACACCCGCAAGGACTTAAATGCCTGCAAGAAATCATCTATCATCTTCCCTACGTTGTTATATTCATCAAACTTAAATGATATTCAATCTTCTCCGAAGAAGGTTTGCAAACCCTTAGCTTCATAAGGGATCTCAAATTTCTTAGACGTGTCAAATCCAGCTTCATAATATGACATATGACATGTCTTTCTTGTAATTTCATTGGATTCAACATTATCAGACCTAAAAAAAAAAATTGCCAGATATAGATCTTGCCAAGTCATTGATAAGATCATGCATTAAGAAATGTGACTTATTTGACCGTTGAAAAAATGACCTTGATACTAGATCATTAAAGTATTCTTCACCCATTTCTTCAAATTCCATATTTCTATCTTCTTTGGGTTGTTGCAATAAACCTTCAGCCATCCATAACAAGATCAACTCATACTTATCAAATTCATAATCCATTGGAAAAATTGAGCAATATGCAAAGCATCGTTTCAAATGTGATGGGAGGCAGGGGCGGCGCTACGTACAGGCCAGGGTGTTCCCAGGAACACCCTGACCTGAAAAATATTAAAAAAAAAAAAAATTATATTTAATCCATACTAGGAACACCCTCAATCAAAAAATTAGGAACACCCTCAAATTAAAAAAAAATAATAATAAATTTATCTGTTCTACTTTCAAGCCAAAAAAAAAAAAAAAAAAAACCCAAAAAAAATTTTGAACAAAAATCTGAAAAAAAAATAATAATAATAATTTGTATGAGAGCCAAGCCCACTGCCCACAGCAAGCCCAACATAATCCGGAGGTAGCAAACCCATCACCCATGGATTCTCACCCCAAAAAAAAAAATAGTACAGAGCAGATCAGAAATCAATCCACGGTCACTTCGTTGGAAGAGTAAACCAAACCCCAATACAATCTATAGAGCAAAATCAAACCAAACCCCCATTACCCAATACTGCAATACAGAGGTGTTTATCAAAAAAAAAAAAAAACCCAATACAGAGAGCAAAGTCAGCAAACCAAACCCAATACAGAGCAAAATCAGCAAACCAAACCCAATACAGAGCAAAATCAAAGTTCAAACCAAACCCCACGGTGAGACGCCAAGACGGTCACGTCGCTCGCAGGCGCAGCTCGCTCCGTCGCAGATCGCTCGCCCCTCGTCGTCGCCCGTCGGTTGCCCCCAGTCGCAGATCGTAGATCGCTCATCGCAGCTCGCAGATCGGCTCAGCTGCTCCGGTGCTCGGCCTCAAGGTATTTGTTTCTCTCTCTTTTTCGCTCTGGCTCTCTCTCAGTCTCTCACTCTCTCTCTCTCTCTCACTGAGATGAAAATTGAAAAGTATGAAATGAAAATGCGACTGATGTCTCTCTCTCTCTTTATTTAGTCTAACTCAGTATCTCTCTCTTTCTCTCATTGGCTGCCGAATGGAATCTTTACTCTTTTTTTTTTTTTTTTTTTAGAACCAATCTTTACTCTTTACAGCTTTACTTTTTAAATTTATTTTGTTTTTTGCTTGTTTTTTTGGCTTTGTCTTATCCGGTACTGTTGAGTGTTGATCAGTGTCTTGGGTGGGTGATATTGATTGTTTTTTAGTGTAAATATATACTGTGATTGTGAAATTTTCTGCTTGGCAGGTTGTGATTGAGGACAGTTTGTGCTTGTCTGTTGAGTGGGGTAGGGGTAGATGGGCTGATGGACACACGTGGTCGAGTAGTAAATAATAATTAAAGTAGTGTAATGTGCTGCACATTACACTGCTTTAATTATAATGCTGCACATAGGATGTAAAATGTTTGGCTCTTTTAGTGTAATGTGCACAAGAAACTAAATAATATAACAAATTAAAGCAATATAATTAATGACAAACAAATTAAAGTAATATAGTTTATTGTTATGTTAAACAACAATAATTAAAACAATATAATCAACCAATACATTATAAACGACAAATAAATTAAATTATGTTAGGCTAAATAATAAATAATAATTTTATAATTAATGAAACAATAATATAATAAATTATAGTTTATAAAAGACAAACAAATTAATGAAATAACTAAACAACAATAATTAATAATTTTCTTAATATTTCAAATAAACTTATAGTCTATTGTTTATTCTTTTGCTAGAATCATAGACAAATATTTGATAAGAAAACCATGTACCCAAGATTCAGCTCCTGCGCAAGATTCATCTTCATCTTCTAAGCGAATTCGTATTGACTTTAACTTAGAGAATCTTCCTTCAGATCCTGGGCTACGAGAAAAAATATCATCTTATCATCCTAATCATCATGATGAAATAAGAAGATATTATTTAACAAAAGGCCCTTGTCAACCTGTTTTACACAGTGATGATTACCCTATATCATATTTTTCTGGAAAGCCCCGTCGATTTATATCCGAATGGTATACAAATAGATACTGGTTGGAATATAGTATAGACAAGGATGCAGTATTTTGTTTTTATTGCTACCTATTTGGGCAAGATGTTGGAAAGCAAGGAGGAGGTGACACTTTTGTAACGAAGGGATTCAAACTTTGGAATCAGAAAGATAAGTTACATTCCCATGTTGGAGGAGTTAATAGTGCTCATAACCAAGCTGTCCAGAAGAGTGTAGATCTATTGAATGAAAAGCAACACATTCAAAGTGTTTTTGTTAAACAATCAAGTCAAGATAAAATTGAATATCGGGTTCAATTAAATGCAATAGTTGATTGCATAAGATTCCTTTTATGCCGGGGATTAGCTTTTCGAGGTCACGATGAATCTCAAGATTCAAGTGATAAAGGAAATTTCCTTGAGCTTGTACAATTTTTGAGGGATCACAATGAATCTATCAATGAAGTGTTGCAAAAAGCTCCGAAAAATTGCAAGCTTACCCACCATGATATTCAAAAAGACATTGTGAATGCAATTGCACGTGAAACATCCAAAACCATCATCAAGGATCTTGACAATGGGTTCTTTTCAATATTAGTTGATGAGTCACGTGATATCTCAGTGAAAGAACAAATGGCCCTCGTTCTTCGTTATGTGAACAAAGAAGGAATTATTATAGAGCGATTCCTTGGTATTGTACATGTAGCAAGTACTACCGCTTTGTCACTCAAACATGCTATTGAATGT
The DNA here is from genome assembly GCA_019022515.1 of Quercus aquifolioides. NCBI lineage: Eukaryota > Viridiplantae > Streptophyta > Magnoliopsida > Fagales > Fagaceae > Quercus > Quercus aquifolioides. Next base: position 132,643 of record JAFHAW010000139.1, read on the forward strand.
TTACTTTGTGAACATAATTTGAGTTTATCGAACCTACGTGGGCAAGGTTATGACGGGGCTAGTAATATGCAAGGTGATATCAATGGTCTCAAAACTTTGATTTTGAAAGAGAACAAGTCAGCATTTTATGTCCATTGTTTTGCTCATCAACTTCAATTGACACTTGTTGCTGTTGCTAAAAATCACATTAACATTGCTGAATTTTTTTATGTGGTTAGTAATTTAGTAACTGTTGTTGGAGGCTCTTGTAAGAGACGAGATGCTCTTCGAGATATACAATTTGCCAAAATTAAAGAAGATTTAGAGAATGGTGTACGTAGAAGTGGGCAAGGTTTGAATCAAGAGACAAATCTTAAACGTCCTGGTGATACACGTTGGGGATCATATTATGGGACTATTCTCAACTTGATTTTGATGTTCTCTGCTGTTGTTGATGTATTAGAGATTATTGAAGAAGATGGTCTCTCCGACCAAAAAGTTGAAGCTCGATCTATTATGAGGTCAATTCTCTCTTTTGAATTTGTCTTTGCTTTACACTTGATGAAAAATATTTTAGGGATCACAAATGAGTTATCAATAGCATTACAAAAAAAAAATCAAGATATAGTAAATGTTATGGATCTTGTTAAAGTGTCTAAGCAACGGTTGCAAGTGATGAGAGATGATGGATGGGCATCTTTATTGGCTGAAGTATCTTTATTTTGTACCTCACATGATATTCCTATCTTGGACATGGAAGCGATATTTGCAGTTAGTGGGAGGCCGCGACGCAACACCCAAAAAAATTCAAATTTACATCATTATCGTGTTGAGCTATTTTACACAGTCATAGATATGCAACTTCAAGAGCTTAACAACCGCTTTTCTGAGGCGAATACCGATTTGCTACTTTGTATGGCTTGCTTGAATCCAAGTAATTCATTTGCGGCTTTCGATAAGGAAAAGTTGATACATCTAGCTAAGTTTTATCCTTCTGATTTTCTTGGGACAGATATTTTGGCACTTGACTCTCAACTGCAGAATTACATTTTTGATATGCGCAGCAATGACTTCTTTTTAGATCTTCAAGGAGTTAGTGAACTTGCTAAAAAGTTAGTGAGCACAAGGAAACACGAGACTTATCCATTAGTCTACTTACTTGTGAAGCTAGCTTTGACCCTTCCAGTTGCTACTGCAACAGTAGAAAGAAGTTTTTCAGCAATGAAATATGTAAAGAATGAACTGCGCAATCGAATGGGAGATCAATGGATGAATGATTGCTTAGTTGTGTATATTGAAAAAGATATAGCTTGTAGCATTGATAATGAGACTATTATGCAACGATTTCAAAATATGAAAACTCGTAGAAGGCAATTGTAAATTTTATGTATTTGTGTATTTTTTGATTGTTGTTGTTGTCAATATATAAAATTTTCTTTTTATTAGATTGTGTAATTTATGCTTGTTGAGGAACACCCTGAAAAAATTTTCTAGAGCCGCCACTGATGGGAGGTAATGATAGCTCAATCTTAAAGCCGGAAGGATATTATTTTTGGCATCTGGTAAATCCCATATATGACTGTTCAAAATCTTATTCCAGTGTGTTGGGTTTTGATTCAAACGCAATGAACCCCCAATTGTTTTTGCAGCTAAAGGCAAGCCTCTACACTTTTCCACAATCTTTTTACCAATTGCCTCTAGGTGTGGAAATTCACAGGGCTTTCTATTTGCAAATGCATGTTGTGCAAATAAAACCCAACACTCATCATTTGATAGTTCCTTTAGACAATGATGAATTGGAATAGTGCGTATTTTTGATGCAACTTTTTCACTGCGTGTCGTAACAATGATCTTAATCTCTTTTGCCCCACATTTAAAAACTTTAAGTAACTCATCCCAATCATTATAATTCTCATTCCAAACATCGTCTAAAACAAGAAAAAATTTCTTCTCCATCAAAGCCTCCCTAATTGTAGTTTGCAAAAAATTCAAGCTTTGAATGTTACACGGGGAGAAAGTGACCTCCTCAAGAATAGTTTTTAATATCTTGAAACTGTCAAAGTTTTCTGAAACGCAAACCCATGCTTTGAGATCAAAACTCTCATTTACTCTACTATCATTGAATACAAACTGAGCGAGTGTTGTTTTTCCTATCCCACCCATACCCACAATGGGCACAACACAAATGCCATCGCTACTTGCATCATCTAATTGCCAAAATTTAAATATCGCTTCTTTGTCAATATCTCTACCAAACACACCACATTTTTCTGGGCAAGAAGTCGTTAATCGTGGTGATCGTAATGTTACTCCACCAACAACCTTTTTTAGACCAAGTTCATTCTGTTTTGCTATAATATTTTTTAAACTCTCCAGAATCTTTTCTAGCTCAGATTGTATCCTTTTGTTGAATGAAATAATCGAAATAGAGAATGAGTTCCATAACTTACTTGTATTATTTTGAGATTCAGCTTCTAGATTGCATCGCAAGGCTTCATAGGCAATCTCATCCAACAGGTCATCGGCAACATAAACAGCATCTTTAAGCTCGTCCAGCCACTCTTCCACAGCTGGGTTTGTGATTTGCTTCTGCTCTGCATCAACGAGCACTGCATCAGCAGAAATCAGCTCTATTTTCAGCTTCTGCACCAATCCATCAATGGGTTTCCTTCCTTTGAGAAAGTCTAACACCTCGCGAGAAGCAAGTCTGTCAAACGCAACCTTAAGGAATGCAGAGAGTACTCCACCCACCAAAGCCTCCGCCATGCTATCTTCTTTGAGAAGGAAATGAGTGATGAGAAACCAAAGGCAAGAGAACCACAAAAGAGAGAGAATACCAACTGTTAGAGAGAGAGAGAGAGGTTCTTTCTCAATATCTAGTACAATAGGAAGTAGGATAGGAAGTAGGAAGTGGATTTGTTAAAGTTGTAAACGAATAGGCAAAGACTTTTACCTTAGGCCAGGTGTAAAAGCATTTCCCCCTTTGATTATGATATTGGAGTATTTAATTTAAATAGTGTAAATCTTTTAGAATAAGAAAGGTCTACGTATTTTCTCAAAAAAGAAAAAGAAAAATAGAAAGGCCTAGGTAGTGTAGAAATTTGAAAATCTATGGAGTTTGACAAGACGTGCCATTACCAAATACATTTACTTATATTTTACACGGTTATTGAGCCATCCAGGGAGCACACTCATTATAATTTCACATTAGACATATATGGTTTCTTGTGCTACGATGGTTCCAAGCAATTGTTAAAAAGTGGAACAAACACAATCTGATCAGGAGGTATTTAATCTCATCAAACGTAGCTGATAGAAAGGAGCAGTAGAAAGATCATAGTCAACAAGTTTTTTTTTTCTTTCTTGAAATGATCATAATCAAAGTTGGAGTGTTTGTTTTTATTTGTTTTAAATTTAATAAAATTTTGGGAATATAGTAAATAGTAGCTTTAAGTGGGGGATATCCAAATTGTTCACAGAATGATCCTAATTCCTGTCTTAACATACTTTCCATTCTTTTCTAACTGATACTTGAATCTTATATCATTACACAAGTTTAAACTACCTAATCTTTCTATTGTATTGATTATATCTCCACATGTAACATTGGTGAAATCAGTATGTCCTTCATTGGACAGCCTTTCTCTTAATTGATATGCAAAATATTTAGGTAATCCTCCAATAATTTTTTCTTTCCAATATAGTTGACTATTATCACTTCTTACTAATACTTTTGACAAGAATACATCTTTATACCATCTAAAATCTGATAATGTTGGACATTTTAGGATAACTAAGCTATCAAAACTTTCTTCTCTATACTTATCTGGTTCTCCTATGAAATGTTTTGTTCTGGCAAAAATTAGTGAATTTACTGCATCTTTGATTCTTTCTCCTCTTTTCATTTTTTACTGGTTGTCTATTTGCTTCTTGCTTAAATGCTTGTTTTAACCATGTTCTATTTGCTTCAGTTAATATATTATCCCATCATCCTTTCAATTGACCTGTAAATCCTATGACTAATGCATGTGCTACTTGGTGATCTGTTTTGCCCTCTGATTTATAAATATTTGAAACCATTGTTATTACCAGTAATGTATTCATTATTTAATAATTAGCTGATAAACTGCTCTAATTTCTAATTCTCTTCCTTCAAATTGTAAATCTATGATGAATAAGCAGCTCTATAGAGCTGCTTATTCCTAGGAATTAGCTAATTCCTAGTTCTCGTGCTTCAAATAGTAAATCTGGTGGTGTGGGTCTCCGATACCAATTTCTTGTCATTGAGATTGGGATTACATAATTCCATGATATGACCTATATGTAAGCTGTGCAATGCATGGGATTTTTAAATTTTATTAATATTATTTTTCTAATTAGTTTTTAGAGTATCATCATCAACAGTGATATTGATATATTTAACAGTAGATCACAAACTTGGAATTGGATTGATAGCATTAGAAAACAAAATCCATTTAGATTCATGGTTCAAAATAACAACTATAATTCCAAAAAACCTACAAATTCTTAGAGCATTAGCATGAGGTGTAAAACCTTCCAAATTCCAAATTGGGGATACATTAGGAACGTGTCTATGGCAGTTGAAAAGACACTTTTACGTGGGAACACACCCAAAACATGCCAACTTTCCCACCTCCTACCAAAACCCCACTCCCCCCGGATGGCAAAGGGAGTGGAGTTTCGGGGGCTATAGTGGGAGGGGGCAGCCCAAAGAAGGAAGATTGTCAAATGGGCTTAAGCCGAGGAGTAACTAGACCCAACCATCAGATCAAACCCAGCACAATCAGGATAGTCCAGTCAATTAAACTAAGGAAGACAGCCCGCCCAAGGATTAGACACTCCTCGGGATACTTGAGACAAACCACTAAGGCCATAGGATTAAAGGCCGAGGAAGGAAAGAGAGACGTGCAAACAATGAGAGGAGGAAGCTTCTAGATAAAGCACTCATCACCTCCATATTTAATGCACTGTACCAACTCAGTCTGCCGCATTAATGTTAGAATGACCCCTAAACAGTGCTCCCACAACTTACATTCTACTTTACCACCACCAGCAAAGCAGCGATGAGATAAGTATCCAAGGAAGGATCAACGACCATCCAAGTTGATGGATAAGATTCAATCCCAGTAGCTATATATAGAAGAGGGAAGAAATAAAAAAAGGGAGAGATTAAAAACTGTGTAACCGAAAAGTGTATAATCCAAAGAACTATTACTCCTTGGCCAGCCTGAGGAAGAACTTGAATAAGAATCTTTATTTTTCTTTCTATTATTCTCTACTTTAACTGCTGTCTAAGCCATTTTCCTTCCTTTAAATCATCAAGTAAAGCTACGGAGGCTTAATGGGTTGGGCTTGATAATCCACCTCTACAAATTAATTGTATTGGGCCTCCATCTTAGCCCATTCCTATCTGGATTGGGCTTGATAATTGGCATCGCCCTCTACAAATATGAATTATACCCTTTAAAAATAATTTCTTCATGATTTAATAGTGAAGGTGTCTATTTATTAGTACAACTAGTTCAACATTTTATTATCTTTATATTTTTTAGAGAGAAATATTAATGTGAAGCAATGATAAATGATGTATAAATTTCATTTTTTAAGCCTTCTCAAAAAAATTTCATTTTTTAGGTATATATTTGGTGTATATAATGTTATATACTTATATTCCTAATATAGTGTTCTAAAAAAATTATATTAAATAAGTTTATGGATCATTGAAAGTGAAGGTAATAAATTAGTTATCATAATCGGTATATATTAAGAGGATTCAGAAAATTAGTTATTGTTTTTTTTCCCGTCAAAAATACCTCTAAATTAATTAACCAACAACTAAAAATTGGGGTTAGAATAGTAAATTGGCAAAAGAAAGTTAGTTATTGTTTTTTTACTGTAAAAAAACCCTTACCTAAAACTTGAAAATGAGGTTAAAATAGTAAATTGACAAAAATAATAAATTTCTACTTTTACGTTGAAAAGTCAACCTATTTCTAATAAACTCCTACTTTTACGTTAATTTAAATTCTTACTTTTACTCTCTAACTCCCTACAAAATAAGATCACTCTTTTATTAGTTTTAAAACTTCTCCAATCTACAAAACTCACCCCACGTATTATTTATTTATTATTATTATTATTATTTTTTTTTTTTGTGATTGGAAAAAGTAGAAATCTCAAATTATAATAAATGTAAATTATTAATCTTTACCCAAAAAATAAAAAAACTTCTAAGCACGCGCTCACGCGCGTGCTCAAAGGCTAGTGATTATTATTTGGGATAATTACAATAAACCCACCTGTGGTTTGAGTAAAAATCACTTTGCCTACCCGTGGTTTGAAAAGTATCACTTAACCCACCTGAGGTATGTTTCCATCAATCCCTGTAACCCACGTCGATCTCTGCCGTTACAAAAACACCTTTTAACCCCAAAATAGAACATAACACAAATCAAAACATCCAAAACTAAAAAACTTTGCGAGAGAGGCCTGAGGTGAGATCGGCTTGTTCTTCGTGGTTTGGAGCATCTGGAAGGGGAGAAAACACTTGTTTTGCATCATCGAAGCTAGGCAAGGTATGTGTGACTGCTCTTCATCGCAACCCACCCACGTATTTGTGTCTGTTCTCGATTTAGGATTTCAGATTTTGTTCAAGTGCGAACTTACCATGTGTGAATGTCTAAATTTGTACTTCCCAAGAATCGTGTTTTGTTGATATGTCTTCATTAAGTGGTAGTTTCTCGGGTTCATGTGGGCATATGTGCAATGAGCAGACTTGTGTTTTGAGAACAAGTTTAAGTTTGTACAATTTTGGGAGGAGGTTCTTGGGTTGTAGCCGTTATAAGGTTGGTCCTAAGTGTCCTTTCTTTGTTTGGCTTGATAACCTAACTTGTCCTCGTGGGAATGAAACTACACCTTTGGCTCTAGAGAGGATATCTAGGCTTCAAAGTGCTCTCCAACTTGCCAATGAAAAGAAAAGGACAGCTCTGGAAACGACAGAAGAAGCTAGGCAAATGGCAAAAAAGGCTCTTGAAGAGGAAGCCAAAGCCAAGGAGAAGGAGAGAAAGGCTCGAGCTGTCTGTGCAAAAGCTAAGGAAAAGGCCATGTTTGCTGAAGAGAAGCAGAGAATGTGGAAGTTTGCATGCATTTTGTCTTGGATCTTTTTTGTTATTGTTATGTTGTTATGTTTTGGCTCAATTGAGTTCTCTGGAGTGAAGAGACCTGGATTGTTACCCTGAAGTAGTTAATTGGTTAGTAGAGATAGTTATGGCAATGGTGTTAATGAATTTGCATTGTAATAGCACTAGCCTACTGATGTAATGTTTTGATGTGTAAATGAATGAAGAATTGGTCAATTATTGAGTATTTTATGCATACCATAACAACCATTAAATGAAAGAAGTATTGGTCAATTATTGGTCATGCCACTAGTCTGTAGGCATATAATGAAAGAAGTATTGGTCAATTATCAATGACCTGTGCATACCATAATAAGAACAATCTATAGTAGCAATAAATAACAATCTGTAGTATTGGTCAATTATCAATGACCATTCCACAATAACAACTTCCATACTCTATATTGGAAAAATCAACTTGAATACGATTTGTAGTAGTAATAAATAAACTTCCATATAATCTGGTTTGGACAAATAATGTTCCATACAGTTACCTGCCCATACCATAACAGCCATTCCACAATAACAACTTTCATACAATCTAAATTGGAAAAATCTACTTGAACACAATCTGTAGCAATAAATAACTTCCATATAATCTAGTTTGGACAAATATTGTTCCATACAAACTGTAATACCATACCACAACTTCCATATAACAACCTGAAGTGTATTGTACCTTAACTTCTAGTAAATTACAGAAAAGTACATTCCAAGGCCAGCTACATATATATATATATATATATATATATACATATATACACATACATATAATTGCTCAAAACAAGGTAATTGTTTTTTACACTACTTGATAATTACAAAAAGCCAACAGTGGTCTTCACAAAAAACAAAAAGGCCCACATGTTCCCATTAGCTTTACTCCCAATGCTGGCATGCGTACCCACTAGCTTCATTGATTTCTTGCCTTTACTCTTTCCACCCACTGAATTCATTTTTGGTGGTCTTTGTGCAGCAAGCTGTCCTCTAGTCCTCACACCACCAGTGCTCCTATTTGCATGTGAAGGCTACAAAATAAAAAATAGATTCACTTGTTAAAAAATATCCCAGTCTACACAACCATCCGAGAAAGAGATTACTCAACTAAGTTACCTGTGAAGAACTTGGTAGGGTATCCCAAGTCTCCCTAGGTGTGTGAAACTCTAGCTGTGAGGAAGAGAACCATGCTGCTCTCTTGTGAGATGGCCTAGCTTGATCTCCTTGCTGTAAGGATGAAGGCTGAGTGGCAGACATCATGTTGTAAGTCTGGGTAGGCTGTTGGGATGGTGGCTGGGGTGCTGGTTAGGGTGCTGGCTGAGGTGCAAATCTGGTATTAGGTGCAGGCACTCCTTCCCTTGCCTGCAACAAAACCCAGTTTCAATACATAAATACCTTTGTAAGTTTAAAAACAAGTTTTTTTTTTTTTGCCATTTAAATCCCAATTACTTACAGCTTTTTCTCTTTCAAGCCTCTGTCTCCTCTGCCATGGTGTCTCCCAGTGATGCCAGCCTTGCACCCTCTTGAGTTATGCCCTTCCTTTTTGCATTTCCCACACCTTACAGGTCAGTTCAGCCTACTTGCTTTGTAAGGGTTCCTAGGCTCATTAGAAGCCCTCTTTCTTTGCTTGGGTGGCCTGCCTAGTGGTTTGTATATGTGAGGTGCTAAGGGAGCAAGCTGTCCAGTCTCAGCCCATTCTAACTGGCCAGGCATGGGAGGAAGTACCTCCTTGTATATCTCCATGTAAGTTTCTTTGAAGTAGCATGGGTGGGTGTAGTCTTTTGGTGTCTCAATGTTTGTATAAATGGCTGTTATGGCATGTTTGCATGGAATGCCATTTAAATCCCAAGTCCAACAGCTACATGTCTTCTTGACAAGATCAACTACATGCCTCTCATACTGACTGGCTACCTCATAAAGGAAACTGCCAGCTGGGGTAGCACTAAATGGCTTACTTTCAACCTTCACAACTTTCCAGCATACTTCTGTATCCCTTCCCTTTTTGTGTAAAGCCTAGTCATAAGTCTAACCCTAATCCACTCCAACATTGCCAAGATAAGCTTGTCCCTAGACTTCAATATCATTGCATTAAAAGACTCACTCAAGTTATTTACCAAACAATCTGTTAAGGCCCTAGGAGTGAAGTGTGACCTTGTCCACTATGCAGGTGCAATGTTTGCAAGATACTCATATACCTTTTCATCCAAATCTCTTGGCCAAGCCGATCGAACATTGTTTGTTAAAAGAGATGAGAAATCTCTCATTGTTGCTTAAGTGTATGTGGATGATATTGTTTTTGGATCCACAATTGATCAACTAGCTCATGAATTTTCGAAAGAAATGAAAAGGGAATTTGAGATGAGCATGGTGGGGGAGTTGAACTACTTTCTAGGTCTTCAAGTGAAACAACGGAAAGATAGAATATTCATCTCTCAAGAGAAATATGCCAAAAATCTTGTCAAAAGATTTGGTCTAGACTCTAAGCAATACACTTCCACTCCCATGAGTTCCTCAGCAAAACTGAGCATAGATGCAATTGGTGTCAACGTAAACCCAACACTTTATCGAAACATGATTGGTAGTCTTCTCTATCTCACTGCAAGTAGGCTAGACATTGCTTTTAGTGTCGGGGTATGTGCACGATTCCAAGCAGCTCCAAAAGAGTCCCACTTGACAGCAGTCAAGCGAATTATTCGCTATATCAATGGCACATCTCTCAAACTCCCTTACTGTTGTGGCAGTAGCACACCTCCACAGTGCATCCTTCAACTTCAATCCCTTGTGATCAACTTTGAAATTGTTGTAGATGTGTTTCACACAGTATCTATGCTCCACAGTAGGGAATAGTGTCTCTATTACAGGAATAAGCCCCTGCAAATAATCAAACAAATAAACAAAACAGCTTAGTTCAGCAAACAAAGTAAACTATTCGAGTGTAATTGAACAAACCAAAACTTGCATACCTTTTGCCTATCAGAAATGAAAACCAACTGAAGCTCCTCTGGCCTCCCTATATCATCAGCAAAAATTTTCAAAAACCATATCCAAGACTCCCTGGTTTCTTGTTCTGCAACAGCCATGGCTACTAAAAAAATGTTGTCATTTGCATCCTTGGCAGTGGCAGATAAGATTTGCCTACCAAATCTGTGCTTTGTGACAACCATCTAAACCTACAAATGGCCTACATCCACCTAAAAATCCTACATTCTGAGCATTGAACCTAACATACATCCTCTTAAATTTTGGTTAGGAAGTCTCATCAGCCATTTCTATCTGCAGTATAACCCTACTCCAAAAACCATATCCAAGACTCTCTGGTTTCTTGCTCCACAACAGCCATGGCTACTGGAAAAATGTTGTTATTTGCATCCTTGGCAGTGGCAGATAAGATTTGCCCACCAAATTTGTGCTTTATGTGACAACCATCTAAACCTATAAATAGCCTACATCCACCTAAAAATCCTACCTTCTGAGCATTGAACTTAACATACATCCTCTTAAATTTTGGCTAGGAAGTCTCATCAGCCATTTCTGTCTGCAGTATAACCCTACTCCCCTTATCTACAGTGTTTATCATTTGTGTAGAGTCCCTAAGGACATCATATTGCAGTTGCTCATCTCTATTGATAAAATCCTTTGTCTTTCTCTTTGACCTATACACTTGGTTTACGCTTAGGTCAACAGATAAATTTTGCATCACATGGTTGTGTACACCACTCACCTCCTAATTCGGATTTTTGCTAAAATCCTCAATGAACCTCTTAGCAACATAAGCTGATGTTGCTTGACTATTTTTAAAAGACTTGGGGCAAGTACAGTCATCAGTCAAGGTCTTAATCTAAAATGTTTGCTCTCTACTTATTTGAGATGCATAATATCTCTACCCACACCCATTCTTGTAGTGAACTGATATCTTGGTCTTCTCATTAAGCTTGAATTTAATGTCAATAGGTTTTTTGATTGCATACTCCCTCAAAGCAGCTCTAAATACCTTTGCATTAGGAAACTTCATCTCCTTCTTCAGTACAACATTTCTCATGTCACTCTTAGCATTAAATTCTACCTGCTTAGGTACCTGCTCATCATCAGACCCATCCATGCTTACCAGGTCATCCTTAAGGGCTGGCTTGGCCCACTCAGGGTTTGCATGGATTGCATTGCTTGATTTTGGGGCTGTGTGGGGTGCATTGCTTGATTCTGGGGCTGTATTGGGAGCAGAACCTTGTGGAGCTGAGTTTTGAGCAGAACCTTGTGGAGCTGAATTTTGAGTAGCAAATATGTCATCACCAAAGTCATCCCTTTCTAGGCCTTCATTTAGCCAATCATCATCATCATCATCTCCTTCAACATTCTATTCTTCAACCCTTGCACTAACCTCAGCATCCTGTTCTTCATCTCTTGCATCAATCTCAACATCCTCAACATCTTCTTCTTCATCATTCTCATCATCTTCATTATAATCACTCTCCAAATTTATTTCATCCCTTATTGCATCACCACCTACATCACCACTTACATCACCAGCTACACCACCACCTACACCATCATCTGCCACTCCCCTTCCATCAGGATACTCAATTGCCAGTGGCTCCATATCTATGTCAGTATAGATTATAATTTTGGTAGCTGGCCATGCCGTATGAAGCGTAGTCATGTTCACCACATCTGCATCTGTTTCTATGGCCCTTAAATCATCTTGTAAACCACCTTTAGGAAGTAAATACCTATATCTACTTTCAACTTTAGGAGCACCAACTAGATGGCATAAATCTCGAATTTCAAAGTAACTCAACTTGTTATGGTTAATCTCTGTCAGTGTATGTACAGACCCACCCACATATTCAAGGGTTGGCTCCTCCACAAAACATCCCCCAACATGAATTTCAATGTCAGATGTGAAGTCAACCATTTGCAAACAAAGTAAGTAGTTTTATTTACACACTGACATGCAGCAAATGACAAGAAGCCAAAAGAGACAACAAGCCAAAAAAGACAACAAGCCAACAAATTGACAACAAGACAACAACACATGGACAAAGGGACCACATAAAGCACATACAAAACCAGATTCCCAACATATTCATAGGGACCACACTACCCATAGTTCACAAACAAGTGTAATCAGGTATACACATTATATAAACACCCATAGCAGTACCTTAGCTACATCCTAAGCGATTCTACATATAAATAGCAAATTGCACATTTAACATTATGAGAGTGGGCTTGGTTCATCTCAGCTAAAAGGCTGTTTAAAAACCAAGTGGTGCACAAAGCAAGCTTCCTACAACACAATTAAACTAACAAGCGAAATATCTATATTGAATGACAGTTCAAACGGCAAGGAAATGCGCAGCAATGAAGATACAGTAAAAAAAAAGGTTAGGGATCCTCGAATCAATGAGAGGCATTTTATTAATTTTCTTTAGTTATGATTACAGTGCTCACTAAGACGTGATACAAGGTTCAACTAAGTTCATAAATTACAGACTTTGATAGCTATTCAAGCTTTCAAGACTTGTAAAGTTTGAATTTTTTGAATCCGAGTATATGTTATAATGGCTGTCTCTGGGATACCGAGAGTAGTTCCTCTATTTTCCTTGAACTTTACAGAGTTCTTTCTATGGCTCTATGTCTTTTCTAGAAATCTAGAAAAATGGCGATGAATGCCTGAATAAAAAATCAATGAATCCCCATCTGAATGCCTCTCAACATGGATTCCCCCCTTCCTTTTATAGCGCATCTCTAAGGTTCTGGGGTACCAGTGATTTCTCCCTTTTGCCCCTTAGAGTTCGTGCCATGCCAGTTTGCTCAGAGGCTGGTCATTTCCCTTTTCTTTCATAGCTTCTTGCTTTTGGTGCGACCAAGCGGAAAGCCCTTAGTTGGTTTTCCATTTCGAGGTCCCCTCCGTTCGCTGAACTTCAGCTATTTGTCCCTTTCTTCCAGCTTTTGGTTGCACTCCGTTCTTGTCATTTTCCCCAAATAGTTGGAATCTTCACTGCTGAGTTGAAAGCTCCTCCCAGTTGCCTCCTTTTTTATGGTTTTCTCGTTATTGGTTCCTTGAGACACAACTCCTGCGTTTGTACTTTCTGATTCCACTGCACGTCTGGAGCATTAGATCCGCATGCTCTTTGTCTTTTATCCCTCTTTTTGAATTTGCTTCAATCTTACTTCGCGCGCCCTAGGGATCCCCGGATTCTAGTGACTTCTGGGATCCCGGCCCAGCTTTTCTTACTAGGCTCTTTTTGGTTTATTGGTCCTGGCCGGTTTTGGGCCTTTCTCTTGCTTTATGTATTTTAAACTCTGTTCTTCCATGGGTCTTTGGATCCCAATCCTTTGGATCTCTCACTCTTTTCTCTTTTCTTCATTACGTGAGCCCAGCCCTTTTTATTTTATTTTTTTATTTTTTTATTTTCTCTAGCTTCATTTCCATGAAATTAGCCTAATGTGCTATTTCTTTGGGCCTTAGACTGTGATCAATTTTGAACCTCAATAAACATACACCAGTTTTGAGAAAATTTTACAAAACCTAACTACGTGGGTAGGTCGCGATAAATGAATGACATCAAGAACTCAAATGCAGATGAAGAGCAGTCACACATACCTTGCCTAGCTTCGATGATGCAAAACAAGTGCTTTCTCCCCTTCCAGACGCTCCAAACCACGAAGAACAAGCCGATCTCACCTCAGGGCTCTCTCTCGCAAAGTTTTTTAATTTTGGGTGTTTTGATTCGCGTTATGTTTTGTTTTGGGGTTAAAAGGTGTTTTTGTAACGGCAGAGACCGAGGTGGGTTACGGGGATTGACAGAAACATACCTCAGGTGGGTTAAGTGATACTTTTCAAACTACGGGTAGGCAAAGTGATTTTCGCCCAAACCACAGGTGGATTTACTGTAATTATCCCATTAGCTAATCAATCATCTAAGCACAACTATTTAGTTGGAAGTTGACATTTAGTGGTCTTTGTTTCCCTAGTTTGGACCTAGTACATTATCATCATTAAATGTAAATTTAAATTTGTTATAAAATTGATTCATTTCAAATATAAATAGCAGCAATCTCTAACTACAAACCATCTAGAACTCTTAAAAAAAAAAAAAAAATACTTGAGAAAAGATTCAATCACTCATTAAAAGCTTCTTAATAGAAATGTCAACTTAAATTTGAATTTAAAGGCTTAATTTTAATGAAAAATCTTATCTTTAGTCACCTTGTTAATCGTCCGCATTTTCCAAATTGATTTTCAGGATTTAAATTTAAAATCTAAACATTGACTAACCTGATTCTATTTGGAATCACAAAATAAAAATTACCATTTTTAGACTTTGCACGTGTCAACATTTAAAATTACCATTATTAGACAAGTGGTACACATATAAATGCAAAAAGAATGTGGGTTACACTTAACACCCTTTTAAATATTTTTTTTATAAACCTTAAAAAAAAAAAATAATAATAATAAAGACCCGTAGAACCGACCCAAGATCCAGCCCGGAACAGCCCCTGTGAATTCTGGTGAACAGTTTTTTGGGCCACTATTATCAGGTCGGTTTTGGGTCAGGAATAAACCCAACCTGAACCGACCCACTCTCAGTCCTAGCGGGTCCGGCTCTCCTCCCATTAAAACCTTCCAATTTTCTCCAGTTTTTATTTTGATAAATGACACCTGGTAAGCAAAAGGATCCAACGGTTAAAAATAAATCTCATCTTCTTTACCTCTTCCTTCTCTGTTTTTTCTGCAACATCACCGGCAGTACGAGAGAAGCCCAATGGTTTAAAAAAAAAAAAAAAACCAAGTCTTCTTTTCAGTTCTCACAACATCGCCATAGCCAGAGCATGAGAAAAGTCTATCCCATCACAAAGTATGCACGTACCTCACGAATAGACTGAATCAATTGTGTCCTCCTTAAGGTCACCAATGCCATAAACCACGAGTTTCCCAATCTCATTGCACGCACTGAGAGTGAGAGAGAGAGAGAGAAGAAGAAGAAGAAGAATTGGTAACCATAAGGCTGTAACGGAAAAACCCATTACTTCCAATATAAAATTCAATACAAAGGGCCTCTGTGACTTGCTAGCTTGTTGACTTGCTTTCGTTTATTAACCGTTGGATCATTTGCTTGCCAGGTGTCATTTACCAAAATAAAAATCGGAGAAAAAATGGTGGGGGTTTAAGCGGAGATAAGAAGATCATTCTCAACGCAAACAGAGTCTTTCTTTTCTGTACAAAAAATAAAAAAATAAAAAAATGGCCATCTCACTCGCTCACGCCACTCTCTTCTCCAGAACCTCACTCTTTCTCTCTAGAAATAGCAGAAGCCTCGCCTTTTGCATTCCTTTCTCTACTTCTTCTTCTTCTGCTGCTCCTTCTTCTCTTCCTTCTGATAAGCTTCACCGCAACAAATGGAGTACTGTTTTGAATTGCTGTGTCACTGAAATTATTGTAGCTATTTTTGCATTCCAACAATTGGGTTGGTCCAAAAATTTGAACTTGTCGCTTAAATTATGATGGGTATTTTTTGCATTTGCAGTTTTTGTACTGGTTGGTCTGGTTTCTGGGTTCTGTTGTGCTTTCTCATTATGCTGTATTTTTGTTATTTATGTAGGGTTGGTTTTATTTTCATCTTGTTATACTGTTATGGGATTGACATTGGCCATTGAAGTCTGGGGCATTGAATTTGTCTCGTTTTATTGTTCCTTACTGTTGTCAATATCCATGAATTTAGGAGTCATTTACTGGGTTTGCTGAGTTTCTTTCTTTGCTTTCCTGTTTAGCATTTGCATTTTGGGGTTTGTAAAGACACTCGAGAACATTGTACCCATAAAAATTTCGAATACGATATCCCATGACTGTTGTGTTAGTTTGAGTTTTTGAGAGACTGGATTTCTGTGGATTGCTTGCCTGGTTAACAATATTGGAAATGCAAGTTCTTCAAAAATTAGACTTCAATTTTAAATCATTTTAGCTGTTATACTGTGCCGGGCTTTCGTTTTTAGGATTGTGGGGCATATTTAATCGCCTGACAACCAATTCCTGAGTTCAAACCTATTAAATTTTCACGTCAGTATACTGTTTCAGTTATCTATGCCTATATACAACATAGTTTCATATATTGGGATAATGGATTTGTAGATGTGATGAGGGATGACCCTACAAACAATGTCCTGGATACTACCTTCTCAAAACTTGGAATACAACTTCATAGGAGGGATCAGCACCCGATTGGGATTCTGAAGAATGCTATATATGAGTACTTTGACACCAGTTATCCTAACAAGTTTGATAAATTCGATGATCTCTGTCCAATTGTAACCGTGAAACAGGTATAGGTGCAAGTTTGTATCATTATTCTTGACAAATTGCATGTTCATGTCCTTATGATGCCTTTCTCTCTCTTTAACTAGTTTTGCTCATATGATGGCTAGATGCTTTTGTTGCACATGCAACTATTTATCATCATGGTAAATTATATAGTTTGTATGCCACTTGTGTTGGACAAGGATGGAATTATTTTCTAAACTTCTAATTGCCCTTAAGGTTGGATTTATGGTTTCTAAAAGCATTACCATAACTTTCAAAGTGAAGCTCTTGATCTCACAGTCAAATTTAAAGTCTTTGATATTAAGTTTTATTAACCAAAGAAATCATCTAAAATTATTTTACTAATTTTGACTACATAATTTCACAGCCATCTGTGTTCTATCTTGGTATTTGGTAGAATCACCATAACTTAAATTTTCAGTGGAAGCCATTTAAATTCTAGGATTTGAAATTTCTAAATTCCGATTTCATGGTTTTATTTTTTTGTATATAATAATTTTGTTTGTTATCATGATTGCATCTTCTTTGCATGTTTTATGCTTTGCCTCACTTCATATCTTTATTGAGACTACAATTACAGATACATGTTTATTGTGAGTATTTTGAATTGTTTTGCACTTTCCCCTTTGTTTTGTCTATTTTCGTAATTGTAAGTACTTATAATAAAACAAATTGTAAGTGTACTTCTTGCAGAATTTTGATGATGTCTTGGTTCCTGCTGATCATGTAAGCAGGAGTTATAATGATACATACTATATTGATGCTCAATCTGTTTTGAGGTGTCATACAAGTGCTCATCCGGCAGAGTTACTGAGAAGAGACACATTCATTTTCTTGTTACAGGAGATGTATACTGCAGGGATTCCATAGACTCAACTCATTACCCTGTGTTTCATCAGGTTTCTCCTCTGATTCTAACAAACAAAATTATATCTTGATTACCTTCTTAAATTTCTTCTTTCATTTTGTTTGATGAGTCTGTTTCATTAATATTTAGACGGAAGGTGTACGTGTGTTTTCACCAGATGATTGGGAGGCATCTGGTGTAGATGCCACATCTTATGCAGCTGAGGACTTGAAGAAATGTCTTGAGGGCTTGGCAAATCACCTATTTGGTAAACTTAGAACCAAAACCTTGCTGAGCAAATGCACTCTAGTAACCAGAAAATATTCTGAGTTGTGGAAACGTTGAATGAATTTGTCAGGAAAAAGCTGTAAATTTTAGGTGGGGAAAAAAAACCAGCATTAATTTACTTTTGGGAGCTAAATTAAGGTGATACAGGGAAACTGAAAGGTGGGGACTATTTTGCATTCCCATAAGAATAGTATACAAATCACTTAATTTGGTTTTAGAAGTATTAATTTATTAAAATTCTATTATTTTTTCATGGTCTTGTTCTTAGGCTTTTTTTTTGCTTTGTTGAATATATATGTATGTATGTATATGAATAATATGTGTTTAAATTTGCTAAAATTATCAGGTGCTGTGGAAATGCGCTGGATTGATACTATTTTCCATTCACCAATCCATCATTTGAACTTGAGATATATTTGCAGGTAGGCCATTGATCTTGCTATATATATGTAGCGTTGCATGTATGCATAATACCTTTCTTCAACCTTATACTGCCCTCTATAAAAAACTCTGCTCCTTTCCTTTTTTCATTTGAAGCTGCCTGTAATTCATTATTTCAATGCCCAACATGATGTCAGGAGAAATAATTGGAGGTTCTGGGTTGTGATGTGACAGAGCAAGAAATATTAAAGAGAAGTGGAAAAACGAATAATGTTGCCTGGGCATTTGGTCTTGGATTAGAGCGGTTAGCAATGGTTCTTTTTGACATACCAGATATTCGGCTTTTCTGGTCAAACGATGAGCGATTCACCTCACAGGTCATTCCTGAGTTTATCAAGTGATAATTCTTTATTATTTTCTTCTCCTCTGCTGGACTATTTGTGTGTGAAATTAAGTCTTCTTTAGAATTTGAATTATTGTTATGCCAAAATTTACATCCTTGGTTTCATCGCATAATCTAGAGGACCTGAATATGATCTACAGTGTTTTGTATAACAGTTTTCCAAGGGTCAGCTGGGAGTCAAATTCAAGACATTTTCAAAGGTATTATTAACATTTTCTGCCCTCTAAAATATAATTAATATTTTTCCATAGAAATTTCATTGTTGTAAAAAAATGATGTTGCACTATGTATTTTTATGTTGTTATGCCTTGTACATTTGTTCATGAAATTCTTTCTTTGAATAAATTTAACTCATTTACATGACAAAAGAACCAAAAGAACCAAAAGAAAACCCTTTGTTACAAGGTTTTGTTTTGTTTTTTTGTTTTTATCTTTTAAGGATTGGTATGTGCCCCCATTTTTTTTATGATTATATTCGCATAATAAGCTTCTCAGCCTTCTTTATATACATATTAAAATTTTATTTATCATATAGGGCAGTGTTTGTTTCACACCAGTGTCTGTACACACAGGTGTGCAAACAATTGAAAACATGAGTTGAAGCCACTATTTCAAGTTCAAAATAGTGTCATCATCTCACGACTTCAATTGTTGCACACCTGTGTGTCCGTACACACTGATGTTCAACAAGTTTTACCCTATCTCGCACGCACGCGCGCTCACACACACACCTATTAAAAGTTCTAGGCATCCAATTCTACTTGTAAGTTGTAAATGCTTGTTTGAAATTTGAAATTATGGTATTGTGTTGCAGTAGCCTCCTTGTTACAAAGATATAAGTTTTTGGATCAATGAATCATTCACTGAAAACAACTAATGTGAAGTTGTGAGAGGAATTGCTGGAGATCTTGCTGAGGAGGTATGTTTTTAAATGTTATTCCTAACAGATGCTTTGTCGAACATTTAACTTGTTTAGTCATTCACTAGATTGACCTATTTATTCCTGTACTCTGTTATATATAGTAAGTTTATGCATTGTGATTCGCTGATTGAGCGGAGGGTGTGCCTGGAGGCCCTGGACATTCAGTGGAAATGAATACATTTAATTAAGTGTTTCTTTTTCTGATCTTTATATATAACTTATGTTGCAGAAATAAACTGCTTTTGATTTTATGTATTGATATCATTGTTTACAGTCAATTTTATATTGTTTTTACCTTATTGCTCCCTTATAAGCAACAGATTTGTGCACTATTATGTTATGAACGACAAAATAAAATATGTGCATCTAATCATGCTTAGACCATGTCAACTAGTAGAAAGGGTCATTAAGTGATTTCGAAGACTGAGGTAATGATCATGCTTGATGTGATCTGAAGCTTTTTTCTGAACTTTTCTGATTGTATGTCTATCATGACTTCATCATCATCTTTGTTGTAAGCTTCTTGTTGTTGTTTTCGATTGCTTGGTACACTTTACTGAGACACTCCAGGGCATATGAACCGAGTTCTGACTGTGGTCATCACTGTATATTTATGGGGGCTGGAGGTCTCATTTGGCACATTCTTAACTTCCAAGAAATGATTCACCTTTCTCATACCTTTAGGCAGTTCTATAAAGTTCTTCCTTTGGTCAGTAGGCTTCAATACTCTCAACTTTTGGCAGCATGGAGTGGTTGAATAAATCTCTAGCAGTTTTGTGTTTAGGGTTTTTAATTAGTCACTAACACTGGCAAATGTTTGTTTGGTAGATGGGGAGAAGTTCAGCGAGGTATGTTGTCAGTGCATTGCAAGTCCCTTTATCATTATTGCTACTTAATAAATCATTTTATGCATGTGAAGGATTTGAGAGTGATTGCTGGAAATAGATTAGAGAATATCTTTCATGGTTACCTATGTGAGGTTTGTCTTTCTTACCAATGAAGACTTTAGGTCCTGATATGGTTCATCTAAAGGCACTTTAAGAAATTTATCTTCTCTTTCCTATCTTTTATTAATGCTAACAGCTAATACTCAATTTGAGGGGGATTATTTGATCTATGGGTCCAGCGTGGTTAAAATAGGTAACCTACCTAAACTTGGTGAGAGTATTTAGGTCAAAACAAATCATATAGGATCGAATTGAAGGATTGTAAGATTTTATAGACTATTATTGGGATTTAACTTGGACAATTTGCTGATTTATCAAAAAAAAAAAACTTGGACAATTTGATGATGATACTTCATAGGGATAAGTAAGAAAATGACATTTCTCTCAGATGAACCTTACTATGTTTTGAAGCAATTTCGGGCTTAAAATTGAATTTTGCTAAGAGTGAACTGGTTCCAGTTTAGGAGGTGCGGCTGTGGTAGAGCTAACTCATGTAGTTGGTTGTAAAGGTCAGTAAATTTATTGCTTTACATTTTCTTCTTAGGCTCTGCCTCTTGGTCTGTGTTATGAGTAAATTTCAATGAGATGTGTTATTGGGGAAGACAGAAAGAAGGTTGGTGGGATGGAAAGAAAATTTTACCTTTCTAAAGGAAATTATGAGTACTCTTTCCTGTCTACCAACCTATTATGTCAATATTTACCATGCTTGTAAGTGTTACTAGAAGGCTTGAGAAATTACAAAGAGAAATTTTAAGGGGGCTTAGGAAATAAAGTACTTTTTTGTAAATTGGGAGGTTGTTTGTTCCCCATTTAGGAAAGCTTAGTGTTTTTAACAGCTTTATTGAAAATGGTTATGGAAAGAAAAAATGCTATGAAGAGGGATCTTCTTTGCAGCAGGGTGGTAGGGATCTTGTTGTAGTTGCTTTGATGGTTTTTCTTCGTTTTGGGATTTATTGGGTAATGCCAGAGTGGGTGGTGGGTTTATTGTGGTGTATGAAAAATTGTTTTTTAGTAGGTATGGAAGTAGCATTCTTTGGATTGGTAAGTCTGTAAGAGGGATCCAGATCCAAGAATCTAAACTGTAATTCTGTTGGGATTTTTATTATCTAAGTTGATCCATGGGATCATAAAATTGTAAGATTTAAAGATCTAACTATGATCAGCAGAGTAAAAGCATAGTCCCTTCATAGTTGACTAAAAGGATACTCCCATCATCCTAGAAGCAATGTCCTATGCCATTTTTCATTCAGTCCCAAAATCTTTCTGAAAGTATATAGCGTCTTTCTGTCATCCCTCATTTTGAGTTAAAGCAAAGGGTTGCATTGTAGAACAATTAGAGCTGAATATTTACATGTCAACTGCAGTTCCCTTTCAATGTGGAGGATTTTTGAAAAGAACTTCATGCGTAATTTAACATGTTCGCAAGCACATGTACATACCATGGATGTTTTGTTTACTTTTTCTTTTTTGGACAATATTTAGTGAGTCATTACAACAAAGATTTTTTTTATGATCAATGGTGATATGTTATTAGACAACCTAATAAATAAATAAATATATATGTATATATGTATATAGCCTAAAATTGGGATCTAGACTTTCTTCTCAAGCATGTTACAGCTATACATATTCATAGCTGCACTTTTAGTGTCATCACCTTCTATAACAAGAATGGGTAATTCTCAATTATGAATTTTCATTATTGGAGGTGAGCCATGTTAGTTCTACTAGCCCCCAAACAATAACTGCAAATACCTTAAAAGTCTTGCTAAGGTTCTTTGAGCTCATCCATGTTGAATGGTTGACCATGAAAGTGTCAGCAGGATCATGGGCAAGTTAAGATTTATTTTGTGTATGGTATTCTATGTCCTACTTTTTGAAATTGCTAAATATCATGATTTCATTAGACTTTCAACCTTGTTATCAAATGTTACTAGAGAACCTGGCTTAAGTTTGGTCTCTTAAGGAGGCAATCTTATATCTCACCAATATGTCTTCTCACCCAAAACTGAATTTTGCCTATGACGCTAGTCTAAAATTGAACTTTGTGACTCTTAGGTGCTACTGATAGACAATTTCACCAACAAGAAGGGAATGACCAGTCATTGTTATAGGATTGCATATCGATCGATGGAACGTTCATCACTCACAGATGATGAAATTAATGAGTTGCAGGTATTTCATTTAATAAGATTTTGCTGACTTTTCATTTTGTTGAGTATGTTTTTGGTGAAGATAATTATTCATTTCAAATTTGTTTCTTTAATTGTGGTATGCAGTGGAATGTAAGAGAGCAGGTGCAGAGCAAGCTGAACGTTGTTCTTCGATGAGGGTTTGTGGTGCAGTCTGCTAATTATATCATGTATAGTTCTCCATACTATATTGTTAATTTACAGTTTTTATTTTGTTTGCTGTGTTTTTTTTTTTTTTTTGTTTGATACACAGTTCAAAGCCAGTAAAGATAGAAAAGCACCCCCAAGATTGAAAGGGACAGAAAAAATTTATGGTTCTTTATGCTCTTTGATGAGTTTGATAGCAATCACATATTCCATGAAAAAGCACTAGTCCAAATTTTACCACAGGCGATTTTGCATGACCTCTATAAACTTCAGTGCAAGGTTACAAATTTGTGTTAATGAACCAACACGGTAGTAGTAATTTCCTAACTTTTAACTGGATATGGGGTTTACTAATCCATAGCTCAGATCAGACTGATTTTAGGCTTGATACTATGCATTATGGATTTCTGACTTTTGTTATTAAACTGGGTCTGATTACATTATATCTCATGTGCCTTAATACATTTGAACCCATACATTCCAGTTATTAGCTACCATGAAGATTTCACTTGTGATATTATGCCTTGGACAAGGGATTCTGTAAGAAATTGATTTAATAATTGGGATTGACGTGATAATAATAGATGGAAATTTTGGTCATTATTGTGCTTCTGCTTTATAGGAGCTGGTATATTGTGTAATTGATTATATATTACCTCCCTCTCATATGGAGTGGGTTACATGTATCTTTTTTCCCGCTAAAGAGTTAACAGGGTTAAACTTGTTGCACACATGTTATTTTACACAGTTTTTCCGGCATTCAAAAAAGCATCCGAAAGGCACGATTTTAGTTGTACTAAATATTGGAGCCTTATTATAACAACTTGAAAGTTCAAAGAATGTAATGCAATTTACCCTTTTTGAAAAAACTACTAAATATTGGAATCTTGTTACAATCAACTCCCGTGGATGAAACAAATACTGGAATATTCTTGCACTCAACTTTTGTTATTTTGAATCTTTATTAATTAACTAGAAGAAGTACTCGAGCAGATCCCATAGAAGAGTGAATAGTTAACTTACTCCTTTAGAAGAAGTCTCAGGCACCATTAGTTCAAGAAGTCTTTTGCTATTTTCCGGTTTGGTCTACGCATAAGAACTTTTCAGACATCAACTGGGCCTTACAGCCCATTATAGATGATAAAAAACTCGTGCTGAAAATTTTTGTTGTTAGGATTTTCCTTTTGTACCTTGAGTGTAAAATTTCATTTCTTTCAATTTTGTCATGGGGCTCTTTTTGTACGGCTGGTGGCTTGTAGCGCAGAAAGAGTAGAGTGCTTGGGCCATACTATTCCTCTATTCTTGATTTATTTAATCCCAAAAAGAAAAAAAGAAAAATAATTGACAAGCAATTGCTACTTGCAATAATTTGAGTGATTAAAGAACGAAAGAATTGCTGAACATTTCTTACACGTTTATGACCAGTTGAATTTTTCATTGATGTTCAAGTTAGATATTTAATTTTATTTAACGCGTTGAACTTTTCACTAAGCTATTTAATTTAACGAGTTGGGACGATAAGTTTAATTTTTATTGATATTTTAGTGAGTAAGCAATAAAGATAGGGATGAACCTACTTGCAAAAGTCATTTCAAGTTTGTATGAAATCGAACCACAGTTTCACGGAAACTATTTGTTGACTAATGAGTCAAGGCTTCAATTGAATATATGAAAGTGCATGGAAAATCTTGTATGCACAACACCCACCAAACTTGTCCATATTATTAGTGAGCCTCTTCCCATGAAATAAGGTCATATATTACAGAATTAATATTAATAATTTTCAATACTTAAAAAAAAAAAAAAAGATAAATTGACTTTTGCAATTAGTGTGGCTTCCATGAAGCTGCAGTTCCATTTCCCTGGATGACACTAATTGCAAAAGTTGTTTCTAAGTCTATATGGAATGGAATTGCAGCTTCATGGAAGCTATTTGTTGACTCATGAGTTATGGCTTCAATTGGAAATGAAGGTACATGGAATATCTTGCGTAGTATCCACACCACTCTTGTCCATTATTAATTATCTTGAGCATCTTATCATTGAATAAGGTCTTTTACCCTAATTTAGGAGGAAAAAATTGTTCTACCCCTGAATAGCTTTTCAAATAGTTAACGAATTTTTTATTGTCAAGAGCCTTGGAGCTAAAAATATTGGCATTTTTTTGAAGTGTCCACGACATCTAGAGCTCAAATCTCTTACACCCAATCCAAACAAATTGGTGTTTATGTCATGAACCTATAATAAGCCTGTTGGAGTACTGGCTCAAAGAGACATTAACAACCATACCTAAATGCTAGTATTACTTTACTTCTATGTTGAATGGCTTAACTTGAATGCTACGTTGATAACTAACCCCATCAGTTGGAATTCTACTCAACTATTAAAACTAAAGGATATTTCATGAGAAGTTGATAATTTCTAGTTCCTACCGTCTTTAACAAAAAAACAAAATCAAAAACATTAAAATAAATAATAAAATAAAAGATAAGTAGCGTCAATCGGCTATTGATATGTACCAAAATAGTTGGTTTCCTTGGCCTATCCAAATTCCAAAATGACCATAGATATGGTTTTTTAATTTAAATTTCAACTCCATGATCAGGGGGGACATGTGGACAACTCATTTCCAGAGTGAGATACGAATTTTGATCCGTTTGCGGCAAACAGGACATTTGGACAATTCATTTCCACAGCTTCCACAGGTCTGCAATGAAAAAATAGTGACTCAAAATAATTTACAATACCAATTAAAGGAAGTTGAGAACAAAAGCAAACTATTACTTTCAGTACAACTCACCATATGCCCACAGTTGAAGGCCATGTCCCTTTCATCAGCACCACAATTTGGGCAGACCTAAAATTTAAAATACATAAATATGATCTCAAGCTGATAACATCCAGTCAAATGGACCAAAGCAATGATAAAAAATCAAATTTAGCAATCGTAATAATACCGCCAGGACACTCAGCACATCTGTTGCCCATTGAGAATAAGTTCCCGGAGGAGGGAGTGGACTGATTTCCTTTGCTCTTCTTGTCACGTCTTTTGTCCCAGAACAGTAAAACAGTAAATGCAAATTAGAACGCATTCACAAACTACTTCGATTACATGACATTAATCAATTACTACTACTTCAATTACATGACATTTATACTGAATTAAGTCGAGGCTGCAAATGAAATGAGATAAAGGTGAGAAAAAATGGGTTTGGCTTGGGTCCAGTGCATAGGATGCACTAAACCTAAGCCTTTTCCGGAAAATAAAAATACATATGAATGAAAAACTCATAGATAAATGAAAAACTAATTCTTATTACAATTAGAAGCATATGCATTTATAGATGCATGAGTATAGCACATGCTGAACCTAGAGCCTGGCAAAACTACTCTAACAAACAGCTAAGGAACATTCGAACTCTAACACACCAAGATCTCTTAGAAACATTCGAAGCCATGATAAGTCAGCAATGCCAGTAACTAAGGAACGATACTTTGTCTCAGTAGAGGAGAGAGAAAAAAGTGGGTTTTTCGTTTTTATTTTTATTTATGTTTTTATTTTTTTTAAGTAAATAATGCTTCATTAAAAAAAAAAAAAAAAAAAAAAAACAAAACTTTGCAAGAGAAGGTCTTAAAGAAACTTACAATGGTGTATATCCAAAAAGACTTAACTCTTAGATACACAACATAGGTTTTAAAACTCTTTAACTCACATACTCTTTCCAATGTGGGATTAATTTACTGTTTTTTTTTCTTTTGAGAATACTAAGTATTTTAACACACACACGAATGAAGAAGAGAAGGTCTTAAAAAAACTTACATTAGGAATAAACAAATAAACAAGGATATGTAACATATATCAACAATAACAAATAAACAAGTACCAATAAATATGGAGGACAGAGCTCATTAACAAATAAACACGGATATGTAACTTATATAAAAAATAAATCCACTTAATCATCAACAAAAAAAGAACCAACTTTCTTCAAAATAAATCCTCAAGCTATTAATACCAAAAAAAAAAAAAAAAAACTTAATATTTTCGGATCATTAATTTAATATCTTTTGAATTGTGGATTTCTTGGTACTGATACACAAATGACCC
Source organism: Quercus aquifolioides (assembly GCA_019022515.1). Lineage (NCBI taxonomy): Eukaryota > Viridiplantae > Streptophyta > Magnoliopsida > Fagales > Fagaceae > Quercus > Quercus aquifolioides. Next base: position 159,372 of record JAFHAW010000139.1, read on the forward strand.
ATAATTAAGGCTGCATTTGTTTTGGTGTCTTGAAAATACTTCGGCAAAACATTTTTCAATATTTGTCTCGTATGTAAAATAAAAAATTATATAAAAACATTTTTTTTTTTTTTCAACAAGACATTCCTGTATAAATTCATAAGCCATGGAAGTTAATGTTCAAAACACGCCACTTAACTTGCTTGAAACATAAGCATCGATTATTCTCGCATTACCCTAATACTACATGTAACAATAAATTTATCAATTCCATATCCATCCAAGTTAATACATAACCATTCCAACCCTACAATTATTCCATATACATAACCATTCCACAACATTGTTCTATATCCATGATACTTCCATCCCAATTCCAATACATAATGATTACAAAACACAAAGATTATTCGGAATCCAAAACACTACCATTTATAATATTATTTCAAATCTCCAATTGCTTTGGGTACTTCCCAAGGAAGTTAATTCCGTGCCGTACCGGCCGGTATATACCGTACCGGTCAGTTCACCGGTACAGATAACCCCTTATTTCGTACCGGAAAAAATACCGGCCGTACCGACCGCGTACCGGCTGTATCGGCGAAATCCGGCTGTTTCGGCCGGTAAATGGATACCGGGCCGAAACACGAAAAGTCTCATTTGTAAGGAAAGAAAACAGAGAAGAAGGAGAAAAGGAAGAAGACGACGACGAAGCAAGGGTGGCGCCGTGAAGCAACTGCTTCTTCTTCTGCTTCTTCTTCTTCTTCTTCTTTCCTTTTTTTCTTCTTCTCTGTCGGTCTGTCCGTCTCCCTCTTTTTTTTTTTTTTTTTTTGCTGAACCTTTTTTTCTTCTTCTTCTCTGTCCATTTGTCCGTCTCCCTCTCTTTTTTTTTTTTTTGCTGAACCTTTTTTTCTTCTTCTTCTCTGTCCGTCTCCCTCTCTGTTTTTTTTTTGGCTGAACTATGTATGTGGTCTAGTTTCTCACTTTCTCTTTCTTTGTTTTGTATTTGTTTTTGAAGTTTCCTCAGCTCTCCACGTGACTATAGTACACTGCCACTAGCTGCCAAGCATTGAAACTATTGAAAGCTTTTAATTTTTGAATAAAAGGTGAGCTCTCCACGTTAAAGCTTCCATCACTTCTTTTCAGCTTTGGCAGCCCAAATGATATGACAATAATGTACGTGTATTACCATATTGTTACGGTATTGCAACAAATTTATATTTAAATCAATGCAAATATTACAACATTTTAAATAATTTTTGTTATAATTTGTAGTGTGAAGAATGGTAAGTGATGAAAATGTGAACTCACATACACTCACAATTTTTTTCATCCCTCACAACTTATCATATAAGGAGTTGTGGTAAAAGTTAATAACTCCATAAAAAATATAAAAAGTTGCCAATATGATATATTGAGTTATTAAAAATATAACTTTATATATTGTATAAAATAGTAAAAAATAGCGATAAATCCGAAATGGTACACCGGTATTGGCCGGTATCCAAAATATATCGTACCGCTGACCAAACCGGTACAGCCTCTGGTACGGTATTGACTTCCTTGGTACTACTTCCAGTGCTTTCTAAGTTGCTGAAGCAAATGGGCTTGAGAGGACTGTAATGGCTCTCTGTGGGTCCGCTGGGTGCTTATCTAGTCTTCTTTGTGAAGTTGTTCTCTTCCTCAGTGAAGTTTCTTTCTCCTCTCACCCTCTGATTTTAATCTGTCAATCTCTAAACTCATAACTTCTCTATCTTTGCTCTCAATACATCTTTCTCTCCCCTCATTAACTCACCCGTCTTAATTCATATAATCCTTCCTATACCACTTGTTCAACCCCACCTCTCACTCATCTAAATCTTTTGCCTTTTTGACTTCGTCCTATGGATGGAGAAAACGTAGAAGATATCACTTCACAAACAGCAAAATTGGGGTGGCTAAAAAACAAACTGAACCTAGATGTGGACCCCTTAGCGCAAGAAAAGTCGAACCGATTGTTAATAGGGAAGATTCTATCCAAGAAAGTTTTTCCAAAGCCTTTAGTTAAAGAGATTCTGACCAAAGCTTGGAATATTGTAAATGATATTGAGGTATCAGTGGCGGACAAAAATGTGTTCATATTCTCCTTTGCGCACGAAGCAGAACTGAGAAGAGCATGGGATAGAAGGCCTTGGACTGTGAAAGGAGATCATTTGATACTCAAACGTTTCAACTCGGATCTAAGCATCTTGGAGGTAGATTTCTCAACAACAGAATTTTGGATTCAGGTGCATGGTCTTCCGTTAAATTGGGTAAGCACGGAAAATCTTTTGAAAATTGGTAGTTTAGTAGGCAGAGCATTAGATACTGATGCTGTGAGCCCAGGACAAGGGATTTGGCGTAGAAGTGTTAAAGTAAGAGTGGAGTTTGATATAAGTTGTCCACTTACTCTGGGTTCCCCCTTGAAAGGGATGGACTGCCAGATCTTTGGATCCCCTTTAAATACGAAAAATTAGGAAATTTTTGCTTCGGGTGTGGCATGCTGGGGCATGAACTTAGGGATTGCCCAGGCAGTGGGTTTCATCTGATAAGGAAGGAAAGAGAGAAAACTGGAATGTTTGGGAAGTGGCTAAGAGCGGATAATAGTGAATTCCAACCGGGGCTGAATATAGAGGAGCTCTTGCATTCAGATCGCACAGAATGTAGCCCTTCTCCAACAAGGTGGCAGAGAGCCTTGGAAGGCCGGCATTCCATGCCGGCAACGGCGAAACGCCCAATAGAGGTACAGGTGGGTGACATAGAGCCGTGTGCTGCTGGGTTTGGGTCAATCAATCAAGGCGAACCGTTAGAAGTTGTACAAGAAATTGACAAGATTGGAACGAATGATGTGACCGGGGCCTTGACAAAATCGTCGGTAAGTCCTAACTTTTCTCCTTCTTAACCAAACTCCAGCCACACTCAAACTAATCCCTCATCTGTCCTAGAATCGGCATAATCCAGCTTCTTAGACAATAGCACTGAGGCCCAACCACATATTTTAAATTCCCAAGCCCAAAGGAACTGGCCCGTTCAAGCCTGTATAAACAATACCCTACCCAAATCACATTCCCAACCCAGCCTTATTTCCCCAACACTTGATCAACTAAATACCATGTCTCCTAGGCCCAAAAGAAAGACTAGCCCAACTCAGACACTAGCAAACCCAGCCCAAGAATTTAAAAGAATCAAAATCAACCCACCTTTTATTAATACTAGCGGTGCATTTTTTTCACATGACACACCTCCCTCAACTCCAAGCATCACACAACCGCAAGAAATCCCAACAAAAAAGTCCATAACAATACCCAGTCAAACCAAGAAAAAATCTCTGAAAATCCTAGCCAGAACAAAGACAGGTCACATTGCTTGCTCTCAAAAACAACATATCACATGTTCCCCAGAAGCTAATTCTGAGCCTATCCACAATACATATATGAAGTCTCTTACTTCATCTCCTGATAGCATGGCCGAGGAGGCGGGCCTTATCATGCCCCCCAATTCGCCATGAGGACTCTAGCTTGGAATTGTCGGGGTGCTAGTAGAGCCCCGACAGTTAGATCTCTAAGAAGCCTCATTTGTAACTCCAATCCAGATTTAGTGTTTTTATCTGAAACAAAAATAAAGGCTCTTAGAGTAGAGAAAATTAGAGTGAAGCTAAATTTTGTTGATTCCTTTTGTGTGGATGCCAATGGTCGATCTAGCGGTTTGGCCATTTTGTGGAGACAGGGCATGGAGTTAGAGGTAGTTTATTCAAGCAGATATGTGATAGCAGCTCTAATATATTCCGACCCTCCAAGGTCCCCATGGCTCTTCCTTTTTGTCTACGAGCCATCTTATAGAGCTAAAAGAAAACAGTTTTGGGAAGTAATGGAATCCATGGTTAGATCCTTCTCTGGTCCTTAGGCAATGATTAGAGATCTTAATAGTATTAAGAATGCTGGAGAAAAGAGTGGAGGAAAACCAGCTGTCGAAAGCTCAATTAACAGCCTTAGAACCTTCATCACAAATTTTGCAGCAATTGACTTGGGTTTTAAAGGCCCACCCTTCATGTGGTCTAACAAAAGAGAGGGTCTAGCTAATATAAAAGAAAGACTGGATCAAAGCCTGTGTAATCAGGAGTGGCAACTGCTATTCCCAAAAGCAGGGGTCACTCACCTTTGTGCAACTAATTCAGACCATTCTCCCATCCTTTTGGACACAAATTTTGAAGATGAAAAGATAATTCGGCCATTTAGATTTGAAGCTATGTGGACAAAAGATGAAGCAAGTAAAGAAGTTGTGGATAAAGCTTGGAAATTACAAGTGGGGGGTTCGCAAGGTTTTAAGTTGGCAAGGAAGCAATCAAACACTAAAAATGAGCTGAAAAAATGGAACAAGGAGCATTTTGGTAATGTCAGAGAAAGGATCAAAGAGTTGGAGAAAAAGATTGAAGAAGTCCAGGGTGCAGAGCCTACCAAGGAGAATCTGGAATTAGAAGCTGCCCTTAGCCTTGAGTTAGATGACTGGTTGGCCAAAGAGAGTCTCAAATGGCATCAAAAATATAGGGAGATTTGGATCAAAGATGGGGATAGGAATTCAAGATTCTTTCATCTTACCACTTTGGTAAGAAGGAGAAGAAACTTCATTTCTGATATCAAACAAGAGGACGGTTCCTGGATTTCGGGCAGAGAGGCCATCCAAGAGTACTTTAACTCCAACTTTCAAGCATTATACCAGTCAAGTAGACCCCAAATCCCAGATAACTTGAAAAATCTCATTGATGCTTGTGTCTCTGTAGAAGAGAATGCTGAGTTGTGTAGAATCCCTACTAGTGAAGAAGTTAAAAAGGCGATATTTGGGATTAAGTCACTTAAATCTCCTGGTCCAGATGGCTTGCCAGCCCTCTTCTATAAGCACTATTGGGAAATTGTTGGAGACCAAGTTACTTTGGCAGTTCAAGGCTTCTTCAGGTATGGGAAACTTCTCCAAGAATTCAACAACACCTTCATTGTGTTAATTCCAAAGAAAAATGGAGCATGTAATTTTAACCAATTTCGTCCTATTAGTTTGTGCAACGTGGTATACAAAGCAATTTCAAAAATTCTAGTTGACAGATTGAGACCTCTTCTAGATAAAATGGTAGATTCAACTCAAGTTGCATTTGTTCCAAGTAGATGCATATCAGAAAATATTGTGTTGGCACAAGAGATAGTTCACAGCTTCAGACACATGAAAAGGAAGAAAGGATTCCTAGGTGTGAAGATAGATTTTCAAAAAGCTTATGATAGGATGGAATGGGGCTTTATCCTTAGGGTCCTGAAGGCTTTTGGCTTTAATGAGCAGTTTACAAATCTAATTCAGCAATGCTTATCTACGGTTCATTACTCTTTGCTCTTAAATGGAGGAATTTGCCCTGCATTCCAACCAGAATGTGGATTGAGGCAAGGGGATCCTTTATCCCCTTATCTTTTTATTCTGGGTAGTGAAGTGCTGATGCACTTGATCAATAGAGAGATAATTCAACACAAGTTGTTTGGAGTAAAGCTCACAAGAATAGCTCCTCCCATATCTAAACTTTATTATGCTTATGACATAATTTTATTCTGCAAAGCATCTATGGCGGAGTTATCTTCCTTAAAGGAGTGCTTGGGGAAATATTGCCAATGGTCGGGACAAATAATCAGTGTGGAAAAGTCCTGAGTTCTCCTTTCCAAAGGGGTCAGTCCTCATTTCCTCAATCAAATTAGAGCTCACTGGGGCCTAAGCAAACTCCCTCCTTCAGCAAAATATTTGGGAATCCCATTATTCCTCACCCCTCACAGGAAAAAGGATCTTTATGATATTAAGGAGTGGATCGAGAACAAGTTCAGTAGTTGGAAAAGCAAGAATCTGTCTTGGGCAGGCCGCGCTACGCTTATCAAATCGGTGGCTCAAGCAATCCCCTCTTACTCCATGTCTGCCCTCCAATTCCCCAAGGGGCTTTGTGATCAATTGGATGCTATTGTGAGGCGTTTTTGGTGGAATCCAAAATCTGATAAGGGGTCTTTTTTTGCTCCTATTGCTTGGGCTTCGTTGTGTTGGCCTCTAAAAGAGGGTGGATTGGGATTTAGAAAGTTTTGGGAATTTAATCAAGCTTTGCTGGCTAGACTTGCATGGTTGCTCCTAGAAGGCAAAGATTGTCTATGTATAAATCTCCTCCGAGCAAAATATAAAGTTAGAAACAATTGGCTTAATCATAAAGCCTTTGGTAGTATTTCTCCAGTTTGGAAAAGCTTAGAGGGTATAAAACAACTCATTGCTCAAGGTGCGTGTATGTTGATTGGAAATGGGGAGTCTGTTCGTATATGGGAAGATCCTTGGATTCCAAATCTCCCTCACTTTCGGCCAAATTTGCGTGAGAATGCATCTATGGAAGGAGCTATGGTTGTTTCTCAATTGCTGGATCACAGCAAGACTCGGTGGGATTTTTCCAAATTGAGGTCTATTTTTGATGATGCAATGGTAGCCTCAATTTCCCGAATCCCTTTACCTCTTAACATCTGTTCCGATAAATGGATATGGACCAAATCTGTGGTTGGAGAGCTATCTGTTAAGTTAGCCTATTGGCTTGGTAGAAGCTCTAACCCTCCTCCAAACCAAGACTTGCTGCGAGGCCAAATTTGGAAGACTAGAATTCATGAAAGGTTGAAGATGGTTTTATGGAGAGTAGCTGCAAATTGTCTCCCCACGAAGGATCAAAGGCTAAGGTATGATGCCAATGCAGACACTATTTGCCACCTATGTAATGTTGGGATCGAGTCATCTATCCATCTTTTTATTAGTTGCCCTCTAGCTAGAGCTTTATGGTTTAGTAGTCAATGGGGAATTAGAATTGATAATTGCAAGCTGTCTACTCCGGCCCATTTCATCCACTTTCTGCTTGATCCTCCTTTCCAAGAGGCTAGGGAGGACTTGCTTCTTTTTGGAGCCTTACTTTGTGATTTGATTTGGAGGCTACGGAATGAGGCTCTATTTGAGGGAAGAGTAGCCAGTTATGAAGATTTAAGGGCCAAAATTGTTAGATTGTTTGTGGAGCATCGTAAAGCCAGATTCTCTTCTCAAATTCGAGGCAATAGTGTTCGAGCTAAATGGTTGAAGCCTGGGATTGGTTCTTTTAAATTAAATGTTGATGCTGCTGTTGGCGCCCATCATTCTGCTATTGCAATCATAGCTAGGGACTGGAGAGGGGAGCTGGTATTTGCTTGCTCCAAAAAAGTGAACACCATCCTCCCTCTCCAGGCAGAAGTAGAGGCTCTTTTATGGGCTGTGCAACTTGCTAAGCCTTTAATTACAGCTCCAATAATGGTCGAAGGCGACTCTCAAGTTTGCTACAAATCTATCACAATGCATGGCATGGCCATCCCATGGTCTATTGAGAATGTTATTCAAAGTGTAAAGTATTTGGCCTCCAATCTTCCATTTTTGTCTTTTAGGTGGGTCCCTAGAGAAGCCAATGTGGCCACCCACTCTCTTGCTAAATGGAGCTTGATGTATAGTGTGTTTGGTTCTTTTGACTTTTGTAATAGCCCTTCTTGTTTTGTTAAGGCTATCAGGGAGGAGTCTGGGTGTCTTGCTGGTCTGTAGTTCTTTTTCTTTGAATAAAATTATTCATTCAGCAAAAAAAAAAAAAAAAAAATACAGAGGACTGTAATGGATAAGTACTAAGAATAGAGAAACTCCAAGTAAAATAAAAAAGAAAAAAACAAGCAACACCACCCCCACTGACCTCTCTCTCTCTCTCTCTCTCTCTCTCTCTTGTCATTGCTTCACGAATCAATAGTGCCAAAAGGCCCAAAAAACAACTGAATACAAGAACCCATTATAACCTGTCATTTAATTAACACATAAAGAAGGCAGAAAATTATTAGTGAAACAAAATTGAAATAGAGCTTAACCTTTAAAAAAAGACCAAAATTTTTCCATGCTTCTAAAGAAAATCCAGAAAAGCAGTTCACACAGAAAAACTTCCAACTTTACCTTGGAATTAGTGAATGTTGAATCTTTGAGCAAGTACCACAAATCCAAAAAAAAAAAAAAAAAGTTCCACAACTCTAACCAAAACAATAGAGCAAGTTCCAAAGAATTTCATTTATGATCATTTTACAGGGACATTATTCCCATTTCCCTTGTGAATGACCCCTTGTGATTAACCCTAATTAATTAATTTAGCCAAGTAATTAATTAATCAATTAATCATGCAATTTTATGGAAGCACAAACAAATCACCAATCAACTAAATATGCAGCGGAAAAATAAATAACACGGTGATTTGTTTGCGAATGGGGAAAACCCTAATGGCAAAAACCCCACCGGGTGATTTTCAGGTCACCACTCCCGAAACTCCACTATTATCAAATCAAGCGGTTACAAGAAAGGAATCTCAAGTACCTTACCAACCTACAGTTGAACCCTTACCCCAATACCCAATTGGACTTGATCTGTAGTGACAATTTCCACCTTTGATGCACGGCTCCCAAGTACGTGACTAACCAATTTGATGCGCGGATCCCAGTACGCGGCTTACTCCTTTGCACGAATCCCAGTACGTGACTAACTCCACAGCAACCCTTTGATTGTTGTAGTTGATTTGCAGCAGCTTCACATAGAAACACCAATAAGATTTTCAATGTTAGTGCAAGAGACTTTACTTGGTTACAAAACCCAAAGACGTACAAGAAACGCAGCAAGAACTCTTTCTTCTGTTGGAGGAGGCTAGGGTTTCAAAAAGAAAACCTTATGAAGCTCTCTAGGGTTAGGTTTTTCTTTTTCCCACCTCCTTTAAATAGGAGCTTAATGGGCTCTCCTATTCCAAATAGGTTTACACAAACCTTGGGCTTTCCTAGTCCAATAAGGATTATACAAACCCTTAAACAAATAGCCTTTTAGATTAAAAACGTTGTGGCTATAATCTGAAAACCCGTAAGCTCGATTGATCGACCAGCTGTCGAGATTTAATGAACCTCGACAGATCGAGATTCTATCGAGCAGGTATCGAGACCTGCAAATTTGCACTATTCTTGAGCAGTTCTTGAGTAGTCTTCATGTCTTCAATTTAACCACTTGTAATGATCATCTTGAACCTACTTAGATTTATCAAAATACAAGTAAAATGCGTTTTGTCAAAGGATATGCCAATTACATAAAAATATGTCCCCAACAAAATTCATACAAGAGACCTAAAAATATACTAGAGTCAATTGTAGAAAATGAACCTTAACATGAAAAGCATCCAAAAAAAAAAAAAAACAAAGAGGTTCATGCATATCATTGTACTCCACAATTCATCAACCACATTTGCATACATTCCCTACACCACATGATACAACAGAGAACCCAAAACACGTAACATTCAGTCATAAGAACCAACAAGCAAGTGACATCTGGGGACTGGGTAGCTAACAAATATAATCTGGCACCATTTTTCCTAATTGGGCAGAGAAATTACACATGAGAGGACCCAAATCACAGACAACTTTCATATATAAGAGCGAACCAGAAAATCATATATGGGTTGCTAACAAACCTCTTAATTTACATCATCTTTCAGATCAGGCAGCATAGGGAATAAAAAAAATAAAAAGGAAGCCACTAAATCACAGCTAATTCCATTCTGTTTGCTCTGTTTTGGTCGGAATGAGGTTGAAAATTACATACAAGATACTAGATTGGCATATGTCTATTGTGGTTTGTTTTGGTCATTCTAGTCTGATATCTACGTTATAACTCTACTAAGTTTATCATAATAAAATTTCGTGAAAGTGTAATGGGCAAAGAGCCTCTCCTGCTGCCATAATACTAATTCCTAGACCCCAAATTTGTCTTGTTTTTCCTTATTCTGGAAGCAAAAAGAAATGCTATATATAATGTAAAGACAAAACTTAGGTACAGTAAATTAGATGCTGTTTCTTAGGTTTTTCTTTTAAGATTTAGCCATGTGGTTATTTAACTAAAAAATACATTTCATTCCTATGAGAGAAAATCCACGCGACAGAATCTTAAAATGAGAACTTAAGGAACAGTACCTAAGTACTGCTCATAATGTAATAAGTTGATAAAAGCAAGTAGTATTTTCATTTGGATCAAACACCTGAAAATAGGAAAAACAATTCTGGAAAAATGTTTGAAGTCGAAACAAGCACGGATTACTGAAAACTTTCTTTTGTATCCTAAGGATCAAATTGTTAACTTAATTCCAAATCCAATAATCATCATGCTATGATTAATGAAATAACATTATGTTGGCTAGACGTGTTTTGCACTATGACATTGCCAGGACTAAAAGGAGCAGTAAATGTTGATTGATAAATAATAGTCTTAACTCATGACCTCTTAAGTGATTTTGTCCATCTACATAAAAGCAATAAAACACAATAATAACATAGGTACAATAAACTGACCTGTCAATTTCAAAAGATGGCCACTTTATGGTTTACTCATTGAGTAGAACTAAGCTCTCAATGAGATTAGCCGTGAAAACCAACGGATAAAGACGTTCCACCGGTGTAAGATTTTGAATTCCAAGATCTTTCTTATTTTGATTCGCAGGGTCGAATAAGAAGACTTGATTACCCGACTTCTTAATCACGAGTTCTCCACTACCCGTGCAGCCTAAGAAGTCCTCAACACCCGACAATGGTACAGAAAATGTTGGAGTCCAAGAAGAATCAACAAGGCCATATTCGCTCATCACCCAAATGCGGCACACCTCAATCAATTCAGCTTCATCTTGGCGGAAAGCAATCAAAGCCAGCGATCCCTTGAATACCACAAGTTGTTCAAACTTTAGAGATAATCCAGTTGAGTAATTATGCGGTAGTTTTATCTCCCGGAACGGGAATTCCTCATCATCAATATCACAGCACAAAATGATGCAATTGAGCAATCCTAGTAATAGGTCCTACAGACCCGATATCAAGTGAGTCCACCTGCAGTTCAACCGAGCTCCACGAATTGGTACTCAACGTGTAAACCTGGGCCCCAAGTTCCTTGAACGACACTCCTCTTACAATGAAATTAGGAATGGCAACAGGTCGGGTTTTTTATACCCAAACCCGACCCGCAGGTCTATATCCATTACCCGAATCCGACCTGGTTAATAAACGGATTTTTTTCCAGGCTCCAAACCCGGCCCGTCGGGACCCACGGGCCCCGCCCACTTTAGGCCCAATCCTAAGTCCTAATGGCCTAAACCGTGGCCCAATTTTTTTTTATTTTTAAATTTCCGTAATTAATTTAATAAATCTTAGATTTTTACACTAATTTAATTTACAATAATGATTTTAGATTTTTACATTAATTTTAGATTTCAAATTTCACATAAATCTACAATAATTTACTTTTAGGTTTCTCATTTTCCCTTTCAAAACACAAACCCAAATACAGAAATCACAAACTCAAAAGCAAAAATCACAAGAAATAATACATAAAAATTACAAACCCATACATAAATCCTACATACATAACCCAAATACATAAAAAAAAAATTCTTCCTTACAACAAGATCTACCACAAGTTCAAATATATACAAAATAAATCCCCCAACTCCAAATCTGGGACCATTACATCAAGTTCAAAAATCTACAAAATAAATCTCACAAATGAATATACACAATAATACCCCTTTCAGGCACCAAGTAATGAACCTAAAAAAAAAAAAAAGGGAGAGATCTTGGCGGTGGCAGATCTTGGCTGATCTACACTTGGAGAAGATAGATCGGAGAAAGAGAGAAACAAACCTGTGACGATCTTGAGACCAGTGGTAACAGAGCTTGAGACTAATGGTGACAAAGCTTGAGGCCGGTGGTGAGATCATGTGATGGTGACGGTGACAGAGGTCAGAGCTTGAGGTTGAGTTCGTGAGTGAGAGTGAGTGAGAGAGGGAGAAAAGGGTGAGTCTATGAGTTAGAGAGGGAGAGGAGAGTGAGGCTGTGAGAGAAGGGACGGCTGAGTGTGGAATATGAGAGTAAGTAGGGTTTTTTAAGTTTATATATATATAAAATGGGTTTTTGGGTAATTACATACTTAAACGGGTCAGGTCCGGGCCGGGTATGACAAAACCCGGACCCGACCCGGATCCGTTTCGAATTTTTTTAAAAGTTCATACCGAATATCCGCGGGTCGGACTTTTATTGCCATCCCCAAATACCAAAAACTTCAAGTCGTTGTTTTGAGAAGTAGGAAACGCAAGTTGATAAGCGCAAGTCTCAAAACGGTCATCATTGAGAACACGTGGAAGTCGCTTATACTTTCTGATGCTTGGGTTCCACAAGACTAATCTAGGATTGCGAACAGGATAATAATCAGGAGGAGGTGCATTACAAGGAATCGCCTGTGACTCAACGGAGTAGAAAATGCCATTGCAGAAGCCATTCATCGTATACAAACCTGGGATTATCCTCCTAGAAATCTGTGTCAAAGAACCGTCGGTATTGCAAACGACCGTACGAACGTCACTCTCGAAAGCAAAACGTGGCTCTTCCCGTAGCCGGAATTCCCCCCATAGAAGATAACCAACGTTGTTGTTATCATTATTATAATAATCGGATAATGATTTGGCTTTGTTGACAGTGAGGTGTTTTTCAATGAATTTGGGGTCGGCAATGTTGGATTTCCAACATCGGGAAACGCACCTAAATCGGACTAATGGTTTCGGTGGCAGCCGAGTCAGGATCTCTTCGACAACGTCGTCAGGGAAACTTGCCAACCACGATCTTGGTACAGCCATCGCTCCTCTATTCTATTTCAACCAGATTTGGCGAAGAGCAGCTCTTTTAAACATAGACTATATAAGTATAACCCTTTGTTTGGATAGGAGGGATTGGGGAAGAAAAGAAGAGAAATTGAGGAAAAGGAAATAAATAGTGTATTTGGTTAGAAGAGGAGAGATTAAGGTGAAGGAAAGAAAAGTCAATTTTCCTCCATGCATGGCACACCAACTCACTTTTTAATATCTTACCCTACACATTAGAAGATTCATACAAAACAAATCCTGTAGTTGGTTAATTGAGTCGTCCAATTACATAATTGTATACATTTTTATATCACCTCTAATCTAATCTAAATACCTAGGTATATTACATCACAAAACCCTTTTTCAACTCCTACGTAAAACAGTCACTTCAAGTAAAGATAACATCTAACATTAAATGTCAGACTCAAACACTAAGCAAAATGCAGTAGACCCAAACACTCCTACATAAAATAGTCACTTCAAGTAAAGTACAAAAGGCTACCACAATCCCACTAATGATCCAAGAAACCACCAATAAACACTAAGCCACTTAAAAATCCTCTTATGCATTACAACTTCGTTTTTCAGCCTTTGGTTGGTGTTCAAAGTCATTAATTACACTTTTGCATCTTGGTGTGAATTCAATATCATGTTGCTCAAAGTAGTTACATACATTACAATCCATAATAATAATAATAATAATTTATTAGACTATGCACAACTTAGAAACCAAACACAATACTTAAGTGAAACCAAAACAAGCAAATGAACACCCCAAACCTAGTGCTTGCACCACTGGATTCAGAAAAGAAAAACTTTGTATCACTTATTATGAAAATCAATTTGTTAGGCTCTAAATATTTAGGTTAAATATTTAGATTCTAAATTTATGTATGTTGGCAAACCGAGAGCAAAACATGTCTAGATTAGGTGTTAGACATTGCTTATGATGGTTCAAGTCAAGATTTAAGAACATACAAACTACAGAAAGAAGAAATAAGTTTCTGTGAAGCTCAATCGATCAAAAGACAGGCTCGATTGTTTGAAAGTCATATTCTGCAGATTTATGGCTACCACTTCTCGGGGCTACAGATTCATTTTGTGCTTCAATGTTGATCATGAGAAATTCCAGGAGACAAAACTACGGCATAATTTCTCATTATCTCCAGAACTCACATTGTTCAAGGGATCACTGGCTTTGATTGCTTTCGACCGAGATGGAGTGTGCCACGTTTGGGTGATGGGGCAGAATGGTCTTGCTGATTCTTGGACTCCAACAATTTCTGTACCGTTGCCAGGTGTTAAGAACTTCTTAGGCTGCACGAGCAGTGGTGAACTTGTGATTATGAAGTCAGATAATCGAGTCTTTTCATTTGACCCTGAGAGTCAAAATGAGAATGGTTATGGAATTCTAAATTTTACAGGGTTGGTTTACACTGCTAATCTCTTGGAGAGCTTACTTTTACTCAATGAGTAAACCATTTAAGTGGTCATCTTTGAAATTCACATTGACATGTCAGTTGTTGTTTCAAGTAAAATCTGTTGGGAAGTTTTTGTACCTATGTTATTGTTGTGCTTTCTTTCTTTTATGTAGATGGACAAAATAAGTTATGACTGTTACTTATCAACAAATGTTTACTACTCTTTCTAGTCCTAGCAATGTCATAGTGAAAAACAAGTCTAGCCATCGTAATGTTATTTCATCGATCATAGCATAATGATTACTGGGTTTGGAATCAAGTTAATAATTGGATCCCCAGGATACAAAAGAAACTTTTCATGACCCGTGCTTGTTAATGCAGAGTTTCATTTGGTTTGCTCTTCCGTATGAATGTTGTCTGTGATTTGGGCCCTCTCATATGTAGTTTCTCTGCCCAATTAGGAAAAATGGTTCTAGGTGATTTATGTTAGCTGCCTCATATATGATTTGTTTGTTGGTTCTTATGGCTGAATGTTATATGTGTTTTGGGTTCTCTAATTTATCATGTGGTGTAGGAAACGTGTGCAAATGGGATTAATGAGTTGTGGAGTACAATGATAGCTCTTCTTTGTTTTTGTGATATAATATAAGCATATATCAAATATACAAATGTACATAGGACATAATAGTGAATGGAGCTTTGGTTTTGCTGAAGTATATATGATCTTACTTCTTAGGCATGCTAACTTTGAATGGTGACCCCATTGGAGACGCATGGACATACTCGAGTGTACACTTTCCTTTTACCAATTCGGCTGTAAAGTTGCCAGCTGCATTGTTTTTATATAATTTAAGAGCCCAGTAGTCTTTTATTTATTGTTTAAAAGTGAAGCGATTTAGGTAAATGACTTAATAGTCCTAAACCTAAATTAAAGGAACATAGAGAAGATTTCAAGTTCTAAAAACTGGGGTCATATACATGAGAGAGCTGAGTTTTGAAAATTATTGTTGATTATACAATAGTATTTCAAACTTATGGCGTTTACTCCATGATAATTACTCTTTATCATCAAAGCAAATAAGAGACTGTAATTGAGATAATTAGAATCCACATGACAGAAATGAAATGTTGAAATGATAAAGACATATGTCTAAGCAAAAATGGAAATATCAGGCAATAGATATTCATAAACAAAGAAATCCTCCACCTTCTGGAAAAGTAGGGATTTAGTAAAGTGCAGCTGATATAGAAGTCCTTGATCCTTATCTCACCTACATCACTTGACAGAAGTATCAGTTTGTTCACTTATACTTGCTCAAACATGGTCAACCCACTAGTCCCCTTGGAGGTATATTAATGTAAATAAGGTTTGATGGGGTCTGTATTGTGGCATGCAAGGCATCTAACCAAATCAAATGTTTTACTCTTTCAGATACATCCTAGAATTAGCTGAACTTTCCACAGTATAAAGTCTAGCTAGTCTTACTCATGAAGAAAAGTGAGGACGACAAAAGCCCTATATATCCAATCAAGGATGATTGCTTAAGGCAGTCAATTAGGTATCAAAGTAATAAGAAAGAAGAAAATAAAGTGTTACATAATTAAGTAGCTTTTACAAAGGCAACTACGATTTGAATTTAAGCCACTATCTCTTAACAAAAGATTTCAAGGAACATAATTTCCAAGTAGAATTATTCCTAAAAAGATTACAATAAATTTACTACCATATAAATGAGTCGATTTTGACTTAAGTACTTCCACAAATCTTTGGTGTGATTGGAAACAATTCCAAGGATGATGTTGAATGAAGCCAGACCATCCTTTCTCAATGCTTCCATAACCTATAAAAGAGGAGAGCCCATTTAGAACTGCAACTTCAAGTAAAAACTTCGACATACCAAGCAGCAAATGATTTTTGGAATGTTATTGTACAACATGCACAAGATTTGGGATAAACTTGTAATTTTTGTAAGGTTGAATTAAATCAACCATTGTGTTGGCTTTATTCCGTGCCAAATTTGCTTGTATTTTAGCAATTAGTAACCCTGTATTTAGGTGGGATTCATGTAAGGGTAGTGAGTGAGAGAATGTGAAGAAATGCTTAAGATTGTGCAAGGATGCAGAGACTCGCGGGTGACTCGTGACTGGCAAGCCACCAACTGCAGCACACGAGTGAAGCATGCAGGAAGATGAACAATCACACCAGCTGTTGCACTACAGGACAAAAAGTCCAGCCTGGCCGTTCTATTAGCTCGCGGCTGGAACTCGCGACTTAGTCAAGTCGCGAGGCTAAGCCGTCAGCCAGCCTTGTTTTGAAAAACCTGACTTTTCGCATTCCATTCTCACCCTAGTATAAATACCCCTTATACCCACGAAATGTAGAGAGCTTCCAGAGAGAATTTTGAGAGAGAAACCCTAGAGAAAAACAAGATTGACTCATCCCCAATCTTCACATAGAGACTCTTCAAATTCATCTACTCTCACCCTCTCCATTGTTACATCCTTGAGAGGTACATTACCAAAACCTTTTCTTACCATACCAATATCTGTGGGAAGGCTGTTTGGTGCTTTGGGAAGCAGTTAGGAAGAGACCAATTCATATTGGTTAATGCTATGGGTTATAGCGGAATCCGGTAAGCTAAAGAAGAAATAGGTTCAGCGTAACCTCGTTGGAGCAAGAAACTTGGAGGGCTTAGGTACACTGGGTAGATTAGGCTTGGAGGGTCTATTGCTGTTCATATATTCCAACTACATTCTTTAGTGGATTATTTACCGCTTGGAGGGCGGCGGAGAGGTTTTACGCCGAAGGCTTCGGTTTCCTCTTCGATAACACATCGTGTGTTGTCCTTGTGTTTGCATGTCTCTTCCCTTAATCTTTGCCATTTAATTTCTGCTGTGGATGTGATTTTATTTGGTTTAGATTGTTTATCAATTCTGTGTTTAGCTTATGTTCATATTCCGCACATTAATTGTTTGATATTAAGCTTGAATTGATTATATTGTATTTGTGGGTCTAAACGTTCATAGTGTTTTATACGCTATTTGAACATTCAATTGGTATTAGAGCGGGTGCACTCTTTGTAGTTTAAATACCTTAGTGCGATCCTTGACCCCATTTTAAGATGGACCGGTCTCAATCCTTAAATGCACCTCCATATTTTGATGGAAGTAATTATGCAATTTGGAAGGTACGGATGAGAGCATTTTTATGTTCTATTGATGAATATGTTTGGGATACTGTTGATATAGGATGGACAAGGCCTGAGGCAGCCAAATCCACTTGGGATAAAGCAGCCCTCGCTGCGTCTAATGCTAATAGTAAATCACTTAACGCGATTTTTTGTGGTGTGTCCCCAGATGAGTTCCACAGGATATCTCACATCAATGTTGCCAAGGAAGCCTGGCAGATTTTGGAGACCACTTATGAGGGTACAAAGAAAGTTAAAGACACAAAGCTATAGATGCTGACTACCCGGTTTGAGGAGCTCAAAATGAGTGAGGATGAGTCCTTTGACTCTTTCTATAGCAAGCTGAATGAGGTGGTCATCGGCAAGTTTAATTTGGGAGAGAAAACCAAGGATTCCAAGATAGTAAGGAAGATCCTTCGGTCATTGTCGGAAAGCTTTAGTGCCAAGGTGACATCGATTGAAGAGAATAAGGACCTTGATGATATCAAAGTCCAAGAACTAATTGGGTCACTTCAGACTTATGAGTTGCCATTGCCCACACAAAGGACGAGCAAATCTCTTACTCTTAAGACCATAAATGAAAGAGTGGAAGTCTATGACTCATTGGATGAGGATGTAGTAGACAAAGATGTTGCATACCTTGTGAAAAATTTCTGAAAATTCTTGAAATTCAAAAACAATGGAAAATTTGGTGATAGAGAGAAATTTCAAAGTTCCGGAAGAGAGAAAAAGGAATTCAAAAGGAAAGATGGAAAGGAATCCCAATCTACACAAGGAATCACATGTTTCGAGTGCAACGGGCATGGACACTTCAAGAAAGAATGTCCCAACTATTTGAAATCGAAGGGCAAGGTTTATGCCACAACTCTTAGCGACAATGATTCATCCGATTCTGAGGAAAGCTATGATGGAGAAGGGAATTACTCCGCTTTTATGACTATTACTCATGTTGAATCTTCGGAGGACTTGAATTTGCTTGTGCAAGAGCTTGGAGAGCATAGTGATGAAGAATCATTGGGAGTTGTTGAAGAATCAGATGCTGAAGAAGATGAAAATACAGCCGGTCTTCAAGAAAACTACAACTAACTCCTTGAGAAATCAGGAGAGTATACAAGGGTGGCCAAGGCAGCTGTAAGAAGATGAAGAAAGCAGAGGAGGACTATCGAAGTCTCCTAGTGCGACTTAAGGAAGCCAAGTGTGAGATAGAAAGGCTGAATGGAGAGCTGTCATAAGCTTACACAAAAGTGAGATTTCTTGAGCTAGAGGTAGTGCAAGAAAATGTCAAGATAGAGAAGGTCTCCACCAAGAAGCTAGATGATATTATTTCATCTAAAAAACAATTCTTAGACAAGTCCGAGTTGGGATATACCGGAGGGAGTAGCTCATCAGCCAATATCACCAAAGAAGTGAAGTTTGTGAAGGCTAAAGAGTCGGTTGTAAAAGAGTCTAGTCCTGACAAACTTAAGGTTGAAAAGAAGAGGAATGTGGCTGATCAA
The DNA here is from genome assembly GCA_019022515.1 of Quercus aquifolioides. NCBI lineage: Eukaryota > Viridiplantae > Streptophyta > Magnoliopsida > Fagales > Fagaceae > Quercus > Quercus aquifolioides. Next base: position 178,222 of record JAFHAW010000139.1, read on the forward strand.
CGGGTGTTAAACAAGTCCCGTAATCAATTAGAAGCCAGACGTGAAGCTAGAGGAAGATCATTTCCAAGATCACAATGGGGTCCTAGAACTAATCATTTTTGCCACCATTGCGGATTGCAAGGACATACCAGACCCAACTGTCATAAGCTGAGAGCATTGAATAATGCAAGCGCTCCACGGTCACGAGGACCAAGAAATGACAAAAGGTCTAGGGGTGGTGAGCAACCAAGAAGTCAAAACGGTGATCCCAGAATGATGGACACGATGAAGATGATTGGTGCATTCACCACATGCTTGGAAAGCTTCACTAGAAGGTTTGAAAGTCCTAACTCTCGTACCCAATCCTATAAGGATATCACCCCAAATGCACGTGACGTGTGGGTGAAGAAGGGTACTCATGCATAAGCATTACAACATGTCCACGCATTAATATTTCCTATGGTTTATGACTTTGCTTGGTTGTGTGCTTTATGTTGAGTTGATAGATTGTTTTGAAAATTTTATTGTGTTTTGTTTTTGTTTGCATTGTTTTTAAAATGTTTTTACATTGTTGTTTTTGATCAATCTTTTTCATGTTTTTGCGCCAAAAATCCAAAAACACATAAAAAGTAGAAAATCCAAAAAGTTTGATCGACATTGTTGAGTTTTGTCTCAAAGCATGTTTTGCCTTGTACCTTTGTACTTATGGCTTTGTGCATCTACAAACTTAGCTTGTTCCCTATGCACTCATATCATTGTGGGAGAAATCTTGAAATCTATGTGACTGTTGTAAATTGATCTTCAACCTTGTCATGAATGATCAGTGAATGATTTTGTTGATCTTGAGACATGCATAGACTTGTGCCTATATATCTTCCCACTCTTTATTTTATTGTTTTGCTTAAAGAGCTCACCAAATGTAAATCTCCAAATGAAAAGAGATATTGAGTTGCAAAAGCCTGTCGCACATACTAGTATTTGACTAGGAAAAAGGGAAAGCGACCAAAAATAAATTGTATGATGCCCAAAAAGCCAAATGCTAACTCATCAAAGTGAAATATCAAAAATTTCAAGCATCAATCTCACAATAAGATGTGTTGGTTCAAAAAGATAAAATGATATGTTGAACATGGAGCCAAATGAAAAGCTTCAAAGTTATGTTATCAAGTTTATGTGGGAGGTCATATATGCATATTTCTATAATTGAGATGGGTCACATTATCTAGTGCTGATTGTGTATGTCTTGGTTGAATTGATCATTGAAGCTTCACATTGGACTAAGGACTATCTCATTGTTGATACCCACACACATCACACATGTCTATGCTTAATGAATGCCATATTCATTTGTGTGATTGTACTTGTTAAAATATGTTTTCACATGCTCAATTTTTGTTGATCAAACACCAAAAAGATTTTTGAGTTTTTTAGTTGTTTTTGGAAAGTACTTTGTTTTTACAAAAATTGTCAAAAATTTCAAAAACAGTGTTGCTCTGTTTTGGCAATTCAGTCGCGGGTTGGTCCAGCCGCATGCCCCGATCATGAACTTTACTCAGAAGGTTTTCGCGACTCTTTGGCTACTCAATGGCGGGTAAATGCCCTAGTCGCGAAAAATACTTATAAAATTTTTCAAAATTTGAGTGTTTATGTTTCTCGCGGCTCGATGTAGCGACTTGTTCGCAGGTGAAAGATTCAGTCGCGAGGGGTACACAGAGATTTTCGCAGCTTACCTCGCGACTCACTCGTGAGTAGACCTTCCAGTTGCGAAAAACACTTAGAAAATTTTTCCAACTTTTTCTCTTTAAGTGTTCTGGCAGCTAGCCCTGGCGACTTGCACTCGACTTGATCCAGTCACGAAAAACGCGTGTTTTGCGCAAATTGGGCAGTTTTAAAATCATTTCAATCTTTCCCTCGAATTTTTGTGACTGTTCATTGTCTTCCCCATTTCAAACCTCTCTCAATCTCACCGTGTCACTCTCAAACACTCCATTTGTCTTCAACATCTCAACATCAATCTTCAGGAAAAAGGTATGGATGTTTCTCATTTCACTATATATTTCATGTATATGGTTTTGTTCTTTTAGATTTGTAATGATTTGTTGATGTTTAGAGACTTGTGGTGTTCGAACATAGGGTTTGATTTATTTTGTTGAGTGAGTTTGAGTAAGGGTTTGGAAATACTGAGTGTTAGATGCTTCTCACATTATTTATGGTGTCTATGTTCTGAGTAGTGCTTCTGTACTCATCATGTTCATAATAGAGTGTCTATGTCAGTTACCTGTGACTAAATAATGTTCTTTGATTACTTTGGTCTATGGTATAATTGTTCAATCTTCATTTTTGGACACTTTTACTGTCCTGAATATGCAATGCATCTGTGTTCTCTGTAGTTTCTTGATGCTCTGTAGCTGATTGAGTGAGTTCTCTCTTTGAATTACATTTGATTTAACCTGAGTCTAATCAAGTTGATGTTTGTGTTTTGTGGTATCGCACTTGGTTCTCTGCTGTATATCTTGTCTTTTGCAGATGTCACGTCGTTCCTCTAAAGGAAAAGAGATTGAAATTGATGCTCAATCCCCTGTTGCTAAGCGGACTCGCTGCTCGACTTAGTCGTCTCAAGATTCAGATATTGAGAAATTCAAGACTCCAACTGACTCACAGACTTATGACAACATTTTTAGAAAGGCTCCTACTGTGGTGGAATGGGTTGTCAAATTTGATACATTGGAAACAACATTTATTCCCAGGTTATTTGAAGCAAAAGATTGGGTTGATTTGTTCGGGAATTTTGTGGACCTGGTTGATGAATTGGTTAAGGAATTCTACTCTAATGCCAGATGCACAGGAGTAGAGTTGAAATGTTGGGTAAGAGGAAAAGAATTTTCCATCAATTCGGATTACATTGCGAAGATTCTTCGTATCACTAGACCAGCAAATGTGGATCTCACTCCATATGATGATAGAGAGCCTAAGCTACATGACATTCTTCAAGTTCTTGGACCTGATCATGAGATTTCAAGCAAAGGTTCTTCTATAGGCATTGCACAGTATTCGCCTGAACTGATGACTCTGAAATTGATCATGTTCTCCAACCTCTATCCATTGTCTAACACCGCTTTCATCAATCTTGGAAGAGAACAATTTATGTACGATCTAATTAATAAACAATTGGAAAAGAAAATTGAACCTATGGAACCAATTCTTGAAACTATTAATTTAGGCAATGATGAGAATCCATGCTTAATTAAAATTGGCTCAACTCTAAATGAAAAAGAAAAGAAAGATCTTCAAGAACTCCTCAGGGAATTTCAAGAGGTTTTGCATGGTCTTATGAAGACATGCTTGGAATTGACCTCAAGATAGCTCAACATCACATTGATACTCACGAACACACGGTACTTGTCAAGCAAAAATTAAGAAGAATGAGGATCAAATGGCTCTTAAAAATCAAAGAGGAAGTCACTAAGCAATTAAAGGTAGGGTTCATTGAACCCGTACACCAAGCCGAATGGGTAGCCAATGTTGTGCTCGTACCTAAGAAGGGTGGGAAGGTGAGGATGTGTGTGGATTTTAGGGACTTGAACAAAGCGTGACCTAAAGATGACTTTCCTCTCCCTCACATTGATGTCTTAGTGGATAACACAACAGGAAGTGCATTGATGTCCTTCATGGATGGTTTTTTGGGGTACAACCAAATCAAGATGGCTTCCAAGGATATGACCAAAACCACCTTCACTACAAAATGGGGAATCTATTGTTACACGATAATGCTGTTTGGCCTCAAGAATGCTAGGGCAACCTACCAAAGGATGCATGTTGATGATATCCTAGTGCCTCCACAACATGGAAAGCCCCTTACTCCTATACCTCTCTATCATAGGAGATGCAGTTGGAAGTATGCTTGCACAAGAAGATGATGAGAAGAACGAGAGGGCTATTTATTACTTGAGCAAGAGATTCCATGATTACAAGACTAGGTACACTCCCATAGAAAAGTCATGCTTTACACTTGTTTGGGCAGTACACAAATTGAGGCATATCATTTTACCTTTCCAAATATGGGTGGTAGCAAGAATGGACCCATTGAAGTACCTCTTTGAGAAGCCTGCTTTGAGTGGCAGATTGTCAAGAAGGTTAATTTTGCTGGCAGAATTCGATTTGAAGTATGTGGCTAGGAAAACTATCAAAGGAAGCGTCGTGTCAGATTTTTGTACCGAGAATCCTATAGAGGGGGAAGGTGGTAAAGAAGACTTTCTAGATAAGGACATTTTGGATGTTGAGTTAGGGACATGGAAGATGTACTTTGACGAAGCCGTAAGCCAATATGGGAATGGGATAGGGATAATCTTGATCACTCCCAAGGGGTCTCACATGCCTTTGGCAATTAAATTGAACTTTGAAGCAACTAACAACATGGCTGAATATGAGGCTTGCATTGCTGGAATGGAAGCTCTTCAAGAATTGGGGGTAAAAGAAGCCGAAGTCTTTGGGGACTCAACTTTGGTTATAGCCCAAATGCAAAAGTTGTGGAAGGTGAAGGAGGAACATTTGAAGCCTTATCAACAATATTTAGAGGACTTGACCAAGACCTTTGACAAGATTGAGTACACAACCATCCCTAGAGCTCAGAATCAATTTGCAGATGCCTTAGCTACTTTAGCCTCCATGGTTGAAATACCCGAGGAAGTATGGACACAGCCTTTAGAGATTGAGCAAAGTTATGAAGAAGTACACAAGAGGAAGACCAAAGCTTCAGTAATGGCAATAAAGGATAAGGAAGTTCCATGGTACCATGACATCATGAAGTTTTTGGAACTAAGGACATATCCGGATAGTGCCGACAAGAGAGAACGTCGTTCCATTAGGATGATGGCAACTTAATACATCTTATGTGGGGGGGTAACTTTATAGAAGGTCCTATGGTATATACCTTTGTTGCTTGAAGAGAAAAGAAGCCAAAAGAGTAATGAAAGAAGTTCATCAAGAGATTTGTGGCCCTCATATGAATGGGAGAATGTTAGCTAAGAAAATCCTAAGGATAAGGTACTACTGAAATACAATGGAGACCAATTGTGTGGACTATGTGAAAAGTTGCCATGATTATCAAACACACGCTAACTTGAACCATGTACCACCTAGTGTGTTATATAGCATGACCTCTCCATGGCCATTTTCGGTCTAGGGTATAGATGTGATTGGAAGGATAGCTCCTAAGGCTTCAAATAGGCATGAGTACATTTTAGTGGCGATCGACTATTTCACTAAGTGGGTGGAGATAGCCTCCTATTCTATGTTAAAGGCTAACCATGTGGCTCGATTCTTAGAAAACAACATCATATGTCGATTTTGGGTGCTCCAAGAGATCATTTCCGATAATGGTTCCCACTTTGAAGGTGATGTCCGAAGGGTCATGGAAGAATATGGCATTAAGCATCACAAGTCTTCACCATATAGATGGTAGTGACATACAAAGATTTGGCCGAGAAGCTCCCATTTGCCTTGTGGGGTTATAGGACTTCTATCTGTGCATCAACTAGGGCAACACATTACTCCTTGGTCTATGGTAGTGAGGCGGTACTTCCTATTGAGATGGAGATAAAATCTTTGAGGGTATTGGTAGAAACCGAGGTCCTAGAAAAGGATTGGGCTAAGGTGACGTATGAACAATTGGCTTTGATAGATGAGCAGAAAGCTAGGGCACAATACCATGCACAAGGGTACCAAAAAAGAATTGTTAGGGCATTCAACAAGAAAGTGAAACCAAGAAACCTTAAAGAAAGGGACTTGGTCCTAAAGGTGCTTAGAAATGAGACTTTTGATCCAAAAGGAAAAATGAAGCCTAGATGGTCTGGGTCTTTTATCATTAAGAAGATCATGTCTGGAGGTGCTACAAGAATCATAGATTTGGATGGGGAAGAGATGCTTCACCCTATTAACATGGATAGGCTCCAAAAATACCACATTTAAAAGAAAAAGAAAAAAAGCCTGCTAGGTTGAAAACCCAAAAGGGCGGTGTGAGAGACTGCAACTTATCGGAAGGGATGCTCTCAAAAAAGAGATTCGAGTGCTTTTAAGGGCACCTCTATTTTTCGGTAAGTGGTGTGGAGTCATCACTTATTTTTTTTTATACAATAAAAAAAAAGAAAAAATAAATACATAATACATAATCAAAATACTTCATTATCATTGATTGAATAGAGACAAGTACAATTTTGGTAAATTAACCTTACAAGACTTTGAGTCCTAGTTACAATCTATGTAAAAGAATACAAAACTTTTGATCCTAGTTACAATCTACCAAAAATTAAAAATGTTAGGACATATGTGATTTAATGTTAGGAATATATGTCAATATAGAATTGGCTAATCTTTTGACAAAACGCACTTTACTTATAATTGGATAGATCTAGGATGTGTTTAATGCTTCAAGGAACAAGGTTTCAAGTTCAAGTGTTAAATCCATACAAGTCTATCCAAGAAACAAGTGAATAAATGTTGGATTTTAAAACTCGATAGCTAGTATCTATCGAGGTTTAAAAAGCTGCTAAAGCCCGATGCTCGACAGCTAGCTCGACAGATAAGCTATTTATCGAGATTTATGAAAAACATATTTTCAGCCCTGATTTTCATCCAATTTGTGGGTATATGTTTGGGCTTTCTTTTCTCACAACCCTAAACATATATAAGGATTATTTTAAGGGCCGTCAAAGGTTGCACAAGTGTGAAGCAAAGTTGCGTTCATGCAAATTGTGACTGGAGACAGAATTTGCCCTAGTTCATCTTTCTCTTGAAGAAGCTGCTGTGTTTGTACACCGTAGGGTTTTATAACCAAGGAGTTTCATGATTTTCATCGTGTGATGAACTGAAGAACTTTGCAGCCAACATCTTTCTCAAGTTGGTGAGTAAGCCGCGTATTGGGATTTGTGTATCAAATTGGTTAGTCACGTACTGGGAGCCATACATTGAAAAGGAGAGATTGTCACAACAGAACAAGTCCAAATGGGTATTGGGGTAAGGGTTCAACTGTAGGTTGGTATAAGGTATTGATATTCCTTTACTTGTAACCGCTTGTTGTGATAATAGTGAATTCTCGAGAGTGGTGACCTTAAAATCACCTAGTGGGGTTTTTGCCGTGTAAATTTTCCCCATTTGCAAACAAATTATCGTGTCAATTTAATTTCCGCTGAATTTATTTAATTGGTCATTTGTTTGTGCTACCACGTTTATTGCATGCAAATTGAATTAATTAATTAACTTGGCTAATTAATTGGTTAATTCATCACAAGGGGTTAATACATTCTTGAACTATCAAGAGGTATCAAAGTAGACACACTTTGATTAGGTTTTAATCTTTCCTGTGTGATCCATTGACCCCCGTTTGTCATGGATAGAGGACAGTCTCTTATTATACCTCATTTATTTGATGACACTAACTATGCATATTGGAAAGTATGCATGAGAGCTTTCTTGCAGTCATTAGATGAAAAGGTATGGCAAACTGTGGAGATAGGCTGAACGAAGCCAAAGGAAGCGCCGACTGATTGGGACGATGCTAAGATTAAGGTGGTTAACTTCAACAGCAGGGCATTGAATGCTTTATTCAGTGCAATCATGAATGAGGAGTTCAAGAAGATATCATCTACTAAAACCGCTAAGGAAGCATGGACCATTCTCCAGACAACCTATGAAGGAACCAAGGCTGTCAAGGATTCAAAGCTTCAGAGGCTTACCACGAGCTTTGAAGAGATTAAGATGGAGGAAGATAAGTCATTCGATAAGTTCTATGCCAAGCTCAAGGACATAGTGAACTCAACATTTAATCTTGGGAAAACCATTCCTGAACCCAAGATTGTCAGAAAGGTGCTTAGATCTCTTCCCGAGAGATTTCATGCCAAGATCACCGCAATTGAAGAATCAAAGGATATTGATAAAATTCCTTTGACAGAGTTGGTTGGAAATCTATAGACCTATGAGTTGGGTTTAACAAGGATCGGGAAATTAAGCAAAAGCATGGCATTGAAGGCCAAGAGCAGCGACACTGATGAGTCTTCAGACAATGAAAATTCTAAGATGAAATCCTATATCACGAGGCAGTTCAAGAAGTTTATGAAGAATGCCAACGTGAAAGGATTTGACAAGGACTGAAAGCAATCCAGTTCTTCACAGTTTAAGAGTCAAGACAAAAAGGGAAGAAGGATGCTAGGGATGGCAGTCAGTACACTGTTCCCTCAGGACCAAAATGCTTTGGGTGTCAGGGTTTCAATCACATCAAACAAGAGTGCCCTACGTATCTCAAGACTATTGGGAAGAGCAAGGCACTTGCTGCTACGTTGAGCGACACTGAGCTTGAGGATGATTCTGATAATGAGGATGATGGAATCCTAAATGCCTTCATTGCCACTATAAATCCTACTGAAAGGATTGTTGAAGATGTGGATGAAGAAGAGAAATTAATGGAGTCTAATTTTGAAAAGATGGATGAGCAAGATGACATCCACACAGCCTATGCAAAGTTATACAAGGTCTCAGAAAAGCATGAGAAATTGTATAGGTTGGCCACCAAGAAGCTCAGTGATGTGGAGCTTGAACGGGAAGAAATCTCCACGAAGTTTGATGAAGCCAATCAGACTATTGGAGCACTGAGATTTGAGAATAATTTCTTAGCTGAGAAGACCAAGAAGCTTGAGGCAGAACTGTTCCAAGTTAGAGCCCAGTTGGAAAGGACTTCAAGTGCAAAGCTTGATGAGATGCTCAGTCTTCAGAAATCTGCTTCCGATCGAACCGGTTTAGGGTATGATTTCTCTTCTCCTAGTATTGCTTCTGCTAGTACTACTATTTTTGTTCCTCCTAGTAATAATGCTGAATCTGAAAACAATGATGTGCAAAATGTGTTAGCTAGTAAGAACATAGACAAGGGTAAATCTATCTTAGGAGCACCCCCTAAGCAAGATAAGAAAGAAATCAAAAACCCTAGGGCTAAGAAGGGAAACACTCAAAAGCCTAAACAGAAGAAGCAACATCTCTGTCATCACTGTGGAGCAGCTGGACATACTCGACTTAATTGCTACAAGTGGTTAGCCACTTAACAGAGCAACAGTACGATCTTATCGGGAAACCAGAATCAGTTTCCATCCTCCTTTGCTCCTCTTGGAGATCTTCTCAAAGCCCTCATGTTCCTTTCGAACTTTAACGGTTTCAATTCTTCCCCTTCACAGCTAGATTAAGGGTTTTCAAAACGGAAAGGTTCTTCCAAGGTGTGGAAAGAAAAAGGCTCCAAGTGATTCAGTCACTTTTTTCTCTCTCTCCCTTTCTTGTTTTTGTTTTTGCATTACTTGTGTGTTTTGTTTTCGTATTTTGAGTCAGTCTAGTTTTATGCATTGTTTTGTTTAACATGTTTTTGTTTGTTTATTTTTTTCCAGTTTTGCATTATTTTGTTTTTCAAAAAAAAAAAAATTGGAAAATTGGAAAAATACAAAAATACAAAAACGGTGTTTGTGTACATTGGTACTTGTGTATCTTGGATGGCCATTGAAACAAAGTTTTCTAAACTTTGTATCATTTGTAACTTAGATGAGCATCTCTATGCACAACTAAGCAAGTGAGTTTTGTAGCTCGTGTTTGTGATGAGTAAGATTAAGTAATCTCTTGTACTTAATACTCGTATCACTCTTTTTGAAGGGAAGGATTAGAAAATCCTAAGAGAAAGACATAAATAACCATTTCACCACTATTGCCCACCAATCATGAAATGACATTTGTATACTTTGGCATAGCAAAAGTGGAATGTCAAATGCTTAACATTATTAGGTATTTCTTTTCTATATCTTATATGCCCATGCATAGTTTGCTTAAAAGAAAAATATGCAAAGAATAATAAAAAGAAAAAAGAATCAAAATGCTTTATATATGATTGCAAGCGTGTATTCTAGGAGATGTGGGAGTTATAGGATATACCTCGGAGGTGATAGTCCCCATCAAACAGTTATAATTGTATGTGAGTTAAAGTGATTTTCTCATATCTCAAATCGTCATAACATGTTGACATTTATGCAATCTTGCAATATTTTTCACACACAACACTCAATATTCTTTGCCACTTTTGATACATGTGTAGATACAATGTGATTTGGTCATCACAAGGAATACATGTGTTAATGTATGCTCACTAAACTGTCTTAACTTGTTTTTGAAATATGAAATTGGTTAGACTGGTTTAGTGTGTGTGTGTATGTTCTGGATCTATGTGCTTGACATTTTTCTTATTGAGAGATGATTTTGAGAGTTTAAAATGTTGTTTGGATCCTTGATTATATAGCATGCTTGATTGCATTCATATCTGTGTTTTTCTCTTCTTGAAAAACTGTTTTTAAGCAATCTCGACAGCTGCTAGACACCTATCGACAGCTAGGATATCTTTCGAGCCCTTTCAGCTGCTTTTTATCACATTCTTGATAACTTCTCGATAGCTGCTTGATCCATCAAGAAACTTTCTAAAGACTCGATAGATTCTCGATAGCTTCTCGATTCATCAAGATCATTTTGCTGTGGACACCTCTCGACAGATCCTGGACAGTTCTTTGACAGTTTTTTAACGCGCTTTAAATCGCGACGCCTCTCAACACCTTTCGATCATCGAGCTTTATGGTTTGTCTATATAAAGGATCTGCGCGATTCTCTCTTCACTTCTCCCCGATCTCTCTCAATAGAATCTGTCTCATCACCTCCCAAACACTCTATTCTCTCTCTAAATCTTCAACCCACGTGATTTTCGGCCTATTCTTGCCTCAAATCACTTGGTATGATCTCTCTATCTCTCATTCTTCATGCATTTCATGCATTTAGACCTAGGTTTTGGGTTTTCTTCAAAATTTTTGGGCTTTTTCAAAATTGATGAAGTTTTTGTTAAATTTTTGGGATGGGTTTTGTGTAAATGATCCTAAATGTTCATGCATTGCATCACATTTGCATTTTAACTATATGTTCATGCATTTTAAATGTGTGATTACTATGTTAAACTGTTGTGTGCTGGTAGGTTTAGATTGGGCTGAGCCCATGATGCTTTAAGTTTGCATGTCACATGTTCATGCATTTTTATACATACATACCTTCAATTCTTTATATTCTTTTATATTGATTTGTTGGTGCTTTTCTGCTTGTTTCTCTCTCTCTTTGTCTTGCGTTAGTCTGCTCTATGGCACCCAAACACAAATCCACTCCGTCCTAGAACCCTCTTTGTTTTGGGGCATCCACCTCTTCTTCTGACCCTACTCCTTCTCACGTACGGTTTCGTGATGATAAAGCCCGAAAGGACTTTTCAAAGAACTTTTCTTGACAAGGCATTCATTCAGAACGCCAAGTCATCGTATCGGATTTTTTCAATACTGACCTTTCCACTGTCATCTGCAATATGGGTTGGGGGTCACTGTGTGACATCTTGGTCACTTGTCCCTTCGTGATCATATAGGAGTTTTACTCCAATATGCACGGATTCGATACTTCTGTAGCTCATTTTTTTCTCTCGCGTTCAAGGTACATGCATCGTAGTTACTCCAGATATTGTATCTAAGGTATTACACGTTCCTAGGGTAGTGCATCCTGACTACCCTGGCTATGATCGTCTGAGGACTGTGTCCAAAAACAAACTCTTGTCTCTATTTTGTGAGACACCCTCATCTTGGGGTAACCGTCAAAACACCCCTTGCTCGGGCTTTGCAAAAGGTCCGAGATTCCTTAACATGGTGATGACATTCATTTTTTATCGTTTGTCTCACTATAACTCTATTACAAAGCCTCGTGCTCAATTTTTGTTATCCCTCTTAGAGGATATTTCTATTGACTTCCCTTCTTATTTTATTCTATCCCTTATAGATGTCTATAGGGATACGACGACTCATTATAAGCTCATTTTTCCTTTCGCTATCACAAGGCTTCTTCGCCATATTTCTGTCTCCTTTCCTGAGTCTTCTTATTTCACGATTATGAGTGCTATAGACGCTGCTATCATTCGATGGAGTGAGGCACAGCTTAGACCGAGTCGGCCCCAGACAGAGACAACAACTCCTCCAGCTTCTATCGCTCCATCCACCTCTGCTCTTTCGTCTTCTGCAGGTGAAGTGACTCTTGAGGCCATCATGGCACAGCTTGTGTGCAGGGATGCTTGCCTTGACACACTCAGTAATTAGTTGTGTCAAGTGAACACCCGTGTTGGTCGTATTGCACGATGACAGGCTGTCATGGGTGGTTTCATTGCTTATACCTCTCCATCTCCACTGACTTTAGAGGATGAGAGTGATGATGGCTCCAGCAATGATGATGCTGATAAGGATGATGATGCTAGCTCGCCCAGTGATGATGAGATGTCTACTTGATGTAATTACCCTTTGTCACTCGTGACAAAAAGAAGGAGTATTTTTTATATGAACGTAGTCATATACATAGGGGGAGAGTTAGCATAGGAGTTTTTTTTTTTTGTGATAGGGGGAGTGTCTATAAGGTATGTAATGAGGTTTTTATGTATCTTCTTTTCCTTTTTTTACATTTACCTCATGTATATTAGTCTTTGACCATTTGACATACATTGTACTTATATTTGGTTTATATCTACTGATGTGTGTTATTCACCTATCTTTACATGTGTTGTTTCTTTTCTCTCTTCTTATATAGTGTACGCAATCTATTATTTTTGTTTCACACTAAGATGCCGTGATGAGTTTTGTTTAAAGTGTTTCAGAAATACAGGTTGTCAAAGTCTTCTTGCCATAAACTCTCTTCTTGCAAAGTTTTTCAAGAGTTTGTGTTAGAATAGATTTTATTGTATTCAACAAATGAGTATGAGTTGAGTGATTTATGACTTCTCTCATATATTCATTTGTTTGTTGTGGTTTTTTCACGGATTGCCAAGGGGGGAGATTGTTAGGACATATGTGATTTAATGTTAGGAACATATGTCAAATTAGAATTGACTAATCCTTTGACCAAATGCACTTTACTTGTAATTGGGTAGATCTAGGATGTGTTTAATGTTTCAAGGAACAAAGTTTTAAGTTTAAGTGTTAAAGCCATGCAAGTCTATCGAAGAAAAAAGTGAAGAAGTGCTGGATTTTACAGCTCGACAGCTAGTATCTATCAAGGTTTAGAAAGCTGCTAAAGCCCGATGCTCGACAGCTAGCTTGACAGATAAGCTATCTATCAGGGTTTATCAAAAACAAATTTTTAGCTTTGATTTTCATCCAATCCGTGGGTATATGTTTGGGCTTTCTTTTCTCACAACCCTAAACATATATGTAAAGTTGTAATTTACAATTATATATTTTGTTGGCTTTTATTTTATGCCAAATTTGATTGTAATTTTATTCAATCTTTTGTACCTTATTTTATTATGGGATTTAATTGAAAAGGTTGTGTGTGAGAGAAAACAAGTGTGAAGTCTCAAGAAAATTGAAGACTAAAGAGTTTTCAGGTAGATTAGGCTTGGAGGGTCTCTTGCTAACTCATGTATCCCAACTGATTGTCTAGTGGATCGATTACTGCTTGGAGGGGGCGGAGAGGTTTTTTGCCAAGTTCTTCAGTTTCCTCTTTGATAACACATCGGCGTGTTATCTTGTGTTTGCATTCTTCCTCCTTACTCTTTTACCTTTCATTTTACTACTGTGTTATAATGATTATGGATTAGAGTAGCTTGTTTGTTTATCCACTCACATTTACTCTATTCTGCACTTAGTATTAATTTAGAGTAAAATCTATCGAGCCGTATCTTTTTTTTTTTTGGTCTAAACAACTATTATGTTTTCAACACATTTTCGAGCATTCAATATATAAAGATTATTTTAAGGGCCGTCAAAGGTTGCGCGAGTGTGAAGCAAAGTTGTGTTCATGCAAATTGTGACTGAAGACAGAATTTGCCCTAGCTCATCTTTCTCTTGAAGAAGTTGCTGTGTTTGTATACCGTAGGGTTTTGTAACCAAGGAGCTTCTTGATCTTCATCGTGTGGATGAACTAAAGAGCTTTGCAGTCAACATCTTTCTCAAGTTGGTGAGTAAGCCGCATACTAGGATCCGCGCATCGAATTGGTTAGTCATGTACTAGGAACCATGCATTGAAAAAGAGAGATTGTCACTACATAACAAATCCAATTGGGTATTGGGGTAAGGGTTCAACTATAGGTTGGTATAAGGTACTGAGATTCCTTTACTTGTAACCGCTTGTTGTTATAATAGTGAATTCTTGGAAGTGGTGACCTTAAAATTACCCGGTAGGGTTTTTGCCGTGTAGGTTTTCCCCATTCATAAACAAATTACCGTGTCAATTTAATTTCCACTGCATTTAGTTAATTGGTGATTTGTTTGTGCTACCATGCGTATTGCATGTTAATTGAATTAATTAATTAATTTGGTTAATTAATTTGTTAATTCATCATAAGGGGTCAATACATTCTTGGCCTATAAAAAAAAAAAAAAAAAAGACACTAATCTATCAACCAAAATTCCAAGCTCGGGGGTTAGGTTACGGAATGGGAAGGTGTTAGGCACCCATTCCGCCCAGACAAAATCTGGTCTTCTAGACTCTAATGACCAATATACCCTTTTTTGCATGATGTGAATGATATGTTGAATGTGCATGACAGACACTTGACCAAAATTTAATTCAAATAAATTTGCCTTATGGATGTGTCCTCTTTTTAAAGAAAATTCAAATCTGTTTTGTGAAATAAAAAATTTGGATTTGTAAAGAAAAATCAAATATGTTTTTATATAAAAGAAATAATAAGATTTTGGTTAAAAAGGATCAGATTTGTTTTTGTGTAAAGTTAAACAAGGTGATTTTATCAAGAAAAATCATATCTGTTTTTTATGAATAAAAGGAATATGATTTTGTAAAAAAGTATCAGATCTGTTTTTATGTAAAGTTAAAAAAGGTGATTTTATAAAAAAAAAAATCAGATCTATATTTTATGGATAAAAAGAAGTTTTTTGAAAGAGGATCCACATTCATAAGATGAATTTATTATGCATGCATCACATAAAAAAAAAAACTTTCAATCCTTCCATTTAAATTGATAGGCCAACAATATATTGACCCCTTTGGCAAATTAATTAATTAATTATCCAAGTTAATTAATTAAGTCAATTTAACTTGTAATAGCGTGGTAGCACAAACAAATCACCAACTAAAGTAAATGCAGCGGAAAATAAATTTGACACAGGTGATTTGTTTACGAATGGAGAAAATCACCAAGACAAAACCCCACCAGGTGAATTTAAGGTCACAACTCCCGAAAATCTGATGGATAAATACATGTTTGTATTACATACAAAACATACGTAGCGGAAAAATAACGGATTTACTTCATTCGCAATTAATAACATGTACTATGTAAATTTCAAAATACAAGAACAAGAGAGTGTACCTTGATATAGTGAATTTCAAAACTAAAATTAGAAGCACTTGGGAACACTTTTAATTTTCACTCCAATTTCCCTAACACCGAAGAAGTGTGGTCTTTTAATCAGAATGAGAGAGTGTCCAACACTCACATACAAACCATTTTATGCACTTTGTTTTGTTGTTACAAAATTCTATATGTTTCTCTCCTAATAACTGATTATCTAATTGGACTAGTCTTTTGGGCCTTTCTAATTGGGCTTTAGTATGTGGCTTGGAATGGGACAAAAAAGGAACAAATAAGACACTAACTCCAAAGTTACCATTAATTATATTTAATACCACTATATAAATATAATTGCACTCTATGCCTTATTAGTAAATTATATCCCAAGACTTTATTGTATATGCAACCTCTTCATAAAATATTCGTAATAATACAAAGTCATGAAAGTAGATTGCCACTTTGTAAATTACTACATCTTAATCCTTGAGTACCCGGTTTAATCCTTAAAGTTATTCATCATATATTTATGAAATCCAATTTCATAAATATATACTTTAGTAACTATTTACTAAAGTAGTTAGGCCTAACATTATGAATAACAAACCTATTAAACTTATCTCAATGGAATATTTTGTATCTTATTTAAGAGATTATGAATTCCATCTTGAGAATATATGTTCCATTATTCTCTCAGGATTAAGAGTTCATGCAAATATAAGTCATGAGATTTATTATTCAATTGACAGTTGTTAGGAGAATAATAAATCTCACAGCGGTCCAGTTTAATATGTTTTAACTCTTAAAACATATCAAAATATCAACTAGAAGCCACCACTTCCATGATCAAGACAAATCATCTTAGTTAATATGTTATAGTCTTCACAGATGAAAAGTCACAGAAGATATAAATTACAAGTTCTTTGTAAACTCAGAATTTTAGTTTGTAGTCGGTGATGAAATTGGGCATTAAATCTCACAGCGGTCCAGTTCAATATGTCTTAATCTTAAAATATATCAGCATATCAACTAGAAGTCTCCACTTCTATGATCAAGATAAATCAGTTTAGATAATATGTTATAATTTTCATAGATGAAATACCCAATTTCATCACCAACTACGAACCAAAAGTATGAATTTACAAAGAACTTGTAATCTATATCTTCTGTGACTTTTCACGTAAATCACATACTATGCATTTTATGGACTATATGATAATGTCTGAATATTCATGTTACCATTATTTCAGATAATAATAAAACAATTTTATTAATCACAATATTAAGTCATACATAATATCATACTTAATATCATACATAGCATCATACGATACGATTTAAGGGCACTAATCCTAACAGAATCCACTATTACCAAAACAAGCAGTTACAAAATAAAAGGAATCTCATTACCTAATACCAACCTACAATTGAACCCTTACCCCAATACCCAATTAGACTTGTGATGTAGCGGCAATCTCTCCGTTCAATGCACGACCCTCAGTACATTACTAATCAATGATGCATGAATCCTAGTACGTAACTAACACACCAACTTAAGGAAGATGTTGGCTGCAAAGTTCTTCAGTTCATCCAACAATGAAGATTAGGAAGTTCCTTGGTTACAAAACTCTTGACGCAAAAATACAGTAGCTTTTACAGAGAATATGATGAACTAGGGCAGGAATGTCTCCGGTCACAATATGCATGTAACAACAATTGCAACAACCTTTGCATCACTTTGCAACACATGTGATGGCCCTTAAAATAATCCTTATATATGTCTAGAGTTGTGAGAAAAGAAACCCTACACAAATACACATGGATATGAGTGAAATCACATCTGAAAATTGTAATTTCGTAATTCTCGACAGATTTAGCTTTCGTCAAGCTTCTGTCGAGCTTTAACATTAAACCTTGATAAAAAAGATTCTGTCGAGATTCCTGTCGAGCTTTAATGAACAACACTTCTTCACTTGTTTCTTGATCAGATTTGTATGGCTTCAATATGAAACTTAAACACTTGTTTCTTGAAGTGAAGAAACATGTGTATAAAGAGAGAAAAGAAACAACACATAAAGAGATAAGTGAAGAAACATACATCATCATATATATGAAAAATAAAGTACAATGTATGTCATAAATGAAAGGTTACACGACTAGTGTACAAGAGGATAATGTAACTAAAAGAAAGAAAAGAAAAGTACATAAAATCCTCACTCCATCCCTCAAAATGTATAGACACTCCCCCTAACAAAAAATATCCTATGCCTACCCTCCCCCTAAGTACAAGACTACTCTTAACCCAAAACTACTCCCCTTTTTTTGTCACGAATGACAAAGGGTAAGTCACTGAGATGTCGTCATCTCATCATCACTAGAAAAGCTAGCGTTGTCCTCATCATCACCATCATCACCATCCTCATCTGCTGAAGCCTCTGGAGAAGGAGATGGAGAGGCAACGAAACCACCAAGGCGAGCTTGTCGTCATGCTATATGACTGACACGGGTGTTCACCTGATACAACTCATTAGAAAGAGTGTTAAGGCGAGCATCCATGCGCTAAAGCTGTGCCATGATAGCCTCGAAGGTCACACCACCAGTCGAGGAAGAAGGAGCAGACATGGAAGGAACAGTAGAAGCTGCAGGACCGGTAGTCTCCACACGTGGCCGCTTTGGTCGAAACTGGGCCTCACTCCGCCAAACAGAATCGGCATCTATGGCACCCATAGTGGTGTAAAAAGGAGAAGTAGGAATGGGGATAAAAAAAAAATGGTGGAGGATTCGCGTGATAGCCGAAGGAAAGATGAGCTTATCACGGGTCGTTGTATCCTGATAGACATCAAGGATAGAAGTGATAAAATGAAAGGGGAAGTCGATAAAAAGATCCTCGAGGAGGGATAAAAGAAAATGAGCACGAGGCTCTATGATAGAGTTATAATGAGATAGTGGAGTAAGAGTAAATGTCATCACCATGTTCAAGAATCTCAGACCTTTTGCAAAGCCCGAGCATGGGGTGTTTTGCTTGTTTTGCTTCCCACCCCATATGGAAGGCGTTTCATAGAAGTGAGATAGAAGCTCGTCTCTGGACACAATCCAAAAACTCTCACAACTGAGATAATCAAGATGCGATACCCTCAGGACATGTAGTACCTTGAATATAAGATCCGAGGTAACTACGATACGTGTACCTCGAAATGTCGTGGCCAATTGAGGTACAGAGGTATCAATACCATGTATATTGGAGTAAAACTCCTGTATAAACACGATGGGATACCTCAAGGGTTCCTTCATAAGAGAATCCCAACCCTGAGTCCGAATGACACCGAGTAGAGGAGTGTTGGAAAAGTCTGACAAAACAACATGACGCTCCGGATGAACCCCACGTTTCTGAAAGTTATCCAAGAAGTCCTGACGAGCCTTCTCATCACGGAATTAAGAGGGGGGAGAGGATCAGAAGAGGAAGAAGATCTGGAACCCTGAAGAAGATTCCAGCCTGGAGTAGATTTGCACTTAGGTGCCATGCGTAGTCTATCCGAGAGAGAGAGAGAGAGAGAGAGAGAGAGAGAGAGAGAACACACATCACAAACCATAAATAGAAAGGAAAGAAAAGATACGTATGCATGAAATATGCATGAACATGTGACATGCAAAATTTAAAATTGCATCATGGGTAAAAACCTAATCCAAACCTACCAGTACACATCAACAATAATCAAGCACACATCTAAATGCATGAAACATTATTGAAAATGCTATGAGAATGCAATGCATGAGCATATAATATCAAATCAAAAACACCCAACCCAACAATTTCACCCAAAAAAAAACCTCAAAAACCCCAAAACCTAGGTCTAAAATACATGAATGCATAAGAAATGAGGGTTTTAGAAAGCTTACCAGAGGATCAAAGCTTGATCTAGGCCAAAAATGATGTGGGTGAGGAGATTTAAGTGAGTGAGAAGTGTTTGGAGGGAAAGAAGAGTGTTTTTTGTTGAGAGAGAGAAGTGAGAAATGAAATCAGATTCGCGCTCAGCATATATAAGGAAAACGCAGCTCGATGGATCGAAGTATTTGTCGAGCACTAAATCTCGACAAAAATTAATCTGTCAAGGTTTCGTCGAGGATCTATCGATGGCAAAAAAACACCTCGATGGATCGAGGATCTGTCGAGAATCTATCGGCCAAACGGAAAGTTGCTCGATAGATCGAAGAAGCTATCGAGCATCTATCGAGAAGAACCCAGAAAGCTCGATGGATTGAGAATGCGTTAAGATTTATCGAGAAAAGAAGAAAGAATGGCTCGATAGAAGAGAATCTATCGGGGATCTGTCGAGAAGCTTTCAAGCTTGAAGAAAAGGAGTTTTTCAAAGAAGGGAAAAACATATAGAGATGAATGCAACAAGTAAGCTACTCAAACATAGATCTAATCAACATGTTAAGCTCTCAAAACATCTCTCAACATATATGCAAAGCATTCAAAGATCCAAAAAACACACACATACTAAACAAGTCTAACCAATTTTATATTTCAAAAACAAGTTATGACAGTTTAGTGAGCATATATTAACATATGTATTCCTTGTGATGGCCAAATCACATTGTACCTGCTTATGTATCAAAAGTAGTAAAGGATTTGCGTGTTGTGTGTGAAAACATAGCAAGAGTGTATAAGTGTCTCATATTATGACGATTTGAGATATGAGAAAATCAAATACACTCACACATAATCATAACTGCTTGATGGAACTATCACCTTCGAGGTACATCTTATAACTCCCACATCTCCTAGAAACATGCTTTCAACCATATTTAAAAGCATTTTGATTCTTTTTGCTTTTGATTTTCTTTGAATATGTTTCTTTTTGAACATATCATGCATGGGCATATAATAGAGAGAAAAGAAATGCCCAATTATGTTAAGCCAAAAACATCACAATTTTTGTTATGCCAAAGCACACAGCTGTTATTACATGATTGGCAGGCTTTAGTGGTGAGATCGTTATTTATGCATTTTTCTTAGGATTTTTTAGTTCTTCCTATCAAAAAGAGTGGTATGAGTGTTAAGTATAAGAGATTACTTTATCGTACCCATCACAAACACGAGCCGCAAAGCTCACTTGCTTAGTTGTGCATTAAGATGCTTATCTAAGCTACAAGAGATACAAAGTTTAGAAAACTTTATTTCAATGGCCATCAAAGGTACACAAGTACCAATATACACAAAACACACACTGTTTTTGTATTTTTTTGATTTTTCAATTTTCTTTTATTTTTATGAAAAAAAAAAAGCAAAACTGAAAACAAACAAACAAAACACATGTTAAACAAAACAAAGCATAAAACTAGACTAACTCAAAACAATAAAGAAAAACAAACAAGTCATGCAAATCATAAAGGGAGAGAGAGAAAAAGTGACTAAATCACTTTGAGCCTTTTTCCTTCCACACCTTGGAAGAACCTTTCCTTTGTGTGAACCTTTGATCTAGAGGTGAGGGGGAACAATTGAAACCGTTCAAGTTTGAAAGGAACATGAGGGCCTTTAGAAGATCTCCAAGAGGAGCAAAAGAAGATGGAAACTGATTCTAGTTTCCAGACGAGAGCATACTATTGCTTTGTTGAGTAGCTAACCACTTGTAGCAATTTTGACGAGTATGCCCTGAAGCTCCACAATGATGAAAGAGATGCGGTTTCTTCGGTTGAGACTTTTTGTTGTTTACATTCTTAGTCCTAAGGTTTCTAGTCTTTTTCTTTTCAACCTTAGGGGGTGCTCCTAGAATAGATTTATCATTGTCTACGCTCTCACTAGCTATTTTAGTTTAACATTCATTGTTCCCAAAATAACATTATTAGTAGGTAAGACAAACACAGTTGTACTAGAGGAGGCAATATTAGGAGAAGAGAAACCATACCCCAAACCGGTTTTGTTAGAAGCAGCTTTCTGAAAGCATAGCATCTCATTGAGCTTTGCACTGAAAGTCCTCTCCAATTGAGCTCTAACTTGGAACAGTTCTACTTTAAGTTTCTTTGTCCTTTCAGCAAGGAAATTGTTCTCGAACCGCAAAACTCCAATGGTTTGATTGGATTCATCAACCTTGGTAGAGAGCTCTTCTCGATCTAGTTCAACATCACTTAGCTTCTTGGTGGCCAGCTTATACAGTTTTTCATACTTCTTAGAAACCTTGTACAATTTTGCATAGGCTATATGGATGTCATCTTGATCGTCCATTTTCCAAACTTAGATTCCACAAAGTCCTCTTCATCATCTACTATTTCGGTAACCCCTTTAGTAGGATCAACTGTAGCAGTGAAAGCATTCAAAATTCTCTCATCATCACTGTCATATAACTCAATTTCAGGCTCAGTATCACTCAAGGTAGCAGCAAGAGCCTTGCTTTTCCCAATTGTCTTGAGATATGTTGGACATTCTTATTTCATGTGTCCAAAATCTTGACATCTGAAGTACTTTGGTCCGAAGGGAATAGTGTACTGACCGCCATCCTTAGCATCCTTCTTTCGTCTATCTTGGCTTTTGAACTGAGATGAACTGGATTGCTTACGATCCTTATCAAATCCTTTCACATTGTCATTCTTCATGAACTTCTTGAACAGCCTAGTGATGTAGGACCTCATCTTGGAGCCTTCATCATCTGAAGACTCATCGGTCTCATTACTTTTGGCCTTCAGTGCCATGCTCTTACTTTTGCTTCCTTTCCCAATTCTAGTCAAACCCAATTCATAGGTCTGCAAGTTACCAACCAGCTCCGTCAAAAGAATAGAGTCAATATGCTTTGATTCTTCAATGGCAGTGATCTTGGCATGGAATTTCTCAGGCAGAGACCTTAGCACTTTTCTTACAACCTTGAGTTTAGGAATAGTTTCCCTAAAATTAAAAGCTGAGTTGACAATGTCCTTCAGCTTGGCATAGAACTCATTAAACGATTCATCCATGACAAACAGGAGTCAATGGATCACATAGCAATGATGAACACTAATCAGAGTGTGCCCACTTTGATTCCACTTGATAAGCCAAAAATGTATTGACTCCTTTGGTAAATTAATCAATTAATTAGCCAAGTGAATTAATTAGATTCAATTACATGCAATAAGCGTGGTAGCACAAACAAATCACCAACTAAGTTAAATGCAACGAAAAATAAATTTGATACAAGTGATTTGTTTACGAATGGGGAAAACCACCGAGACAAAACTCCACTGGGTGAATTTAAGGTCACCACTCTCAAGAATCCACTATTATCAAAACAAGCAGTTACAAGTAAAAGGAATCCCAGTACCTAATACCAACCTACAGTTGAACCCTTACCCCAATACCCAATCGGACTTGTAATGTTGCAGCAATCTCTCCGTTCAATGCACAAATTCCAGTACGTGACTAACCAATGATGCACGAATCCCAGTACGTGACTAACATACCAACTTGAGGAAGATGTTGGTTGCAAAGTTCTTCAGTTCATTAAAGATGAAGATCAAGAAGCTGCTTAGTTACAAAATCCTTGGTGCAAAGACGCAATAGCTTCTACAAAGAATATGATGAACTAGGGCAAATTTTGTCTCCGATCACAATATGCATGTAACAAAAATTGCAACAACCTTTGCATCACTTTGCATCACATGTGACAGTTCTTAAAATAATCATTATATATGTATAGGGTTATGAGAAAAGAAACCTTACATAAATACACATGGATATGCGTGAAATCATTCTCGATAGATTCAGCTTCTATCGAGCTTCTATTGAGCTTCAATATAAAACCTCAATAGAAAGGATTCTGTCGATGTTTAATGAACAACACTTCTTCACTTGTTTCTTGGTCAGATTTGTATGGCTTCAATGCTAAACTTGAACACTTGTTTCTTGAAAATTTGCAATTTTGTGTCAAAGAAAACTTTTTCTAAAAAAATCAAAGCTATACTTAATGAAAATATAGGTCAATTTTGTGCTGTAAAAAAATCAGATCTGTATTTAATGAAAATACAGATCAGCTTTTGAGAATTAAAAAAAAAAAAAAATCAAATCTGCATTTAATGAAAATACAGATCAGCTTTTGAGAATTTAAAAAAAATCAAATCTGCATTTAATGAAAATACAGATCAGTTTTGAGATTTAAAAAAATCATATCTATATTTAATGAAAATACAGATCAGTTTTGAGAAATTAAAAAAAAATCAGATCTGCATTAATGGAAATACATATTAGATTTTGAGAATTAAAAAAAAAATCAGATATGTATTTAATAAAAATACAGATCAGCTTTTGTTGAGAAACAAACATATATAAGAGAGAGAGTGAAGTAGGTGTTAACAAAACAAAAAGTCGTGATTTTTAAGTTTTCAATGATAGTAGAATGAGAAGCCCCATTAATAATTTTTGTTTGATATGCATTTGAATTCCATATTATATAAAAGTAACGAACATGGACAAACAATAAAGGCAACAATACAGAAATTCAGTTTGCACTAATTATATAATTATATAAAAATAATAATTAATTTAGGAAATTAATTACATACGATGAAACAAAATAACTAAAAGAATAATGGCACTTTGTATCATAGTAATGATACAATACCAATAAATAATAAATAAATAAATAAAGCTATAGATATCACACAATTCATCTGAAGTATTCACACAATTTTTGATGAGGTTGTTTCTGCATTTTTGGCCTCTGAAGTATTCGCAGTCTTCTTCTTCACTGCTTCTAAAGTCTTCTTCTTTGCAGCTGCTTGCTTTATTGTCAACCACTCATATTTGCTTTATTGTCAAATACTAACATTTAATGCTTGCTGTCAAGCACTTCTTTCTTGGGTTTTGTTCTTTATTTAATTTTAACCGATTTTTAAAAGTACGGACATCTTCAAATCTTCTAGCTTTTGATTTTTTGATTTTTTGCTTTTTTGATTTTTTTTTTTTGAATTCATAATAAATGGTGGACAATAGACTATTCAAATGGGCATGGGAAAAAAAATTGATCAGTAGTCAAATGGGCTTGACCATGGGCAAACAAACTAATTTGTCTCTTACTCTCGCAATCTTAGTTCGTTTGTCTTCTATTCTATTTTGGAATGTTCCAAAATATTGTCATGTTTCTAAAAATAAAAGTCATTAATTTATTAATGTTCCTATTATACCCCTACTTTATTTTCAAAAATATTTGAAAAGAAAACTAACAAATATTTAAAAAATCAATATAATTGGGGTACATTTTTAGTTGCCTCATTAAGAATAATTCTTTTAAAAAAAACTGATAAATTTATTTAAGGATAGTTTTGTAAACTTACATATATTTATAAGGCAGATAAGACAATAAATGATGTTCTCTTGAAAAGTTTGACTTTTCAAATATGACAAACAAATTGACATGGAGGGAGTAACTATTTTATTAGGTCTCATAAAATAAAAGTAAAAGTTATTGGGTATTAAACTGTGCTTTGTAATGACTTAAAAATAATTTAGGAACTCAATAGATATTTATTTATTTTTAGAATCTAATAACTCTTATTTGTATTTTGAAAGTTATGTTATATTCTATCTTCTTAGCTCAAAAAAAAAAAAAAAAAAAAGTTATGTTATAAAAAATATTATCTATTTTTTTGGACTATTTTAGTCAAATTTTCAAATTTTACTAATTTACTATATTTATTTATAATTTAAATCATTATTAAATTAATTATGACGTCATCATGGTTTGACCCCGGTCCAACCTTAAAAATCTTGAACCTCTCCCTTTTACGGTTCATTGAACGGTCCAGGATTTAAAACCACACTATGCATGGAAACTCCTAAAATCACTAATTAAGTTGTACGAATGGACATTGGAACTATGACAGCGACATATAGAAATTGATAAACAACGACAAGTAGGTTGCATAACAAACATCTGATATGTTGCAGTCTAATTATCAATGCAAGTTGACCATTGCATATTCCATTAGTTGTGATTACTGGCGCATGTTCAATGTAATAAACCAATTTAGTAGTGATTTTTGCTGCAGGTTTAATGTAATAAAAGGCTAAGGTACTCACTCACGTCTTGTCTAATTTGTTCCTCTCCACAAGCAGAATGAAAGTAGGATGGGCATTCAATGAGATCAATACTTTGATGGTATAACTTATAGTTTTTTGCATAATTCAAATATTCAAAACCTAGTCGTTTGACATGTTTCTCGGTGATATAGACAAGGTTTTTAAACCCGGACCAAATTGGGCAGTCTGTCCACGTTTAACCTTGAACCAGGCCAAGTGGCACACAAACTGGTTTTTTAATCCCTATAACTGGAAATAAGTATTTTATCAGTGAACCCCTTACCTGCACTCCGCCTGCACACCAACAACTAGGCTATTAGATCTCCTTGAGAGATGGGAACTCAAAACATGATCTCAAATAAATTGTGAAATCATATTTTCAAAACATGATTTTAGTATTTCAAAATTATGATTGAAATCGTGCCTTAGACACACAATATTCAATGCTCTGTGTATAGATGTGTGCAATAAACATTAACCTTGATCTCATATATGACAGAAAACAAGAATATGTTTAATAGGGTATCCTTCATCGCAGGATTGAACAGACAACTCCAGCAGTGCTAGATTTGCTTTTTCCCTAAAATCTGACAAGTATAGTCTTCTTTTAGTGGACCCTTCGTCCAATGACTATATTTACAGGGTAAAAATTTGATTACAACTAGGTAAGGCCCCATTTAAATGTAGAGAGTGTACCAACCATTCATTTGAGAGGAAAATGAAAACCATCTGGAATTGATAGTTTAGTGCAAGTTTAATCAATATGTTTCAATGTTTATTAGTTTTTATTTTTTATTTTAATTATTTTCTCCTTTGTATATAATCCAGATTTCTCCTTAAAATTTATCATCATTTTTTTACCGTGACACTACTTCAAGTCATACAAGCATAATAAGTGAACTTGCTTAATCTTGCATAGAGTTTGAAACGAACTCAAGATTAACAAAATATTTTGTATTTAACTATTATAATATTTGTATCTTATTTTCAACGAACTGAGGCTCTAATTAATCTAAGTCTTGATAGGGCTCACATCTTTGAATTGAGATATTTTGTCAATATTAGGAGCACTTGAAATGCTCCCACAATTACTTCTTATCAAGTGCAACTGTTGAGTTTCATGCATAGGCACACAAGCAATATTTGGATGTTGAGCATCAACAATGGGCCTGTTATATGCCAAATGTAAAGTACATTTGGCATACAGGCCCAAAAATTGATCCACAACCGGAAGGCCATAAGGGAAAATCCATTTTTTTTTTTTTTTTTTTTTTAGATTTAGCTACAGTACCATCTCAAATGTAAGATGGTACTGTAGCTGAATGGTAAAAAAAAAAAAAAAAAAAAAAATTTAATGCTCCCTCCATGTT